>JALXJV020000016.1:34662859-34829125 GCA_024633595.2 Lepomis macrochirus | reverse complement strand
ACATGCATCAAATACAGCACGAGCACTACAACTGACAACATCTTATATTTGACTTCCGGTTGAGTGGACGCTGGCGTGTTTTGCAGCCGCTGCTCTTCGGTAACTATTTTAAGTTATTTTAACGTTCTTACGGATCACTGGGCGTGTATTTACACTCAGCAGAGCAAAAGCCTTCGCCTTGCTTGGAACATTTTTTACTTTAGTTGCCATCCTGATGTTTTGGTGTGTGAGTGTGGTAAACTAACCTCATTCTCCACCTCAATCTCCTCTTGTCTTCTCGACTCTACGCGGTTGCTGCTGTTGGCTAGCTGCCCGCTGCCGTTCATAATGTGGGCTTGCAAGTTTTACATGTGGTTTATCCTCCTCTGGACTGTCCTTTCAATTCTACATCGACCTGAGGCAGGCCTGACCCAGTATACAGCGGCTGATCTCCTCCTGCTCCAGCGGGCTTCTGTCTGTGCCTCCCCGCTAGTTCTACAGCTACACCGGAGATCGGCTCCTTCCCTCCGAGATACATCCACCAGCGGATCTCACTGGAATTTCCACCTCGACGACTCCAATCCTATAATGTCACTCTGGTCCAATTCTCGCCGTTCCCGCCGATGCTCAAATCGGGCCGCTGACTGCGGTTCGCTTGCTTACCTGGTTAGGGCAGCAAGCCCCGCCCCGGGCTACAACAACTCTAGGGTCAACTTTGGTCTCCTGAACGTCCGCTCTCTCACAAACAAGGGTCAGCTTATCCAGGATATCCTCGTTGACCGTAAGCTGGACTTCCTGTCTCACGGAGACCTGGCAACAACCCAGTTACTTCTCCCAGCTCAACGCCTCCACTCCACCTGGGTTTTTTTAACCACTCTCATCCTCGTGGCTCTGGCGGCGTGGGTGGTCTCAGCTGCTCTATCAGCGAGACGTGGAAGATGTTGCCAGTCTCCACTCCAGTTTTCCGGCTCTATGAAATGCTCTGTATTTAAATTGCCTGGTCCCACTCCCATAGTTATTGCCACAGTCTACCGCCCCCCCAAACCACACAGCGACTTTTTTAAACGAATTCTCCACTCTACTCACCCACCTCTCTACTCTCTTCTCCTAATGTCATTCTCCTAGGTGATTTTTAATATACATATGGACAATACAAACCTCCCACTCACCAGAGACTTTACCTCCTGCCTAGACAGTTTTGGATTCCATCAGTTTGTTGATTTCCCCACCCACATAAAGGAGATTCACTTGATTTGATTTGCTGCTCTGGCTTAATCCCCTTCAACTGTTCTGCTGATGATGTTCACATTTCTGATCATTTTCTTTTGTCCTTCAATATCTCCCTGTCTCTCTCTGTAATCAAGCCAGTCCACCAGATTTCTTTTCAGTAATATTAAAAGATAAATACAGGCGTCCTATCCTCCTACATTGACAATTTGCCTATCCCTGATCTTTCTTCTCCGGACCACCTTGCCACCCATTATAACTCAGGACTTTGCAATATTCTCAACTCCCTTGCCCCTCTCAAAACCCGATGTGTCCTTTTCCCGCTCTGCCCCATGGTTCTCACCAGAGCTCTGCCTCATGAAAGCCAAAGGTCGCCAACTGGAGCATCTCTATAAAAAAATCTGGTCTCTCCATTCACAAAGAAATGCACAAAACTCATCTTCTTCACTACTCAAACTCAATAGCCGTAATTAAATCGAACTACTACTCTGATCTCATCTGCTCCAACGAAGGAAATTCCAGGTCTCTTCTCAATAATGCATAAAATGTTTGACCCCCCTGATTCCCTGCCCTCTCACATGTATTCTAGTGAGACTGAGAATTCTTTGATTATCTTTTTTAATAAAAAATCAACTCCATTCACGAGCAGTTACATTCGACCCCCTTGCCTCCCCTTCCCCCTTTGCCCCTCCCCAATAGCCAGTCATTTTGCTGCTTTCTACTGCCCTCCTCCTCCGAAATTTCTGATCTCATCACGTAAATCCAAGTCCTCAACCTGTTCTCTTGACCCCCTCCCCACAGCTCTGGTCAAAACCTGTCTCACTTCCCTCCTCCCCTTCATAACTTCCATTATTCATTCCTCTCTCTCCTCTGGTATTGTCCCCTCACTTTTCAAAACTGCATCTGTCTCCCCGATTCTGAAAAAACCTGGCTTAGATCCCACAAACTATAATAATCCTCGTCCCATCTCAAATCTTCCCTTTATCTCTAAAATACTTGAAAAAAATAGTGTCTGCTCAACTCCACGCCTATCTTACCCTTAACAGTCTTTACGAACCTTTCCAGTCTGGTTTTCGCCCCTCCCATAGTACTGAAACTGCCCTAATAAAAATCACCAATGATCTCCTCATAGCTGCTGATTCCAGACTCATCTCCATCCTCATCCTCCTCGATCTTAGTGCGGCCTTTGATACCATTTCTCACTCCATTCTCCTCAATAGACTCTCTTCTCTCGGCATCTCCCACACCCCTCTTGACTGGTTCCGCTCATATCTCTCCGACCAGCACTCAGTTTATTCAACTCAAATCTTTCACATCCCACCCCACCCTCCCCTGTCACTACTGGTGTCCCTCAAGGTTCAGTTCTTGGCCCCTCCTTTTAATCACCTACCTACTTCCCTTGGCAATATTTTCCACAAATTCACTAAACAGTGATAAAACTGAACTCCTCCTTGTAGCCACCAAATCCACCCTTTCCAAAATCAATAGTTTCACATTACCCATTGATAATTCCTTGGTCTCCCCCTTCATCCCCCAGATCCTCCTTCTCCATCCACCTCACTGTACCCCCTGCTCGACTTGTCACCATGGGGAGCAGAGCCTTTAGCTGTTCTGCTCCCAGCTCTGAAACTCACTCCCACCTATCGACTCTCTCTCCCTGTTCAAAACCAGACTCAAAACCCACCTGTTCCAGCTTGCTTATTTGAAAAATACACTGTTCTTGTCCTTTTTCATACGTTTTTTATACTTTTCTGTTCCCTGTACCTGTTTTTGTTATCTGTAAAGCGACCTTGAGTGTTAAGAAAGGCACTGTTAAATAAAATTTATTATTATTATTATTATTATTATTATTATTATTATCTATTAGTAAGAGCACTAATGAATACCGGTTAGGGCTAATAGCACAAATCGCATCAATTGGTTAAATACCTGGGGAAAGAAGAAATAGTTACAGATGCAAGCATGTTAGAGGTTAGGAGTTAGAGGTGTTATGAGAGGAAGTGTTCTCTGCAGAGTTTTCAGGAGTCAGAGAGGGATGCCCTGCTCTGATGGCATGTGGTAGCTCATTCCACCATTGTAGTGTCACAGATGAAAAAAAAGGGACTGAGGTCACTTTGTGTGACAGGATGGCAGAGCCAGGTGCCGGTCGTTGGAGGACCGCAGTGGCCCAGAAGGAACATAAACTTGTGTTATGGAGTTTAGGTGGATGGTTGCAGACTCAGCTGTAATCATCTGTGTGTTTGTGTGGGGAAACAGTTTTACTGACCTTCCTGATGCCATTCCCAGCATCAGCCTCCTCTCCTCCCGGTCTGTGACACTGTGCACTTCCTTTAGTTTAGTTTAGTTTAGTTTATACTTTATTGTCTGTTCAGATTTACTGAGCAGAAATTCATCTTTGATACTGGCTTCGACAACATTATACACCCACATTAAACACATAAAAACACATATTACACACATCAATAATTAATAAATGCATGATTCAATAAAAAATGCAGTGTACATAATTCACAAAAACATCCCTAATTGAGGATTTGATTTAAAACAGTCACTGCCAATGGGACAAATGATCTTTTAAAAATGTTCTTCCTAGCATACGGTGTACGTAGCCTACGACCCGAAGGGAGGACTTCAAAGCATGAATGAAGAGGATGAGTCTGATCAGAAAACACGGCTAGCGCCTTTTTCTCCATAAAAACTGAGAATAATTCTTGCAATGTGCTCTGTTTATGGCCGATAATCTTATTTGCTTCGTTGATTACTTGTGTTAATTTATTCTTTAATTTCATTGTTAAATTTCCATACCATGAGACAATATTATAGGTTATAATGCTTTCGATCATCAATCTATATACAATGGTTAGGATCCTCCTTTCGATGTCAAGGTTTCAAGAACTTTCTAAGTAGGCTTAAAGCTGTCTTGCCTTCTTATGTACATAGTTCACATTATCTGAGAACAAAGTTTATCATCAATGATTGTGCCTAAGTATTTAAAATTTCTAACTTGCTCAATCTTTACACCTTTTATAGTTACTTCTTCATAGTGGAGGACATCTGTACATTTCTTATTCTGATTCCCACAGCATAATTCCTTTGTCTTCCCAATGTTCAACCGTAGATGACTATTGTCACACCATTGTACAAGGCTTTCAATATACTCAAAGTAGGTGGGACAGTTCTTGTCTGTTTGGCACGAAATTAAAACCAAATCATCCGCGTATTTAATCAGCGTAAGATCATCACTATTACACTTAAGTTCATTAGTATAAACAGAAAAGAGCAAAGGCGATAATACACATCCCTGAGGTAATCCAGAATGTAAGACTATGTAGTCAGATAAGATTCCATTTACACTGACTCTTTGTGGCCTGTTGCTTAAAAAACTCTCAATCCATAAAATTAACCAGCTATGTACACCTAAATCTCGCAGCCTTTCTATTAGAATTTGTGGCTGTACGGTATTAAATGCTGATGTAAAATCCATAAAAACATTCTAACATGAGCATTAGTTTTATCTAGGTGATGTTGTGCTTTGTGAAGTAAGGTCAGGCAGGCATCAGAGGTGCTCCGATTGGGTTTATAGGCAAATTGCAATTGGTCAACAGATCCGCTAATTTGTGCTAGAAGTTCCTTACTCACTATGCGCTCCATGCACTTGCACAGAACTGATGTAAGGGCAATAGGGCGAAGATCCTTCGGGTCTTTTGCATAAGTGGTTTTAGGTACTGGAATAACAGTAGTGTTTTTCCATGCTGCCGACACGAAGCCATCGTCTAAAAAAGATCTGGAACAGCCTAGTACATACATGCCCAAGTTGTACTGCACACTCTTTAGAACAATACCCTTAAGGCCATCTGGACCGCTAGCCTTCTTTGATTTAATCCTACGGAGCACCTTGATAACCTCCCCTACCTCTATTCTCATTGGTTCAGATTCTATCAGAGTAGCATTATGCTCCGTATCTACATGATTATCAAACCTTGAGTAAAAGACATTTAAATTATTTGCCAAACTATGTGGATCATCATCGACAGCCAGTTGTGCTCGTTTCTGTTTTTTGCCCATCATAATATTTAGTCCTTTCCATGCGTCTCTGACATTACCGGTTTTAAACTTATTTTCAACTTTATCTTTATACTGTGTTTGTGCCTCCTTTATCTTACATTTAATTTATTTATTTAGTTCTCTTACGATGTCTGTCTCATTCCTTAAAAAGGCCATTCTCTTCTTGTTTAAAATTTGTTTAAGATCTTTGTTAATCCAAGGTTTGTTGTTTGGAAATATTCTAATATTTTTTGTTTGAACCACCGCCTCTGTACAAAAAATTAATATAACTGGTAATTATGTAATTCAAAGACTCATGATCGGCATTGCAACCATTAAAATCATTAAAACAGATTCCAATCAGTGCTTCCAAAGCAATCTCTGATATTCTCAATTGAATCTATAGTCCATGACTGGACCTGCTGAATGACAGGTTCAGTCCTTTTTAGTATCAGTCTATATTTTGGAAGAAGGTGGATGACATTATGGTCTGAGCGTCCTAATGGTGGGTACAGCCTTGGTACATAAGCCCCATCCACATTACCAAAGCATTTATCCAGAGTTTTGCTCAGTCTCGCCGGACAAGTTATATACTGTTCCAAATTCGGCAAAACGCAGATACTTCGCGAGTTGTTGAAATCACCCAAAAGGAACACCGGATCATCCGTTGAGTTACGTAATGCCATGTTGTAACTGGCAGCGATGCCCTCAGCTGCGTAATACAAAGTTCGCCCAGGTACATAAACTAAAATAACAGTTATTTGTCCGAACTCACGGGGCAAATAGTGTGGCCTAAAGGACACCGATAGAAGTTCAGTAATGGGTTGAGCAATAAGTTCCACGCATCCGTGATATTTGTTGCCCAGCTGTTATTGACAAACATACACAAACCTCCGATGGTTTTGGATGATTTCTGGCTATCACGGTCCAGTCGAATTAAAGTATATCCCTCGAGATTTATATCATCATCAGCAGTCTCCTCCGTTAACCATGTTTCAGTGATGCAAAACAGGTTTGTTTTTTTGTAGTCTCTGTTGTGTCTGATTAATGCCTCGAAGTTCTGGCATTTTGTTCTTCAGTGATCGAGCATTAGTTAGAGTGATCGTGGGCAGAGGAAAACGGCTGCCGCGTCGTTTTAATCGATTCCTAATTCCCCCTCTTGCACCTCTCCTTCTCCTTTTCCTTCTCCTGTGGATTATTTGTGAAGAATACATGATTTCGTGGGGATATCGCAAAGGGAGTTTCGCGTAACTTTTGGATTGTAGCGTAGACTCAGTAAATCCTCCCGGCTGTAGGTAATCAATTCGCCGCTTCTCAGACCTTCCAACTTCATATCGGCGCCGAGTGCAAAAGCACCATCCGCGATGTTTTCCCAGCTCCAGATCCAAATCCATATCACTATCAGTTTAAAAAACATATCTCCAAGTTTTTGAAAATAAAACAACAACAGAAACAAACTTTAAATACAAACAAACAGACACGAACACGCCAGCGTCTGGGTCAGCACTTGCACATGCGCCCCAACCCCATGTGCCCGGAAACATTTGCATAACCCAACAGACACACCGGGCAGTCTTTCAGTGTCATTTTCTGTGTGTGATGTTAAAAGTTCAGTCTTGTGTTTCAGCTGTTGACTAATTTTTCCACGTTTGATGTTTGCTTTTACAAGTGCGATGCATGCAGCATTACACCTGTAACAAATTCAAGGGATATGGACTTTTTAAATGCCACCGCGCAATAGACTGCAAGGAACTATTCCGTCACTCAGTGCACAGTGCAGCGGGCTCTGGTTGTGAAGTCAGACACTGCTCTCTGTCAGCTCAGCGTCAGCACGGTTTACTGATGGACTGTTTTGCATGCTCAGTGGTTTAGCCTGTTGTAGAGGGACCAGATTGTGTGTGCACACACACACAGACAAACTGATGTGACTGAACCACAGATGATCTCCAACAGATGAAAGTGAACACACCTGTATTTAATAGGCAATACATTAGGAAACGGCATCATCTCCTAATTTGATTTGTTTGCTCAGACATAATTTGTTAAAGGAGACAACAAGAAAGAACATATTTTTAAATCAGTCTTTACTTATTGGTGTACTTAACAGACTATAATATTAATGCAGAATTTTCTGATCCCACTTGATGGCTACTCGCTAGGAATATTCTCCTGGTGTAATCAGGAGTGGATGACTTGTCATTTCATCATGTTCACCTCTTTACCTTTACCTGAGGAAGACCAGTGGCTGAAATAATTCCAGTCACATCCACATCAAATAAACGGCTAGGAGAAAAGACCCTGTGTGAAAAGTCCCTCCCTACTCCATTTTTTTAATTTCTTTTATTCAGACAATACTTTTGTACTCTCACTCAAGCAGATATTTCCATGACTTGTTTTAGCAAAGTAACAGTATAAGTGACCACTTCAAGACTAAAGTTAATGTTTAAATGAATCTTTATTTGGACATAGTGGGCCTCATCGTCTTCCCAAGCACTTCGCTGGCTCCCTCCTGCACGCCGGACACCGCTAGCACCAGCGTAGGGTTCTAAACATTAAACATGTGCACAAGCGCATCGCTATGCAAAAAGTGCGGCGGACTGAGTTTAAGGCCACACCATACGTGCACAGCGCAGCATGAAGTAAGTACTATGCAATCCATTTGTTATAATGGCTTACTAGCTGACCGCTGACAGACTAGCTGGAGCTAACGGTCACCACAGCTGTGTGGCTGTTTTAATCATTTTTATTAAAGTGGACTCATGGAAACGCACTCACCAGTTCTCCAAACTTGTAAACACAGCTTACAAAGTTCTTCTCTCCTTTAGGGGACCATTTGGCGAAAGGTGACGTGGATGGGCCTCCTGTCTACACTCACGCTTAGTGTCAACAGTGGAACACGTGACAGTCAAGATAAACTCTAAAATAATTATCTTTGTTCATAAAGTCAACTGTCTGTCTTTTGGAAACACCACGATGACCGTGTTGTGTGTAACTGCTTGTAATGTGAATCATGATCTATTACAATTTATTTAATTTCATTAATTTCATCAGTGCGGTCACATCTCAGTGCGCATGTCAGATCTCTCGGCAGCTGCGTCTTTCCAGGAATGAGTTGAATTTATGTCCCAGCGCCTTTTCAGGAGTGAAATAAAAGCAGATAGTAAAACTGTTCATTTCTTTGTTAACAGTGAAATTAATTACAATGTTACTTTAGATAATTACCTGGTAATTACTCTCAGGCATCTTGTGCTGATTTCAGTATTATGCTGTGTTCAAGAATTTCTGACTCCTAACTAGAAAAACTATCTAAAGTCAGATTCTCACTTCTTCTTTCTCCTAGTTTTCCTAAACTAGGAGAAAAAATATGCCCCCGGACTTCATGAGTAGCAGCCGAATGAAGTCACACAACGATGGCAGCTCCCATGGTAGCACACATTTTAAATGATAAACTACAACCTAAAAGGCAACATAAAGCGTATTTGCATGTAATTAATTAAAAGTATAAATGCTATCATATAGTAAAATGTTAAAAAACTGCAGCACAGAAACTGTTACTTGAGTTCTGCTGGAAATGTGGAAATTAGTAGTAATGCAAGGTGAAAAGCAGAAAATGCTGTGGGGCAGACGGCATCATGGGTGCACATCTGAGTAATAATGAACAACATATATTGCTAGACGCATAGTAGAAATATTTTACCTTGTAAATGTATTGGAAGAAACCTGGGGAGCCAAGGGGCCTCATGCAGCTGATAACATACATATCAAGGGGCTGTGCTTACATCTGTCTGTAGAGTAGATGCTGTTTCGTTGGCCAGTGTGAGCACAGCCTGCATCCGATACATGCAGCTCAGACCCAAAGGGAATAGCTGCTGCTCCACTAAATTACCCAGCAGATTGGCCCTCGAGTCTTAACAGACTTTATGAGGACTGAGTTAGTGTACAGAGGTCCATTCAAACCAGCACTGCATTTTGTAGAAGAGGTTTCTATTCAGTCTTATTAAAGGGGGGAGGTTGTAGTGAGAGCATTGTGGAGTAACTCACATTGCTGTATTCAAACCTGAATTTAAAAACATAATTCCCTCCCATCTTGATGAAAACCTGTTTATTCTCCTTCCCTCTGGTAGACGATACAGCTGCATCACAGGTTGGACAAACATACTTAAGCACATTTTCTTTCCCCGGGCAATCAGAACTCCAAATTTCACAAACTTTAAAGAACACTTAAAAAAGATTCTGCTGAGCCTTTTAATATTAGAAGAGAAACAGAATAGACATTTTATTGTCCCAGACAGGAATTTATCTTGGGCACAGTGATACTTAGCAAAGCACATCCTATTTGGAATTGTTGGGCTTCTGTAAACAACTTCAGAGTATGGTCTAGACCTGCTCTTTATGAAAAACGCTGTGAGATAACTGTTGTTGTGATTTGGCGCTATATAAATAAAACTGAATTGAAAAATTGAATATTTCTTTTCATTTTTAAAAATATTTTTATTTTTTGCTTTCAAGTGCAATTTAAGTGTTTTTACAAGAAATTTTCTTCCAAAGTGCAATTGTCTTTCTTAGAGCAATTTTATTTAGTGCCTTTTGTTTGTTTGTTTGTTTGTTTGTTTTGACTCTTTATAGTTTTTTTTGTGGTTTGCACTAATAAGGATTAGCACTCCTAATTTAGTTGTATATTTTGTAGATTCACAAAGGCTTTGTAATTCTAGAGACAAGCCGATACTAGGAGTATATATAAGGAGTTTTGTTCTCTCTATGCAGAACCAATCATAACATCTGTCAGTACTTTCTTCTTTGGAGGAATTAATTACAAAGAAATGCAACAAAGGATTAATATCGGTTCTTTACAATTGGCTTGCATCACGGTCTAACGAATCAACAATACCGACACTTGAATTATGGAAGGTGGGATTGAGAGAGGATATATCTGAGGATGAATGGAGAAAAGTCTGTACCAACTCTCAGAGACAGTCAGGTAATGTTAGTTTAAAACTACTTCAATATAACTGGTTGATGCAGACTTACATAACTCCGGTCTGCATAACTCTGGTTCTGCATAGAGAGAACAAAACTCCTTATCTGTAAATATTTGAAGAAATGTTTTCTTGGAATATTTTACTTAGTAGATACCTGCTCAAACGACCTCAACGTTCCATCCACAAAAAGATCACTAATTTTGCTTCATCCTTTTTCAACCCACAGCCTGAATCCTGGGTCTTTCATGCCTGGTTTGAATAATGTGTTGCCCCAAATGGGGCTAAACTGGGATAAAGAATCATCTATTTTCATGTACTCTCTAACTTCATACTATACTCTAATCATATTACAAACAATGGGGTGCGTGGTGAGTGTTTTCAGTTTTTTAAACTTATCAGAGTACATATACAAGTTCAATGGCAACGAAAGTACAATGACTCCATATCCACCCAGGACGGTTTGTTTCCAGAGGAAAAAATAAAAGTTTATTCTTAATTGTGCAGCTAAATAGTACCAGTACAAGTTGGGGCATTTTAACCCTCCAGCGTCAAATGGAAGAGAAAGAAAAGAGAGAGGAACTCGAGGACATTTCTTGTTCCAAATAAATTTCCTGAATAACAAGTTAATCTTTGACAACAATCCAGCAGGCGGCGCCAAAGGGATGTTTTGGAATAGATACATGAATTAGGGCAAAATATTCATCTTCAATATATTTATCCTTCCTATCAATGAAATTGGTAAAGATAACCACTCTCTAAATCTTAGGATAATGATTTTGAGACCTCCATATATCCAGCAGGTTGAGTTCCTTTATAAAATGTTGTAAAGCTTTCCTAGACCTTATGTGAGTGTTATCGATACCGATGACCGATCCTTGCTGGGCTGCAAAACACAATCAAAATCACCTGCCACAATGTGCTTTCCGGACATAGTGGAGCTTCTCAAAAATAAATTATTATAGAAATCTGCATTAGGTCCATACATATTAACCACATCAATCCGAAGTTGATAAAAATATTTTCCTGTACAACTAGAAATCGAACCGTTGGGGTCTTTGGTTATTTTATCAATGCATAGAGGAATAGACTTATGTATCATAGTTATAACTCCTCTGGAAATAGAAGACTAAGATGAAGATATTACCTGGCCATCTACGTTTAATTTTAATTGGGTCATGATCTAGCATGTGTGTTTCCTGTAGGGACACAATTTTGGCTTTTAGCTCTTTTATTCTACCTACTACCTGTTTTATTTTAGTAAGTTTACGTAGGCCTCTACAGTTCCAAGAGACACATTCAACCAAAACATCTGCCATTTGTTATAATATAATGGTTAACATAAGAAGAGGTATATTACCTTAGTGCAAGCACAGCCATAAAACCTATCAAAGGGTACCATTGAGAATCAAACCAAAAAATAAAAGGAAGAGAGCTGACCCACCCAAAACCCTGGCCTGAAGCACTAGAACATACAGGCTCCCCAAACCCCTGAATAACTTCCTCCGCTGTCGGAAGTAGGTCCACGCTATACAGAGGAACTATTCTCCTGTAGACCAGAACTCAGCTCAGTTGCTTATCTATATACAAAGAATAATCCAGACAAGTTATTTTATCTATCAACTAGAAACAGAATATGCGATAGACTACATGCACGTAGCTTTCACTTCTCACTTGAGAAGCAACTAATTGCTCTTTAAGCAGAAAAGTAATTAAAATAAATCAAACAAAAGAGCTTTAAACGGGGCTATTTTTTATATTGTGTGTATATATACAAGTATACTTTTAAAAGAATCAAGTATGTAGGTCGTAGATTGCCAAGTTTCCAACAGAGTTAAGCCCTACATACCTCTTAAATTCCAGCAGTCACATCTAAAGAGTTTGAGTATAATAAGAGTTCTCATCAAGACACACTTACATTTATTCATTTAGCTGACGCTTTTATCCAAAGCTGACTTACAATTGCTATACATGTCAGAGGTCGCACGCCTCTGCAGCAAGTAGGGGTTAAGTGTCTTGCTCAGGGACACAGTGAGGATAACTAACTAGATGCCCGCCTTTGGTGTGAGAGACCCGGGTTCAATCCCCAGTCATTGGTTCCATCGTCTTGATGTACTTGTCAACATCAACTGGGGTAGTGAAGACAAGTCGCGGTAATCATTGGTCAGCAAGAGCCGTGCGGGTATATGATCCGGTGTTTGTCCAGTCCGTGTTCCCGCAGCCGCTTCCTCACGCCGTCGTACCTTCTGTTGTTTATACATGTCTGTTGGCAGGTCGGGAAGAAATCTTACTTTCTTGTTTTGGTACGCCATCTTTTTCTGTATCCGCGCAGCTTTCAAGATGTTTTCTCGGTCCTTGTAGTTCAAGCACTTGACGATAATGGTTCTCGGAGACTTGGCTGAACTTTGATTCGCTGTTATCCGCTAAGCTCTCTAGAACCGGTGTCATTGCCTTCTTTCGGGTCTGCCCAGCACACGCAAGTTGTTACGTCTGCTCCTCCCTTCTAAATCTTCAACTTTGTTAGTGAGGTTTTTTGTTTTGCTCTCAAGGTTTGCGATGGTTTCTTTCAGGATTTGTATCTCGTCTTCTGCGCTAGATATCCGCACTTCGGCCTCCATGATACACCCACTGCAGTCTTTAATGTCCGTTTGGATATTTCTTATTTCCGCCAGTACACCGTCAATTTTTGTGTGAAAGTCCTGTTTGAGTGAGGTTATGGCAAGCATAAGGTCCTT
The DNA here is from genome assembly GCA_024633595.2 of Lepomis macrochirus. Classification (NCBI taxonomy): domain Eukaryota; kingdom Metazoa; phylum Chordata; class Actinopteri; order Centrarchiformes; family Centrarchidae; genus Lepomis; species Lepomis macrochirus. The sequence goes on along the minus strand of JALXJV020000016.1, from coordinate 34,816,164 downwards.
TTGTAGAAGGATTATGCATGTTAATGACTTGTGTGGGATCAGCGGCGGTGCTTGCTCCGGTGAGCATGGCTCCTCTTCAGCTAGCTCCTGGCATGACTCCTGGCCTCAAAAGTTAAACACTTGTGTCTCTTAAATCTCTAAATCTTCTCGCAGCGCAGGGATGTCATAACGTCAACAATAATAAATCTTAGAACCACCTGTATTCCTGCTTTATTAATCGTTTAGTCATTAATATGTTTATTTATCAGCTTCGATTCCAGGATGAGAAATCATAGCATGTAAGGTTGTCAATCTGTGGCTGTGGACCCAAATGGGGCCGCAGGGTCCCAGCAGGAAGCCTGTTAGCTAAAAGAAGCTAAAAGCTGCACGCCGTCCCAGCAGGTGACCTGCAGACACCTGTCAGCTGATCAGTGTTTAAACCAGCGGTGGACAGTTTCTAAGTATATTTACTCAAGTACTGTACAAAGTAGGTATTTGTACTTTACGTCCATCTCAGAGGGAGATGTTTTACTTTTTACTTCAGATTTTTACACCAAAAAAACACATGAAGAGTTTATAAAATTTGATGTTTGGCTATAAATTAAACTCAAAGTACAGCTGGTGCATTATTTGAGTGACAGAAGGATAATTGGCAGCTAATTTGATAATCGTTAGACATTTTTCATGTAAAAACATTTGACTTGAAGATTTGCTGCTTTTCCTTTTAAATTATTTTGTTTTTTTAAATCATTTTGAGGTTTAAACTGACAGAACAAACACTGAACGGGTCTCACTGAGTAACATTTCTCACTTTTTACAGAATATTTACAATTGATTAATGGAGAAAATAATCAGCTGATTAATTCAGACAGAAATTAATCATGAGCTGCAGTTAGAAAATAGTTCAACCTCAACAACTACAGCAGTAAAATCCTGATTTACATGAATGAATAAGGAATAATAATCTGATATATAACAGTATAAAAGTCACAGGAGACATTTTTATTCTGAATTGAGTACTTTTAATACTTTTCCTGAATATACTTAAATACTTTTACTTAAGTAACATTTTCAATGCAGTACTTTTACTTGTAACAGAGTATTTTTACAGTGACGCATCAGTCCTTTTACTTAAGTAAAGGATCTGAATAATTCGATCCACCGCCGGTTCAAACACACTGCAAATCATTACGGCCTCATTTACTACTTCTTTTTTAGCTCAAAGAGCTCTGACAAGTTTTGGATTCTGAAGTCAACAGTGTGAGATTTGGAAACTTAAACCTCTATTTGAGACTTTTTTCAGATATCTGAACGCTGGTGATTGAACTTGGGTTTGTAAGTTAAAAGTGAAACTAAACGAGTGGATGGTGGCAAGAGGGGGGAAAAATAGTTGCTGCGTCTGTTTGAGTTTGAAAGAAACCGTCTTCTTTAAATCAAGGCAAAGTTACAGCATGGACATAATCAACTAATTATACACTGTAGATTAACCGTGTGTTCAAATTCCTACTTAAATATAGACACTTTATGGTAAACAAGAAAAGACTAGTGCCCCCGGCTGAAGGAGGGAGGACCTGACAACGGCCTTATACATGTAAACAGAAACATGTGTGGACTTTAAATCCTTGAAATGAAACACAAACGTGGTTAATTTGTTTTAACTTGAAACTGTGAGCTGCAGTAAAGCAGGAATGTGTGAGTGTGTCAGACTAATTGAGGGAAGCTTTTCTTACTTTGATAAAGTAAAATATTTGTTTTAACTCAAACTATGAAGTTGAAACAAACTTTTAAAAAGTTTAATCCACTAAAACAACAAAACATTAAGACCAGAACACTGCAGTTATATCAACTTTATGAACTTTAATTTGTGAGTTGAAACAAAGGCAAACTTTCAGTTGAGTTAAAGGAACTTTTAAATGTCTTTAGTGTTTCAGGAACATTGACTTGCATTCATTTCTTGTAGATTTACCCTAACTTTTACTTTCCTGAACCAAACTCTGACCTTAAAGCAAGTCTTCACCTAAAACTTAATGATTTACCCACAATGAGACACTTTTATGTCCCAAAACAAACAAACTGACGGTGTAAAAATACTTTTGCCTAAATTATAATATTGTTTTAAAAAATCTTTAAGTCACGTCAATTTGTGTAAAATTCCAGAATCTGAAACTTAATGTCTGAAGTTTAACTCCAGTCGTCTCCTTCTTTTAGTGACGAAGCAGCGCTAGGTGTTGGTGACTCTGCGGGCTTCAGGTTCCCAAGCTGCATACTGGACCATGATTGGCTCTAAACTAGTTATGATGTCATGAATCCTAAAGTAGAACCGTTCAGCCTTCAGCGTGAATGTGAAAAAACAAAATTTGTTGTTAAGCCGACAGCGTGTCAGTCTGTCTCTCAGTAGCCTACTGTCTGACTTCCTGTCTGTGGCTCTCAGCTCCGAGCTCATTGGTTCCTTTGAATCTTGAAAACTCCTAATTTAGCAACACGTTCTCACATCCGACTCGTTACACATTGACGTTCGGTCAAAGCCCTTTGGCGTCGCTTTTTAACGTCCTGGGTACCCCTTTTGCGTCGTTTTTAGACACAGTCAAGTTACCAATTCTTAGCAACAACAAATATGCAATATCCGGTCAGACTTTCAAAATAAAACATTAGTGTTTCGAAACATCGCCATTTTGCAACGGCACGTTATTAAAGTTGTGAAACGATGTAGTTTGTTCAGGTTTAGGCAACAAAACTACTTGTTTATTGTTAGAAAAAGATCATTTTGGTTAAAATAACTACGTACGTCACTTGAATAACTTACGCAATTTACATAACTGGCGTATCTAGCAAAAATATTTAATGTTGACTTTTTGTTTCACACGGACACGAACGTAGGTCTCCAGGTCTCTGGCCCTCCAGCCACCTCAATCACCTCCTGTCTTTTCTGTTAAATATCATATACCTGCCTTTACCGCCAAACCTGACGCTACGGGGCTTCCTCCACTGCACTGAACTATAACGCCACGGGGATCCCGAGTGCCGATGGGTCACGCGTCCGTATGTGACAAGTCTGGAAGTGAGAACTGGTTGAATTTAGGGCTCAGCTGATGAAATAATTTTGATTTTCCTGACCTACAGTGCGATTATTCTCGAACGTGACATGTTTAAAGTTAAATAACGTTTTGTACAGGACTTACGTAATGTAGGTGTTTCAACACAAACCTAACTAAGCTACCACCATTTCATGTTTCCAACGTGATAAACGTCATGCGACTTATGTAATGTTCTGGACGGCTGTAAATGTCATTCGTGTACTTTCCAACGTTCGTACACGTCGTTTTGGGAAACTTGACGAGCTATTGTGTCGTTTAGGTACGAGGACGTGTTGAGTTTTCCACATTTGTACCATAATCAGAAATGTATCTTGTTTCTCCATAAATACAACAATAAGTGTAAAAGGAGCTTAAACTGTGTAGAAATAGTGCATTTGTTGAGGATTATTTTCAGCGGCGGATGAATTCACATCGTAGTGCGTTTGAGGCTGACAGGACGGTGTTTGACATTGGAGCTCTAGCCTCAGAGGAAGACCCTGATTTCTTTCCTCTGGTAGATTTGCAGTGCATCCAAGCAGCAACAGTGTAAGCAGAGCTGAGTTACCTGTCGCTTCTCTCCCACACAGGTGATCCCATTAACTCCCTCCTCCTCTTCCCCTCACAGTCTGCTGCTCCTCAGTTCACTCAGACACATTTTTATTCATTAGCTGGAAGCAGCTGACAGCCTCCACTTAGCAGAGGGTCTCAACCTGGGGGTCTGGGACAATCAGGGGTCCTTTAAGGGGACTACAGGCAAGTTCAAAGTTCATCCTTCACCTAGAAAACAATCCGACCTTTTTCAGGAGCTGCTCAGGGCTTTTTATCAGCAGCTACATTTGCAGAGCTGACCTTTTTAAACTGAGCGCTGTAAGGACTTACAGTTAAAAGCAGAGGTTCAAAACTGACCCAACAATCGCAGGAACTTATCTTAAGTGCGAGGACTTCCCCTTTTTGTGAGAGGCTTTTAATATGAAACATCTGCAGGAAGTGTTTGAGCTTCTTTGCTCTCAGATAGAAATAATGATTCCATAAGAAAAGCAGCAGGGATAAGAAGACGGCCTGTGGTTCTTACGGTGAAGTGCGGCTGCAGCCTCCGGGCACTCTGGGGTGAAGTTGAGTCTGAAATCCTTCGGCTGACGTTTGAAAATTTCTGATTGTTCTGCCTTTTGCAGTTGAAACGTTTTGAACTTGCAGGGACGCAGTAACAGATCTGAGTACTTCTGCCGCTGCTGGTGTTTCGTGTCGTTGTTGTCTTATTGTTTACAGGTCAGTTAGCAGACAAGCTAACGGTGCTAGCAGTGTTGCCAGATTTGATGAACAGCTTTCAGCTTCAGTCGGTGCTCTTTGTGTCACTTCAGGCGGCAGAGAGTTTCTTACTCACACGCCAACACATTCTCGCTCCCGACTCGTCAAATGAGGAAGCTTGGCTTCGCTTTTTAGCGCCCTGGGTACCTTTTAATGTTGTTTTTGCATGTGTTATTTAAGTTTATTTAAATAGGGACAGATACAAAACCACAGATAAACTTTGACAGTCATCTGATGTGTGTATCATAGAGTTTTTAGCTAAAGCTAATTTACGACACTTTTTATACACCTGTGTAGCGTCCACATGCGAAGCTACACACATAGCCGTGCATTTATACTTGTGTGTTGGTGCGTCCGTCAATCTGCAATTACACCCCCAAACGCTAGTCGGCAGTAGCGCTGCTGCATCCACTGTGTTGACTTTTGCCGGCCGAGCAGGCTAACTTCCGGTTTAGTGAATGGGGGGTAAAATTGTAAACGTGCGGCTGGTGTAGCCTTTTCGAATGTTACCGACCGAGTGGATCACATTGTGATTGTGAAATGAGTCATTTGCTCGGGTTTTGACAGTCAAAAATATCTATCCGCCGTGTTACAGCCGCCGTTTTGGCCGCTAGTGAAAGTTACTCCAAAGCACGGGGCACTTCCTGTCGGCTCAGAGGCACTGCGAGGCCACCCAGCCGACCAATCACAGAGCTTATGGTCCACGTCGCCTTGACGTGTAGTTACATTTGAGGAGGCTACGCTGTAGATGACGACGTAGGTTAGGGGCTACGCCATCGATTTGATGCATGCACTTTAGAGCCATAGACTCTATATAAGAAATGGACGCAGTCATGGTGACGTCACCCGTCGGTTTCTGGACCGCTGTTTTGAAGTTTGGGTGATGGGACGCCGCCATGTCGAGTTTTTACAACCAGGAAGCGCCCGGCAGTGACAATACGGCGGAGCTAACGGCCGTGTGCGGAGCTAGCTAGCTAGCTTAGCTCGGTGCAGCTGTAACTCAGGTTAACTGTCATTTTAACAGGCTGATAAGTTTGTCCAGAGAACAACAGTCTGAAAACTAAATGTTCTCACCAGAGAAAGTGAACAGCCGACTCCTGATAAGCTTTTTCAACGGCGCTGGTTAAATTTTCACAGCGCCGAGGGGACAAGTCGGCTCTAGCCTGATCGACAGGTCGCCAAGTTAACGACTTGTCAATCATGAATAATCCCGCCCTGAAACATTCTCTGCTTTGTGGTCCGTCTCCATTAGAAATAATGGAGCCGGACTTCTTTTTGCAACCACAAGAGTCGCCCCCTGCTGGATTTCCAATAGAATGCAGCTTTCAGGAACTTCAGCATCGGCTTCATGTTGTAGACCAGAAGCTTCCCGCTTGTTTAGAGCTCTGCGACCAGCCAGTGGGTAACGTTTGAAAATGCTTAAAGTAAGATTTGAATCCACTTTACTGGAACAATAATCAACCTGAGGAGTCAACAACCAGCCAAACTGAAAACATGCAGCCTCCTCTCCTCTCCTGACTTCTTACTAAGCAGCAAGGAGTTTTTACAAAAAACTAAACCTATAATAATAATTATTATAAGTTATGTTCCTTAACATCGCTGAAAATCAAAGTCTCGCCTGACTTTTTAAAGTAATAGTCTATTTTTCTGGACATTCATAAGAGCAGCAGGAGTATGTTTTGTACAAAACATCTAACGTTTCTTCAATTCGATTTTTCAATTCAATTTTATTTATATAGCGCCCAAATCACAACAACAGTTATTTCACAGCGCTTTTCATAAAGAGCAGGTCTAGACCGAACTCTGAAGTTATTTACAGAAGCCCAACAAATCCCACTTAACAACACTGCCAGAAAAAAAATGAACCAAGTCACTCGCAACTTTTGTACTCCTGTTTTTCTGCACATGCATGAACAAGAGCAGCATTCAGTGTTTCAACGGAGCATCAAACGTCGTCTCTCCCGACGAGTCCATGCACCTCTGGCAGGAGCTCCTCCCGATCACACGTCTAATTGCTCGCAGCTGAAAGCTTTTTGCCGGACGCACAAACTTTACAACGGATGACAAAGCTGTTGCGTCTTAGACTGTGACGCAGTAATGGTGACACTTCCAGCTGCAGTCAGAACGCCTCTCTTCCTCCTTCTACATTATTCCTTTAGCTTTTTGGCTGACAGCTGAACAACATCAGGGCCGTGGCCGCTGACCTGAAGCACAATCGCACATTTACGTCAACGACAACAAAACAAGTGGCGTTCAGTAGCGCAGCGTTACTTTGACAACTGTTTTGGAAATAGTAACCCTTTACACTGCTAGTCAGGCTACTGCTGAGTAACGCAGTTAAAGCGCCCAAGGCCGTCCTCAGACGTGTTCTTCAGTACGGCCCCTGAGTAAAAGCATGACACGCATTCGGCGCTGCTGGTCAGAACCAGAACCGGACTGTGGACCTCCAACATGGCCGCCTGACATGAACTGTTCTTTCTGTCTTTGCCCTTCGTGTCATCATCACGTCCTGGTTGTTCCTTTTTCTTGTCTTCTTGCTAAAATCCAACGCACACACACTCTGACAGGTCTGGGCTTGTTTTCAGTGCCAGGGGAACCTGATGAGCCATCTGCCCCAACTAACCAACCCATCCTCCTCCTCACACCTCCTCCTCTTCCTCCTCACTCCTCCTCCCTGTTCTCAGGATTTTCTCTCTGACTATAATTAGTTCTGTTAAAGTTGCACAAACATAGCAATATCACTTCTATTTCTTGTCGTCATCTTTCCCCTACTCCTTCCTCCTCCTCTTCCTGCTCCTCGTCCTCTTCCTCACCCCTCCTCTTCCTCCTCCTCCCAAACAGTGATATGTTGTCAGGATTTTCTCTTTGAGTTGTTTTGTTAACATCACACAGACATGACTGTTTAGTTTTGGCTTCTGTTTCTCGTGGTAATCTTTCCCCTCCTCCTCCTCTTCCTCTCTGACAGTAATATGTTCTGAGGATTTTCACTTTGACTAAAATCAGTTTTGTTAAAGTTGCACAAAATGAAAATATTCCTCCTCTTCCACTCTTTACTCCTGGACCCACCTCTTCCATTTTCCACTTGTCTCTCCTCCTCTTCCTCACTTTTCTCTTGTCCTCTTCTTCTGTCTCACTGCAGATGCTCTTTTCTCCTCCTCCCCCTCCTAAACAGAAACCCATTGTGTGCACCCCTGAGCTCTAACAGACATGTCGAGCACATTTCCTTCCTCCCTACAGAAAACGTTTGCAAAGCTGATTTATTTTAAATCCAGAATTGTTAACATCCATGTTTACTAGATTGCAGCCTTCTTCTTCCTTGCTGGTGCATTTCTTGTGCGCGAGATAAAAAAAACTGCTTGATAGCACTACTGGAGGTCAAAAACTCCACAGGGACCCTTCAACGTTTTATTTTGCCACATTTGTTTTGGCTTCTTCCTCACCCCTCCTCCTCCTCCTCCTCTTCCTCTCCTCAGTACCTGCACTGTGAATCATCAGGTGTCCATGTTGGAGTTACTCTTTGTGTCTTTGGCTCCTTTAGTGCAGGAAGTGATGTTTCTGCTGTAACAGACAGTAGAAGAAGAGTTGGGGTTGTTAGCATTAGCAGCATTAGCCGCACTGCCTGAACCGACAGAGTAAATAGCATGTTTGATTAACAGGTCATAGAACATCACCTGTTTCTATTTACATTCTTTTTCGTCTTCTTCTTCATCTGTCGTCACAGCAGCTGAACCGGTTTGTCAGTGAAGAGGAAGTATTTTCTCTGCAGTCGTTTTGTTTTCACTACTAATTGCAGATTCTTTTTGTTTGTTTGTTTTGGTTGACACAGTTAAATATTCTTTTGTCTTTTCACCAACTTTCTTGTAAGATTAACTGCAGCTACATACGATACTGCACACGAATCCTGTGTAGACAGAAATATTACAGGACATCGAGGAAATTTTCATCCCTGCAGTTTGTCCGACTGGACGTTGTCGGGCTTTTGTGGTTTTAAGAACTTGCTTTATTTGTCTTACATATTTAAGCAAAGTAAGAAAGACGAACCAACTGGCATCCGGTGGATCAGCGTTGTGTCTTCACAGATTTGGTTGAGCTGGTTTAAACTCAGATTAACGGAGAGTCTGAAATGAAAAGCAAAGAAAGTCGTTCTGTTGTTTCTTAACCTGCTTTAAAGTTTGGCTTTTTCTGCTTTTTAAACACCGGACTCATTTTTTTGGAAACTCACAATGTTTGCAAGCAAAACTTTGGTCAAACTCTCCAGTCCAGATCCAAAAATTTCCAAATCTGTCAGGTTGAAGTTTGTGGGAAATGATGCACAAGAAATATAGAATATTTCCATTTCATGAAATGCTGAACTCATTAAAACTTTTGTTTGAAAGTTCTGTGAAGTGGAAGAAGAAGCAGAAAGGCAAAATCTAAGTGATTGGTTTAAAAAGTTTCACTGAAGAAAAAGAGTTTAAAGTGCTGAAAATGAGACACGAGAGCGCAGAGTGACTTGAACAACACAGTTTAAAGTTGTTTTTTAACTTCTGCACAGGACAGAAAAGTGTGAACCTGCGTCTCTTGTTGTCGTCGCCTTCAGGGGTGTGAGGGAGGCTCTGCTGTCATTAGGCTGCAGCATGCTGTCATTACCTGCTTCCAGTTCTGTCAGCTGCTGGTATTAAAAAGGGTTAAAAGCTTCAAACTAAAGGTCATTACAGACTTCTGAAACATGCCGCCTTCAGAAGTAACAGGTTACCTCTGTGGGTCAAAGTTGGAGGGAAGCAAACAACTCTGGTTTGGGTTGTTTTTGTTTCTTTATGAGCTTGTGTGCATTCAGGATATCCAGGATCTGATCCTGTATCAGTCAGCACAATCTGCCAGCGTGTTAATGACGCCGTTTGTTCAGACTGGAGATAATAGCTGTAGTTTGAATCCTCAGAAGTTCAATTGAAACAGGATCTGGGTTTATTTTAATTTAGGTACCTTCTGGGGAAAAAAAGGCAAGACAAGATCATTTGTACATTTCAACAACCATGCCGGTCAAAGTGCTTTACGTGAAACATAAAAGCAACACAGGGAGACATAACAAGTCATTTAAACACAGTTAAAAAGACAGAAAAAAACAAGATATAACAGAGTTTATTCAGGTGATTTAATCAAATGCAGCAGTGAAAAGTCTTCAATGAAAAGAACTGACAGTTTCAGCAGAACTGCAGTTTTCTGGGAGTTTGTTCCAGATATACGGAGCATAAAAACTGAACGCTGCTTCTCCAGGTTTAGTTTGGACTTTGGGATCAGGACTGCTTTCTGTCCCCCGACGACCTGAGAGGTCCGGATGGTTCATAACGAAGCAGAAGATCAGAAACCATTCAGTGCTTTATTAAGCAACAGCAGGATTATAAAATCAGTTCTCTGACAGACAGGAAGCCGGTGTAAAGACCTCAGAGCCGGACTAATGTGATCCACATTCTTGGTCTTAGTGAGGGCTCGAGCGGCAGCGTTCTGGACCAGCTGTCTGACCCATGTTTCAGTGAGACCTGGGGCCCGTTCTTCGTACGTGGCTAACTCACTTAGCTGGATTTGATTGTTGCCGATTTGGCATGATCTTGGATTGTTTGGTTCTTCGACGCTCATCCTGGACTTGCTGTCATAGCAACAGGTGCGTAAGCTTGAACCTGCTCATGAGCAGGCTTATCTCATGTCAACAGGATTAGATCCCGGCTTTATAAGCGGAGGTGATACGGGAAGTCGTTCGCAGCCATGTCTTGTCCGTTTTTACGAGAAGAACCTGTTGCTGAAGGTGGCAGAATAATTTGAAGAGCTTTTCGAATTAATCGCGTATTGCGAGATAGACAGGATCCATTAATGCAGCGCGATAATATTCTTATTGAGAGATATCGTTTTTCTCGTGAGGGTTCATATATATCATTAATTTGTTGGAACCACACGTTAAAAGTTCGACTCGTCGGGAGCTTTAACAACGGCACAAACTGTGTGCATTGCCCTGAGATTCTTTGCGAGTGGCACGTTCCTTTGCACTATTGGAGATGCGGAAAACTTGGGGAAAAGTGCTGTCTGTCATTCGCAAAGTGTATCTGGCACTCAAGCAGTTTTAAGGGGGTTTTGTGGTATTTCCAAGCCACTTCAGACCACAGGTTGTTCTTGTATTTCACTTTCACTTGTTCCCATGTTCTAGTGGCTCCTGAGGTGGCTCTGACATTAAGCAATTATGAAATTATTAAAATACAAGAATATGTGATAGAACCATAACATGGAGCACTTATACGCATTTAATTTGTCTGCAACTTTTTGCCAGCCCTCTCTCCTGGCTTTTGCACACTTTGAGGTGTTCCCTGGCGTTTTAATTAAGTTTTCAAATTCTGTATGTCCTTCTAGCAACAACTCTTGCTCTGCAGCGGAGAAAAACTGAGCGCGCTCTTTGGCCATGGTGAACAGCCAATAGCAGCGTTGCTGATCAATGTTTCTACTATCGATACATGTCCCCTTTTAAACCAGTGCATGAACGCGCAATTATCTCCGATAACTCAATCCAGCTATACTAATCATAACCGGCAGGTGTGTTCGAAGAACCCAATTAGCCAGATCATGATTAGGCCGATGATATTATCCTGGATGTCTCATTTGATCTCGGATGTTTTAAGCAACATACGAAGAACGGGCCCCTGGAAAGACGCAGAGTAATCGATTCGACTCGAGATAAATGCATGAAAAAGTTTTTCCAGGTCCTGCTGAGACACAAGTCCTTTAATCCTTGAGATATCCTTCAGGCCGACTTTGTAATCCTCTTGATTTGGCCGCTGAAGTCAGGTCCATGACTGCACCAAGACTTCTGGCTTTGTGGTTTTCAACATTAACACGGACTGAAGCTGAGCGCCGACTTGTAAACTTTCTTCTTGGCTCCAAAAAAACGATGACATCTTTTCTGATCGTTGATTTTAGGACAAAAGGCTGGCCTATAAAGTAAATCCTCCAAAACACTCACTGCTGTAGTGACTCAAACAGGTCTAATATGTTGCATTGCATCATTACACTGTTGCACTATGGGTAAATTGCGCTTGTAAACTGGATTGCACCACAAGGGTAAATTCTTCTGTGCAGATATACTCAGTTTATCGGAGCTCGGGCGAACATTGTGGCGAGTTGGAGGAGTCGGAACAGTTAGATGAACATCTTTTTCTTTTCAGGGGAAGGTTTATTTCCTTCAGAGCGTTCGCCGCCTCGATTTCTTCAATTTCTTCGACCGCTGCGCGAAACCGTCTCCACGAGAAGAGCGTCTGTGACCTCTGACCTCGCCCTGTAAAGCTCTCTGCCTTTGTTACATTAAAGCATCTCGAGTTATTTGACATTCAACAGAAATCAACCATCTCATTTGCAAGCCGTGCTCCTCTGAGACGCCCGGCAACCTCCATCAGTCACGGCTCCAGACTCCCAGTTTGCATATGAATATCACTTTCTAGACGCTAACGTTGGATTATAAAGGTGCAGGTTGTCTTCCTCGAAACCGCCGATCAACCTACTTTTTTGCGTGCCTCGTGTCGGCGGCTGCGTCTCCTTTCAGCCGAGCTGCAGCGGTTGAGCAGAACTCGTGCGCTGATTTGTTTTTATGTAAAATATATTGAAGAAATGTTCGTGCGATTTCAATAAACGGTCAGAAAAATAAAGATGTTGTTGCATGTGGGTTTAAAAAGCGAGGACACAAAGAGAAACACAACGTCCGTTTTCACCGGCGGCGTGTTGCTCAGACAGATTTTCTCGACCACACTTCAACACGCCGGATAAACAAATCAGTTTCTGTTTTTTTTGTTTTTACCTGCGATCGTCTCGGTGATGAAATTTTAAAACCTTTAACCACTGAGTTGTACCACAACAGATAAATATTCACTTGTGTACTTGCAGCAAAATGTGCTTAAGTATCCGAGTTAAAAGTCTTTATGTAGTCAGAATTATTAACTTAATGTTTTTAGTTCAGGTGAAGTTTAGTCGTTTAATTAAAAGCAGCACTTTTTGTATTTTTCTATGCTTTGCATGTCAAACTAAAGTCTAAGTACAGGAACTCCAGTACAACACTTTGCTCTAAAATGTAAAACAAGTCAAAGGTGTTTTATTTTACATTGAAGAAAATGATGGGATTTAGTTTTATTTTCAAACTGCAGATTGGTTTTCTCCCTAAAAAGAAAAAAAAAAAGTCGTCATTGAAAAGCTGCACATTTTTTAAGAAGCTGGTTTTAACGTTGTTTTCTGTTCCTGCTGCCTGAAAAGTGATTCAAAGATTTCATAACTTAAAGAAAGAAGAAAAAGTGACTGGAACAAAGAACATAATAAAAAACAGACTCACATCAACGTGATTCAGTTGAATTCACTACAACTTTATTTACACCTGTAAGCAGCAGCTCCCAGAAAGCTGCAGCTCTGGTCTGTAAACTCAAAGCTGAACACTTTTCTATTTGCTGCTGTGTTTCACTAAATCAAATTTAGGACTTTTGACTAAATATATTTCACATCACGTGACTTTCACATCCTGTTTTACCTTGATTTAATTTGCTTTCTGTTTAATTCTTTTTAAAATGTCTTTTTTTACATCACCCTATGTTGCTTTTATGTTTCATGTAAAGCACCTTGAATTGCCTCGTTGTTGAAATTTGCTCTACAAATAAAACCTGCTTTGCCTTCAGAGAACAGGAAAACAAAGAGAAACCACAAAACTAAAAACAAACAAAGGCTTCAAGCTTTCAGCTTATATATATATATATATATATATATATATATATATATATATATACATCTATATATATATATATATATATATATATATATATATCTACATCTATATATAAATAAACAGATACACAAGATGTACCAAAGAAAAGCAAAAATCCTTGACCTTTACTGACAAACTGTTTACAGCAAACAGTATATGACTGGTACTACTATAATAAGAATACTACTATAATAATAATGAACTCTATTTATAGAGCAATTTTTAAAACAAAGTGCTTCATATGAGACAGAGACCACAGTTAATGATAAACTACATGAGGTGCAAGATGATAAATTAAAAAGAACCAACAATGAAAACAGTAAGATGAACCGGCGGCTCAGATAAAATCAGGATGCGCTTTACGACCAAGCGTGTTTTTAGAGGAGACTTAAACTGACAGCCTGATTTCCAGGTCGTTCCGGAGCCTCGGAGTCCTGAAGGTAAAACCTCGGCCCTTCAAAAGTAACCAATAAGATCTTAAAATCCACCCTGAAACAAACAAGGAGTCAATGTAAAGAGGCTGAAACAGGTAATATTTATAGTAAGGTAGTTTTAAATGACTTTGCTGGTTTCTTGGAAGCTATTCATATTCAAAGACGCTTTTGATTGGCTGTCACATCACCTGATGGGTAAAGAAGGACGTCGTCTAGCAGCAGTAACACATCCTCTCTGCCCTTCATATTATTTCATCCCTATTTATACGGACGCCTGCAGGTGAAATAAAATTTCACGTGTCATAAACATCCGTTGCACCAGATGTCTTCACGCTATTGTGACTTTAAAACAGCAAATCTGAGCGTAGATGCGTGTAGAGCGGAGACCATGACTGTAGTGTTTTTTACAGCGATGACGTCGTGTTGAGACGGTGGTGATGCCGCCGTGAAACGCTGACTCAGATTCCAGGCTGCGGTTTGACTGCAGATCCAAACGCAAATATCCTCTGCAACAAAACACACACGAGGTGTTTGATCAGATTAACCAGACATCCCCGAGCAAACACACGTTTCTGTGTCTGTATTCAAATCTGCTTCTGTCTCTGACGGCACGCTGGAACAATAGTGAGCAGCGGTTTGAGTTTCAGACCTCGAACGTGAGGATAGTTTAGAAAGTGGTGACAGTTTCTAAACTAGCAGCTTCAGCAGCAGATCTGACCTCTTGTGTTTGAGGAGGAAGTATGAAACCGAAAGGGGAGAGATTTCTATAATTTTTGGTTTCATTCTGTTCTGGATCTGCCTATGTTAAGATGAAGACCTTATTTCGATACAGCCAGTCATCAAATTAAATCTTGCATAAAGCAGTGAGGTCAGTGTTTTATCATAGGCTTCATGAGAACATCTCCTTATCTAACGCTGGCTGCACACTAGAGGATAACTGGGACGATTTGGGGGACGATTTGGGCCCCCGAGCAGAGATTGATTTACTTTTTTATTTGTTTTTCTGTGTAAAACACACAAGGGACCTTTCTCGCTTCCCAAATTTGTGCCTCCTCGAGCCTGTGACCCGGAAATGGATCTCAACACGCGATCTTGAAGGACATTAAAATTCCTAAAATGAACCTGGAAGAGCGAGGCGGCGAGGGGTCACATATTCGGGAAACGATGAAGGCCCAACCAGCTGACGGCGACAGTCTGCCTCCATTGTTTGCTTCTGTCTGAGGTCACGTTTGATCACGCGGGAGTCTGTGAGATCTCTGAAACAGTTTAATATAAATGTGAACCGATTAAAATATTAAAGATCGGTTCATTCGGTCGATCGGTTCAGTCTGTTCAGGTCCTAAAGGTTCCCTGCGATGTCTGCATCTTTTTTTAGGCTCTGGGCTTTTTCATTTTGTTCATTTCTTTGTTTTAGTTGTCACAAAATCTAGAATCTGTTAAACGTTTGCACTGTTTGATCACCGGCAGTATCCTCCCTGGTGACCGAGGTGGAGGTTACTTTATTTGTACCAATAAGTAAATGTATCCTGCAGTGGACACGTCATCCTCACATTTTAGAGACAAACACAGACAGCATAGAGGAGATAAACATAATAAAAGTTGTTATCACTGAAATAAACACAATTATTTATTATTTAATTAACGTTGCTTCTGTATCGTCTTCTGAGTGACGGCTGCTGGATCAAAGCTATTTTTATACCTCTTTGTTCTTTGGGACCATAAATGTTCATCTAGAGGGAAGAAGCTGAAATTCACTGCGCACATGGTGGGAGTCAACATTTAAAAACGATCCAGTTATCTGCTCTGACTGTCCTGACTCACCAACCAGCCTACGAGACCATTTAACAATTTGGTTCAGACAGTTTCTGCTCCTTAAGGCTAGATTTTCAAACTACGCCACCAAAGAAAAAGAAAAAATCGGTTTAATGATAAAAGCATGAAAATAAGGTCAGTGTGATTCGGTTTTGTCAGTGTGGAAAAAAACAAAACAAACGCCGACGGCCCTTTTTGCACACGGCTTCAAAATTTGCTTCGAAGTTGAGTTTTGAGTCCCAATAATCGTCCCAACTCCCCTGTCTGAGCCTATGTGACTGTGTGTGGACATGTCATCTAAAATCAGTAATCATGTCTTCTTTTGTCTCTGATGATTGAATCCTCTCAGCCCGTCAGCTCGCAACACAAATTTAAAGACAATTCAACAAATCTGACGTCTTTTTCCCCGGCCTGCTCCTGAAGACCAGCTTTCACTGTCTGCAGCTGTTTCTGTGTTAATCGACGTATTGATTGATTTGTGTTTGTGTTCAGGGGACGACAGCAGTCCGGAGAACCTCCTGCTTCACGGCCCGTTCTCCAGGAAACCTAAAAGGATCCGGACGGCGTTCTCGCCCTCTCAGCTGCTGGGGCTGGAACGAGCCTTCGAGAAAAATCACTACGTGATCGGAGCCGAGAGGAAGCAGCTGGCCAGCGGGCTGTGTCTGACTGAGACACAGGTAGGCATCATGGGAAGGGGTGGCAGGAAACTGAGGGGGGGGGGCGGGAGAGCGTGAGGGGAAACTAAGGGGGGGGCAGGAGAGCATGATGGGAAACAGAGGAAGCACGAGAGCATGATGGGAAGTTGACATGCAAAAATAACAGCCAACAATACAGATAATTTATGTACTTAACAATGACTAAATAAAATGGACAATATGAATGTATGAATGAATGAATGGATCGTTCCATTTGTCCAGAAGAAATATGAAAAACTGAATGTGTCAATTTCCCTATAATATCAATAAATGATTGAATGAATGATGGGTATATGTATAATTAAAAATGTCCATATAGTAACTAAATGCCAAACTTTTGCCTAGAAAAAAAATGACATGTATTAATGAATGAATGAATGACTAAGAACTGATGAACAAAACTTGACATGTTTTTAAAATCTGACTAAATGAATGAATGAATAATGGATTTAATTTAAAAAAAAACAAAACATGACAAGTTAAATGAGTGAATTAGTGAATGAATGAATGCATGAACAAAAACAGTCCAATTCCTAAACAGGACGTGTTAATTTCCCTAACATATGAATAAATTAATGAATGTTAGATGGATGAATAAAAATGTCCAAAAAGTAACTAAACAAAACATTTACGATTTCCTCCCATGACATTTGAATGAATGAGCAAATGCCCAGAAAAAAAACTGTTAAACAAAAAATAATCCCAGAGAATATGAATGAATAACTGATTGTTTTATATTAATATAAATACATTAAATAATTCAAAAAACATGACTATTTCTTTCGTGACATATGAATAAGTGAATCAATGATAGATGCATGCATGGAATAATAAAAATGACCATAAAGTTTAACTAAACAAATGTCATAATATATGAATGGATTAATAATTGTTTAAAAAAATTTAAAAAACAAATAAAAGTTAACAAGTCAAGTTAACAAGAACAACTTGCAGTGAAAGTCAGTAAAAAAGAATAAATTTATTTATTCTTTTTCGAATATAGTCTCAAACACACATTCTGAATTTAAAATATTAAGAATTCTTTTAGCAGAAATTATACTTCAACAGGTTTGGGAACATGTACAGCTAAACATTTGTTTTAGATCACAGAACTTGTCAGGACCCGCCCTACTCTGCTTCTGATTGGCTAGAGGCCTTAACTACGTACTGCACACGTGCAACTTCCAACAAAGCTTGAGTGATTGGTGAGACACACAGGGTGAAAAGAGGAACTGCAGTAATGTGCAGTCTGAACATATAAACCTGTTCTGCTACGTCCACTTAAATACAGTTATGAACCTGAAAATGTGCATAATATGACACTCTAAATGAAATTTGACTTTAAAAAAGTCACTTAAATAAAATTATACATCAATGTCACTTCATTTTTTTTTTAACTTAAATCAAAAGTCATTTGAATAAAAATTTATTTTAAGAAATGTCACAAGTGAAAAATAAATAAAATTGTGAAATAAAATTGTGTTTATCCCTTGGTAGTTAAAATTACATCACCTTAAAGAAGCCGCTGTGTACGTCATACCCTCCGGGACCTAAACCTCCATCTCTGGTGAGGTGTCCTAATGTTCCCCGCTAACAGGTTTTCTTTGCCGCCTCGTGTTTCTCAGGATGAGCTCAGGTATGATCTGAAGGCAGCTGCTGGCGGCGATCCAGAGCAGTGACAGCGGAGGGAAGCTTGAGTCGACGGTTAGTCAGCTCCGAGGCGCTCCCTCCCCCTTTTCTCAGGCGTGATTGACAGTGTTTGTCATCGGGTCGCCCCGGCGATACGAGTCCTGACGCCAGCGAGACGATGTGAATCATCCCCGATTTATTTATGAGCTCATTTCCCTGCAGAGGACAGGAAGAGAGGAGGGGAGCAATCCATCAATCAGCAGAGAATCACAGCCATCAGCAGTTATTAATCACACGTAAATTAGAGCTTTTGCAATCATTGCACTTTTTATAGACAATAATATTCGAGCAATCTGCGTTCCTGTTTAAGATATTTCAGGGCATTGATCCAGGAGGAGGAGAAAAAACAGATTTGAAAAGACTGAGCAGACGACGATCCTCAAACATTTGTTCAGGTCATTTGGTTTAATCCACCACAGACAGAAATCAGTTATACAGTATATTTACTCAAATACACTTGAGTATTTCCATTTTATGCTGCTTTATAGATCTACTTCACTACAGAGTTACAGTACAGCTCTGTAATAACAATGGGGGTAATATTACACTGACAACAGGGTAAAAATGGGGAAACACATTTAAGATGCCAACGAGGCAAAACTAGCGTAATATTACAGTAATATTTTAGTACAAACATTATAAACTACCAATAAAATGGTTACATCAGTAATGTGGCGACATTAATAGGTAATAACCTGATAATAACAATGTTTTCACAACATTATAGGCTACGATCAGTGTAATTTGTAAATTAGTAATTAACATATTTTAGTGCTGACAATAATTCTCCCTTTTGTATAACATTCCCATTAGTTTCAAGGTAATATGTTTCATTTTTGCTAGTTTCTGTGCAAGAACCCTGAATCATGGCTGCAAAATGCTAAACTTACCTGACGTGCAGTTTGTAAAACATATATACGCCACACTGCATTGTGCAAGTCCAGAATATTACCATGACAGTGAATAGAAACAGGTAAGTGCAGCATTCTGCAGCCCTGATTCAGGGTTATAAGGCGAAAACTACCACAGGTGTGCTGATCCTGCTGGGAACAAGTCACAGCGTTTAACATGTTGGGAACCTAAGGGAGGATGTTTTTAAAGTATTACACGGTAGCCTTAAATATAGCGAAAATATCAACCTTTATTATCTAATTAATATCAGCTTATTACACATGATCCATTCATTACGGTTTTTTAAATCCAAATATTGCACCGATATAAACCTTTTTATTAGCTGCTTTTGAGATGCGGCTGCAGGGCCGGGGAATAAAAACACCGGCGTCGAGTCAGGTTCTACCTGCGTGAGTTTAATGTCATGTGACATGGTGACGTTTTGCAAGCGCCGGTGAAAGTCGGACACAATTTCAAAGTCCAGCATCCATTATGTTAAGTCAACGCTGTGCAGCGCCGCATAAAGTCAAACGCACAGATTGTTAGGTTTCCATATTGCTACCAAAATATTACTATTACTAAATACTTTTGCCTTGTTTCTGTCTTTAAATGCGTGTTACCCTTTGTATTTAACCCTGTTCCATATGTTATTACCAAGCTATTACTGCTTATTACTAATTAATTCTTATATGGCGTTACTTAATCATTATCATTCAACTATTTCCCAGCTGTAATGTAAAGTGCTACCAAACGTTTATGATTGATTGATTGAAAATGTATTAATCCCGGTAGGGAAACTGGTTTGCCACCAACCGCACAGCCATAAACACAGTACACAACCAACAGACAAACAAACAAATAAATATGCATTAGAAGAATACCAAAAAACCTGATTTTAAGACACAATTAAAAGAAATATTCAATTTCACAGTACAAAAAAAAAAAAAATTAACTAAACACACGAGTCCTTCGGTTTATCTGAAAAATTCAAAATCACTAAAGTAGGAGTTTAAATGTTTTAGTCACGTAAAATATTCTATTTTATAACAACTTATACTTCTACTGCACCAAAGTCCGACACAAAACGACATTTAGCTGATTTTACTTTAAGATATTCTACATGATCAGTTTATAAAATGTTTAGACAGTATTTAAAGTTGTTGAGTCAGTAATACTTAAATAATATTTACATACAACACTCTGCATGGAGCCTCTTTGCTTATGACACTATAGGTTTGTTGTTAATATTTCCGTACTGCAGTAAAAATCTTGGTAGTTCCTCTACTACGTATTGTACAGTCACTTTCTGTAAGTTTGGATCACAAAGTTTGACAGTAAAATCACAAGAACTCTTGAGTTTTATTTGTATTTTGCCAGCGAGCAGCTACAAGTTTAACCCGACAGGAATTCACCTCCTCGCACATTTCTCTTTAACCGTCCACCTCGCCAGCCACAGATTTGTCAGAGTGACACCGGTATCATAATTAATGTCCCGCCACACAGAAGATCTGATATTAAAGTGTCACCTTAAGCTTTTTGGCAGCGCTGAGGAGGCACTTCGGTGTCGATCTGCATCCCCTCAAACATTTAATGTCTGTTCGCTCTGACAGATTGTGCAACATGAGCTCTTAGTCAGCCCGTTCACGACTGCAGAGCGGACTCAGCTGGACGAGTTTGAACAGTTCTGCATGTCGGATTCATGTTTTACCAGCGTATAGATATTAAATCACTGTGAAGTGTGTTTATGATCATTACTGTCAGTGGCAGAAGGAGCTGACTACTAGACTACTGCTGAATGATGCTTGGGAGTAACTTTAGCAGAAATACGCTGGTATTTAAATAAAAATGCCAATGCACATGAAAACCTATGCACATGTGTATTTGTACTTGAGTATCAAAAGTAAAGTACTCGTTATGCAGAGTCAGAGTGGCAGTGTTAAAGTGAACTTTTTTTTAATATTATTTAACTGTTATGTAGTTAAATCTGCAGCAATGCATCATATTTTATACAATGATCGATCATCTGTTTAAAGGAGACCTTTTATGCTTTTCCACATCATGACTTATCTACAAAGTTATAATGTTGGATGTTCATGTTAAACATGGTCAAAGCTTCAAATAAAGAGTTTCAGTTGGAATTTACCTCTCCTCCTCTCTGTAGGGCGAGAGGCTGCAGGACTTAAAAATAAGCCAAAAACATAAAATAAAGTGTGCAACGTGTTTCAGCATCGTCAAGGTAACGTGATAAAGTGGCAAAGGGCTGTCCCGTTCCTTTTTACAGCGTTTTGAGCCCTCGCAGCCTCTCAAACTCAATCACTTCCAAAGTGTCTGTAAAGTCTGTGAGGGTTCAGGGCTCAGGGGGGACATTGGGATTGGTTCATGGGCAGTGCAACGCTCAGTGTGTCTGTACCGACCCGCGAGAACAACAGCCTGGAGCGAGTTCAGTGCCGACAAAACTCAGCAGAACGTTTTTGTTTTTTTAAACAGAAACAGTGGTTCCCCGAACATCCTGTTGTGTACGTCAGCGCACTGCATTTTTCCTGTCTTTTTAAACCATTTTGTTTACAGTCTCGTCGCAGCTGATTGGGTAACACCTTAGACCCCCCCCCCCATACCTCGAAGCCCGTTGCAGAAAGTTGCATGGAAACATGTCGTTCAATCCAAAAATGTTTTGAGATTATACTCACCCCTGGTGACATACGTCAGGTCTTGGCCAATCAGAAGACAGTGGGCTTTAAGAGGGGCGGTCTTAAAGAGACAGGAGCATCTACACCTTGTTTCAGACAAAGGCTGAAATGAAGGCCTACAATGAGAGCCAGGATCAGACAGAAAATTAAATTTTAAATTTTCAATCATGCAATACTGCCATACATAAATTACAGGACTACAACATAGGACTGGAAACTAAGTATAATAGGTCTCCTTTAAGTATTCATGTCACCTTTCCATAAAGTTACCAGTAACTTTAGCTGTTAAGAGTAAAGTAGAAATTCTCCAGAATGAAAACACCCAAGTGTACAAAATGTGGACATTGGTAATTGGTACAATACCAAATATCTAGTAATAACTGCAGTAAATACAGTAGAAGTGTTAAAAGTAATTGCTTCTTGCTCTACAAGCTTGTTTAGATGTAATAGTAACTAATTGTAATAGCAGTGCAGTATTCGCGGGAGCAGTAGTGAATGGTTATAATTGCACTAGTATTACCATTATTTGTAATAGCATTAATAGATTAGAATTATTTATAAGCATCTGAGATTTAAAGAGGTATTGGAGCTAAGAGAAAAATAACATCTATTTGTTTAAGTGTGCAGAGGAGGAAGAGGTGTGACGAAAGTGTTTCACAGCATCTGTTGTATTTGACTTGCCTTACCTGTATTAAGACACACCTGTCTCTCTCTCTCTCTCTGTCGATGTGCAGGTGAAAGTTTGGTTTCAGAACCGCAGGCCGAAGCACAAGCGTCTGATTCTGGAGACTCTTCCTCCAACTATTTGACTCATGTGGGCGCGGACCCGGCGCTATGGGCGGGCCTTAGGGGGCCGGGCCCGCCTACAGAGCTCCTGTGCCCCCCTCCATCCAATTTGAATTTAATAATTATTATTATTTTAAAAATAAAAATAATTTACGTGTAGAATTTATATATTTATTTTCGTGTATTTACGTGTAATGTTTGAAGTCATAATCTTATCAAAAGGTATTTGATGACACCCGGAAGTTTGACTGATTGTTTACAAAAAAGGGGTTTCCCTCTCTTAACTGCAGCATCTCGGTAAAGTTATAACGTTAGTTACATGTGCTCGTTTTTGCTTAAGCTAGCTAGCTAGGTTAAATTCATTTTGAAAGTGGAAAATATGGATATACGAAAGTTTTTCAAATCGTCAGCTTCTGGAGGGCAGACACTAACATCACCGGCGGAGCATGCTTCACAAACGGAAAGCCCATCTCATCCAACTTGCCTTCGAGAAGGACCTTACCAGGAGATTCAGAAACGAATGGAAAGAGAAACTCATGAGGAGATTTCACTCCCAAAAACGTCGACTTCAGCTGTATTAAGAACGTGAGTAGGCCAGTTGTTTTTATTACTCTACTTAAGGTGCACCAGCGGTGGTGTAAATTATGCATTTGACACTGATATGCTATAGCCTATCATAGTTGATTATGCATGGTTGATTTAATACTTAACTTGAGATTTGTGACTATTAGGCTGTATAGGGACGTTGGCTTATAGCATGCTGTGTTCACTGAAACAATGCAGACCAAGGCTATAACTGTAACGCTGACATAACATCAGTAGCCAAAATATGATTGGGCAATAGGCTAATTGTAGTTAGGATATTGAAATCGCTGTGAAACTGTTGTAGCAATAGTTGGTTGTCCTATAGAAAAAATATTGGATGTCATAATTAGGCCCCCCCAAGAATATTAAATGCCCGTCCATTGATTTGTTTCTGCCGCCGGCTCTGTGTGGGCGGGTTTGGCCGAAGGTTCAGGTTCAGTTTTTCCTGCCAATTAAAATGTCGCAGCAAACATTTTAATATTTTCTCTCCGTGGTTTGTCTTCCAAGTGAAAACAACTGGCCTACAATTTAATCTCAATCGCAAACAAAGCAAATCTGATGCTTTTTGTATCATATTACAGACAAACTACAACGAGAGTCCCGCGGGAAACATTTGCTGTAAATAATTAGCTCTAAATTTTAAAGTTGTTCTAAATTCTAGATGTCAATAGAAAGTCATAAACAGCAAAAGAAAACACTGCGACGATTGTGTGTAACAGGCAGACACTGAACACACCACAAGGCTAACTCTGTACCACTAATACGAGGTAAATACTCAGCAACAGGAGACGATATGAGCTGTAATTAACGTGGAAGATTCAGGAGGCTTCAGAGTCATTAGAAAGGGACATAATGAAATGTGTAAATGAGGTTATGAGAGTCCGTCTGTAGATCTGAGCGAGCAGAAAGCCTCTGCACAGAACAAACTGCTGATGGTCTTTCAAAGTCTTTTTATTTGGTTTTACCAGAGATACAGATCAGAGGCCATACTCTTTTTCCGGTTTGGTTAAAAAATTACTAATATTACTACTACCGTTATATATTTAATCCAATATGGCACCTGGGATCATTTTCTGCCCCACAGCCAAGGCCTAAATTTCAAAATAAAAGTTGACACCTACACTATTTGCAAGTAAACAGTCAGAGATCGTTTTTACAAAACAGAGCCATTAAAACATTTAAAGTTACCAACAGAGGGTTTGACCTCAGTGGTTTAACAGCAGCTGCAGGACTGAGTGTCAGATACAGTCAGGTGGAGGTGTTTCCTCTTTAAATAATTTGGTGGGTTCGTCTCACTGAAGACGTTAAAATATGCCAAAAAACTCCACCGTGAGTTTACAAAGCTGCCTAAAATCTTCATTAACAGTTTGATTACAGCTCAAATATCTTTTTGGCTCCCGTCCCAAACGGACTGATTACTAAGAGACGCAATAACGTGTCAAATGTTCCCACAGATTGGGAAAAAAAAGAATTTTAACATAAAACACGCCAAAACTTTATATTTTGTGCATCTGTTGTAACATCAGGCCGATGACACTGGAGATAAAAAGACAAACTGAACCTTAATAATATCAAAGTAAGGGCAAAAGACAGGTATCTGATTAAGATACTGTTAATAGCTAGCAAGAAAGCTATTACGAGGAAATGGGGAAAGGCGGATCCCCCCTTGTCAAGAACAATGGACTGGAATAATAGAAGAAATCTACATTATGGAAAAACTGACACATCGTTTGAGACTACAGCAAACACAAATGGAAGAGAAGTGGAAGAAATGGACAACATTCAAGACAAAAGTCAGCAACAAGAAATAAAGAACTAGACAAACTAGATGGAACTAAGGTCAAATAGAGGAACAGCTCCCAAGCCAAAGTCTTATGTTATGTTATGTTGATTATAAAGTGTTCATGTATATTGTATATGTAAGTAAAAATGGAAAAAACTAATAAAAATTTCAATGATAAAAAAAAAATATATATATTCTAGTTAACAGCTGTAAATGAAAAAATATTAAGATGTTATTTATAGGTTAACATTTTTTTGTTAGTAAAAAGAAAGAAAAAAGAAGTTACTCAGCAGTGAAAAACAAAGAATTATCTGCACACTGAGTAGTTTTGAAGCCCTGTAGGTGTCATTTATTGCGACCTCTGAGAAGGTTTTCTGTGGTTTACATTGTATAAACTCACCTGTTTACTACATATGCATTTGGTCAGCTCTGAGTGCTTATATATAGAATTTATTACACGTGAACCATAAACTGTATATTTTTTAAATGGATCTATGATACAAATATGGACAATATTAAAAAGTCAGAGTAAACAGAAGGAGAGAAGGCCTTTCCACGTCTGTCCACCCCATCAGCACAATGAGGACTCCCAGGTCTCTGCAGCTCTTTGGGCTCCAGGTGGGACATCTGATCCACAGTGTGATTCTGGGAGAAAATGGAACAAGGGAGACAGTCTTTAAATGTTTTTGTGTTGTCCTTTTAAGACAGACAATTTTATATTTGCTATAAAAATGTCCAGTAGCCAAGACTAGCAACGTTATTTAGACTCAAAGTTTAAGCTTTGAGTAGCAGATGTGGAAGCATCAGAACCGCAACAAAAATCTTGTGACAAATATAAAAAGTACCTTTCTCTCTCGTGTCCTATTCCAGACAATAATCCCACATAAGTTGACACAACCCCTGCCGACAGCAGCAACTTTACTCAAAATAGCGTGTGGGGAATTTACTAACGTGATAGCAGCCATAGCTAACGTTTTACAAGTTATACAGCGTCCATCATGTAACTAAGGACGCTACCGCTAGCTTATTACGTTTATTACAAGTAACAACTGAGGTAACCGCTTCCTAACCAGCGGTATGTAAAAGGGTTAATTGATTTAATTGTTTGAGATATAACGTTAACGTTCAGTAAACTTAAGGTAACGTTAATTAATAACTGATTCATAGTTAACTGTTCTAACGTAACGTTAGTGTTGCAAAATAACGTTATCACATTTATATATTAAAAAGCATTTAAAACCTTATGAAGTATAATGTCAATAACAGATATGTGAGTTATTTTATTATTTTCCGGTGTCTTACCTTGACTGTAGTTGGTCCGTAAACTGGTAATCCATTAACGCCGCCGCGCAGGTTCCAACCTCCACCGCATACAGCACCGCGAGAGTAGCATGTAGCATTAGCTCCTTAGCCTGAGCTAACTCGGTCACGTCGAGCTAGGCGGGAGTGGTTTCAGCAAAACGTCACCTCAGCTCCACCTACGACCCGCCTCTTTGCCTGGCCAGCACCGCCACTTTTGAGCTTCAAAACGGCTCTTCAGAAACCAATGGGTGACGTCACGGACGCTACGTCCATTTTTATATACAGTCTATGCCCTCCACACGCTCTACCGTAAAACACAACGTTTACGCGCCATCGATTTTGAAGCTCGGACAGCTGTGCCTCTGTGAAGCGCAGATGGCCGCAGTGAGTTTGCTCGTGTTTCTCCTTCAGTGATTCACATTAGTTCATTTCAAACGTGCGCAGAGTGACCACCACGCAGCTGTGTGGTTGTTTGGTAGCTGACGTCAGATCCCGGTCTCAGGCTACGGAAGCCCCAAACGTCAGTTCAGAGCTTCACAACACAGACGGGTGAATTTATGAATGAACGTGTGAAAGTTCTGCCACAAAACGATGTTGTTACGAATCATCTCGCTGTTTGAAGTGGGTTTACGGAAACCTTTGACTGTTCCTAGTGTATACGGCGCATACCTGCGTATCACGTAGACTACACCACTGGTTTTAATCAAAGAGGAACAGGCAGCACTGTGGGTCATCGCTCCAGAGGAGAGAGAACACAGCCGGGATAGAGCCATGCTGGCCCCGCGTGGACGTAAGGCTGCTCCCGCTAAATGTCCGGTCTGGAGGAAAGTGGAGTCACGCTGCCAAACCGGGAAATCGAAGACTGTTAATGATCTTTACACAGACCTGCTCCGTCAGTGTCCTGGAGCAGCAGCGGGCAGCGGACCCTGTTCTGTCAGAGCGCGAGGCCCCGGAGAGATGAGGAGGACTCTGAGCTTACATCAGTGATGCTTGGTGCTGAAACAGTCAGAGTGGATGGACGCTGTTTCTGCATGTCTTCATATGCAGGCTACATATCTCACGTTAGGCTGTTCACTCTCTGTAATTTTTATTATTTCAAATTAGACTGTGACAGTAATGTTCCTCATTTTAACTTAAAACAAGGAGTGAAAAAATGCCCTTCAGTGATTTGCTGAAGTCTGCTGAGTTTGATTTGTCAAAGTGAATTTCAATAAAAACAAATGCAGATAATTTAATAAATATAGAAATGATCTGTGCTCCTGAGCAGGACTCTAATTATGTGCAGGTGTTTGAGAGGAAACGTGCTGCTCTGCACTCTGAGACTTTATTAGTACCAACACAGAGCACATGTGCAGACACCAAGTCCATAAAAGGTCTGTCCAACTGTTGACCCAGCTGACCCAGCTGTGATCATCTGATCCAGCTGTGATCAGATGACCCAGCTGTGATCAGTTGATGCCGTCATCAGAAACAGACGTCGCTTCACGTGACCCTTCAGAGGAAAAGATGTCTCATGTCTCTAAAAACATATTTCCTTCTGAGAAATGCAGAGAAACCATCCATGTGTCCCTGGTGGGCGGGACTAAGAGAGAGACCACCAGGAGTCTGTCTGTGCAGCTGCAGCTGCAGAGTTCGGCCTCCAGAGGGCAGCACAAGTTTCTCTGTCAGATCTGATCATCAGTTTATCTTTTATTAGGCTGCTGTTTGAAAAGTCTGAGACCAAACACAAGACTCATTTACTTTGTGTTCTCTGACATCCTGTTAGTAAAGAGTTTGACTGGATGTTCATCATGATAAATATATTAAATATCTAAATATCAGGGCTGTCGAATCAGAATCATCAAGTCCTGCCTCGAGTCCTGCACTGTTAGACATTTCAGAGGGTTTTTACAGTAACTTACTGTCAGCAGCTTTAACTGTAATTAAGATTTACAGTACTGTAACCGTTTTTCACTTTTACAGTAACATATATGTTACTGTAATTATTTAATTCAGAATACAGTGCTGTTGCTGTAAAAACTATAGTAATAGTAACTACTATAGTAACTACTGTAATCCCAGTTTTTTATATTATTTATATATTATTTGTTGTTGAAACCCACAGACACAGTAATTACAACATTTCAAATTCTTTATTTAAACATTTGTAATACTTTTATACTTCTTGTAATGCTTTTTTTTAGAAGTAATCATTAACCACATTAACACACACTGTAAAGTGACAGTGACAGTAGTTTCCCGTTTTTTAAAATTATATACAAAAAAACCCAATAATAATATCAAAATACATTTATTTCTCATTTTTAAAATTACTGTATTATTTAGACAGTATTTGTGTTTTTTAAGATCACATACAAATATAATAATATGTAAAATGATA
The DNA here is from genome assembly GCA_024633595.2 of Lepomis macrochirus. NCBI lineage: Eukaryota > Metazoa > Chordata > Actinopteri > Centrarchiformes > Centrarchidae > Lepomis > Lepomis macrochirus. The sequence goes on along the minus strand of JALXJV020000016.1, from coordinate 34,788,004 downwards.
ATATCAATAATTATCTGTAAATAAATATGTAGCTCAATAAATAAAGGATTATTTCCATACTAACAATTGTTGTTTTTCTTCGTAATTTTAAATTAAATCTCATTAGTTGTATATTTATGTGGACTTTTACATTCAAACACTTAAATGGGCCTTAAAAACTGTGTGTTGAATGGTATATACTGTACTGTGTATGTATGTGTGTTTAAGCCTATAGGTATTATTTAAACTTTACCATTATTACATTTTTATTCATACAATGAAAACACCATTTGACCAGTTACTTAAACACAGCTGACAAATAAAACTAAATAACATATTTCTATTCTGTCTTTTAAACCAGTCATTTTTTATTGTTGCCATGTTGCTGACAAGTTTCAGGGAGGCGGGGCTTAGCCACAACCTGTCAGACCACACCTGAACTGATAAAAGGCCTGATGAGGACTTGCTCAGCCCTTTGCATTTGTTTGCTGCAGCATGTGGGTTAGCATGAAGCCTCGCTAATCCTTCCCAGTTGACTGTGTACTCGATGCATTACTTGAGTAAGCTCTGTATATCTGCTATTGTAATTGTTTCCTTGTTTAACAGCTAATAAGTGCTTTAATTTGATTATGACCTGCTAGAGTAACCTCTGTGTACTGATTGTTTGCATTTGCCCTTTAGCTGTTCAATCATCTGTCAGTCAACTGCTGAAGTGGGAAACTAAGGACTGTTGTGTATTATTTTGGAGCATTGTAGCCTAAATTGTTGTCATTAATTGCTAGAGTAAGGGTGGTCCGCATAGTTATTATTTAAAGTGTTATTTTATAAGTGTAAAGTTAGGATCACAGTCTTAAAAACCCCTATAGTTCTGTGTGTGTGTGCTCCGTTCTGTAATCCAGCTACCCAGGCTCGTGTGTGTGAGTGAGCAAGCTCGTGTGCTCCCAGAACAAAGGCAAGATTTACGACACTGCACTCTCCACGAACCCACTGCCTGCTCAGCAGTTTTGGGCGGGTTCGTGTGCTGGGTAGGATTTACGATGTGCACTCCCCGCGAACCCACTGCCTGCTCAGCAGTTTTGAGCAAGTTCGTGTGTGTAGGGAACAAAGGGAGAGAGCAGCATAAGATGGCAGAAAGCAGCATAAGATAGCAAAAAACAGTATCAAAACACCTAAAAGGGAGTTTGAGGGTTGTGTTGCGGAACATGCATCTATATAGTCCATCTCATTCGTGATGCACATTCATATACTCATATTATGTTATTTTAAACTATAATGATGCACACTCATGTACTCATATTATGTTATTTTAAACTATAATCACATAAACTATAACCATAAGTGCTTAACCTATCATATCATAAGTGTTTAATAAGTGTTTAAACCTACCGTAAGTGGTGAAATGTTATTTTAATCCATTTTAATCCATCCTGTGCTTTGTGATCATGCAATGCTGTGAGCTTCAGCCTCCATCTGGAGTGGAGCGCACATACACTCCCCTGAATTCATTATCTCTGATTTACGACCAGGCATGGCGCCATGAACGTGCTATGCATACGCAATGCAACCACATGTGCTCAGTAGAGCGGATTTACGATCTGGCTCCGAGGCTTGTGGCCGGGCGCAGCGCCAATGTAAGCACCATGGGCTCTACTCTTTCAGATTTACAGCCCGGCGCAGCGCCAATGTAAGCACCATGGGCTCTACTCTTTCAGATTTACAGCCCGGCTCCGCTCGCTGTAGGCTCATTAATTCAGACCTACTGACCGTGGACTCATATATTATACGACTAGGCGCACAAACCACGGAAACTCGATTATAAAACTGCCAAGCACCGTGTGATCGATGGGATGACGGCACGGAAACACAGGCCTGCTGCCAAAAGAGGGGAGGGAAGGCTGTTGAACACTCTCCAAAAGAGGCATACAGCAGAATTGCTGATACTAGCAGTGTGAGACAATAGAATGCACTCCATGGATGGTCCGATACGATTTTAACGTGTGAAAAAACACGTAAACACACTCACTAAGTATATTGGTTATATGATTGTTTTAAAAAAATGCACTGACAAAAAGTTTAAGTTTTAATGGTATAAACAACATGCCTTAAGACTTTTGAAAAATACGGTGAGAGTAAAGTTGAAACCTAATGGTAAATTTCTGATCCTGGGAGATATAAAAAATATATATAAAGGGATAAATATGATAACAAACATTAGTATTATTATTAAAGTAAAGCATCTAAAAAGGTTTATGTTTGGATAAATAATATACACAAGAGGCCACCAGATGGCACCATAGGATAAGAAATTTACCATTGTTAGAGGAGTGGTCAGCAACACCTACAGGAGGAGCTAAGGTGTAACACCCACTTTATGGGTGGAGCAAAGGGTAAATATAAGGCGATGTACGCTGACCACCCCTCGGTGTTTTTTTTCCTGACCTGCTGGGAATTCACCCGGGTTTATTTGTCTTTTTTGTACAATAAACTCTTTTGCACCGACTCTTGATCGTCTCCAGTGAAGTTTTTTGACTACAAAGAATCAGCGAAAGAAGAAAACTAATAGAGTATTATTTGTTGAGTTTATTACGTTGGGAAGAGTGAGGTCCAGGCCTTTACTGGCCCAGCCTGGCCTTATTTCAGACCCGACAGGACATTAAAGTGTTAAACAGCTCTAATCTCTGGTCCTCATACTTTAACTGGTGTGCCAATGCAGAAGCTCTATACATTATCCAGCCACTATAACTACAAGTTTCTACATGGTCCTTCGAGCCGGATCGCTTAGGCATTGGGTATGGAGAAGGAGAACAGGTTGATGAAGTGGGACCCCAGGGGGAGCAGCATGATGAAGAGAGACCCAGGCGGGGAGCACGACAGAGATGTATGCCCTCATATCTCCAGGATTATTTACTTCTGTGTACTTGTGACTCATATAAATGTTCGTACACAAAGTGCTGTCCAACAGCTGTCTGTGGACGTGTTGCTACAGTTAGTGTGAGGAAATACCGCACAATGCGTTTTTTAATCAACCGGCGTATCAATAACTAACCTGGCTAGTTGTAAACAAACAGCTGGTCGAAGCGAGGTTGTAACCGAACGCCGTCAACTCGGGTGTGACGCCATTCCCAGCTCCGACCTCCGAGGTAAATGGAACGCAGCAACAGCTGCATCCATGTTAGCACGTCACGTTTGATGTGGTAATTTCACAGCAGGCAGACACACAGGTTCGAAGACTTGTTCTCGCCCCCTACAGTGCGATTCAGCGCTAAAATATCAAGGTGAAAGTCATGATAGCTTGCGTAGTATAGACCCAGCTCCCAACCCAACTTTGAAAATAGATTAACGGCGATATTTTTTTTATCGCCCGATAAGAGTTTCACGTTAACGCAGCACGTTAACGCCAATAACGGCCCACCACTATTTAAAACCAAAACAGACGAACAAGTTTTTCTGTTTTGGTTCCGTTCTGTGCATCTATGGAATGCTGGGAAAAATAAGGTAAAAGTGTAAATGTGTTGGAAGCAGCCTACTATTTTAAAATGGTATAAATTATAATCCAAATTATATGTTTAATACTAGCTCAAGTGAGCAATAGTTTACTTGTGCAAAATAATCCAGGTGTGGAGAAATAATCCAGACCTGCAGTAATCTAAGTGTGCAGTTTGACCAGAGCAGCAACTTAGATTGGAAACGATGAGAACAGACATTAAATAAATAAAAGAACAGCAAAGAGCAGAGCACAGAGGTCTGATGAAGGTAACAAAGCAGAGGTCAGCAGACGTTAAAGGACGATTTCACTGTTATGTTAGATGTTTGGTCTCGATCGCTGTCCCAAGGCATTTATTCTTGTATGATGGTTAATTGCTATAAAACTGTTTATTGTCAGGGCCCTGCACCTTTTATTTCACAGATGACCACAGTAGAGGCACACTACCTGGACAAGGTGGTGTGTTTAGTACCACAGAGCTCCAACACGGTGGCCCTTACAAAGTGCATGCTGAGAGCCGAGGTCAAAACCGTGAGCGCCCTCCGGTGGCCCTGTTGCCTTAGCACCTCTGCCTGCTCCCAGAGCTGCTGGACCAAAGGTGATGCAGGTAAACTGGAGAAGGCCGCACCTGAAACAGTTCTTTAAACGCTGTGTTTGAATGTCTGTCAGGCGGCTCTAGTGTTTAGGAACATGGTGTTCATGCTTATATTTATCCTCCGGAATGTCTTGGTGGAAAATCTGAAACCAGGAAAACGTGACCGTGAGGTTCTCAGAGTTCGAGTCCTTAGCGGGCAGTTTAACGGCCAAAGTGGCTGATGGGCCCAGGATGAGCCCGTTGTATTAACTGATCGCCATGGTAATGAAGTCACTGACCACATGGAGGGAGTCATCCTCGGATCCCAGGGTCTGCAGGAGGCCTCCAGGACCCTGACAGACCAGCTGCAGCTGTGAAGGCTGCCTCTGCCTGTGGAGACACGTAATAGGTTTCACACAGAAACACTCAGATCCCTGTTTCCAGGGCTGGACAGTCTGGATGAGCTCAAAAGAAAGAACACACCAGAACAGATGTGTTGTTGCAGTACAGACATGTAATCCTGTGGACGGGTCCAGATCCTGTAAGGGGGGCCGGTCTTCAGAGTTGCTGCAAGAGCTGGTCCACATGTAGATGCACACGTTTCAGATCTTTTGCAGCTCTGCAGGTAAATAAAGGTTTCCAAAGTTTAACCGTTGAAATGTACCATCACTGCCGCAGCACTGCAGAACCCACGTGCAGGTTATTTAACAGATGGAGGACCATGTTCTGGTCCATCAGATCCACTTCATGTGGGCAATAATACTAAATACCAGAAACAGGATCAACTTAATGACACGTCTGAGAGAACGATGTGCTGTCACACTGCAGACACCTGCAGTCCCACGTTCATCAAAACATTTTACAGCTTCCTTTCTGTTACATCCAGCCTGCAGAGAAAAGGCTTCAGCCAAAACATTATGACCTTCAAACCTTACAGCGAGGGGAGGGAAGGCTCCTGCAAGTCCTCTTCAGCCTGCAGAGAAAAGGCTTCAGCCAAAACATTATGACCTTCAAACCTTACAGCGAGGGGAGGGAAGGCTCCTGCAAGTCCTCTTCAGCCTGCAGAGAAAAGGCTTCAGCCAAAACATTATGACCTTCAAACCTTACAGCGTGGGGAGGGAAGGCGGACGCGACCCTGTTCAGCCCAGCCTGGCTGAGTCTGCATGTCAGGTTTGACACACAGACTTTAACAGTGTCACCATGCATGTCTGTGGCCTCTTGGTCGATCAGCTGCACCGAGGCCGGCGGGCAGCTGACCTGATTGTTTACTTCAGGGCAAATCTGCTGCACTCTTAGATTCTGTGGTGAACATGTTAGAAACAGTAGTGAGGGAATGTTCTGCTCATACTAGCTGGAACTTACATTTCAAAACATCAACAATTAGAGTCCAAAGATCTCAAACACTTGCTGAGAGTTGTTAAAAGAAAAAGGAAACACAGTGGTGAACTTTTTTGGAACACGTTGCAGGTGTCAACATCAGAATGAGCCTCCATCAGTTAGAACAAATCATATGGCCCGTGTACTCAGCAGGGTAGGGTACGGGGTTCAGATTACGAGCACCCTTTAAAATAAAGAGGAATATATTTCAGCTATCTGTGTTTAATGTGCAAACATAATTATTAATAATTTGGATTAAAATGTGTTTAAATTAGCCAACTTTACTGACATGTGGTCACAAATCTTGGTAGGGCTGATTAACTTCTCTTAAGAGTCTCCAAACCCTGCATTCTCCTGCACACACAGACTGAAGACAGACTAGCCTGTTAAAACATTTAGCCAGAGAATAAAATTCTTAATGCTTCCTGATGAAGTTATAAATCTGTGGTATAAGAATGTAAAACTTAAGAAGAGTCCCTGGACAACACGGTGATGATATTGAGTTTTGACAGACGGGATGAGATCTTTATTGAAGAACACTGACTGTGATGATTTATCTGATTTATTCTGTCCTTCATGTGCAGGCTGGTTTTTGAAACCCTGGATTGTAGCTTAGAGGTCAACTGGATGCAGATGGTGAACCAGTCCCAGGGATGATGCGCCCTGTTTGATCGGACCGCGGTGTGGCCAGCTGCTTCGGATCCCATTCAACAGGACCGACACATCACATTACAGGACAGTGACAGATAAGAAAGATGTGTTTTTTATGAACTAATTGCTGAAAGGCATTTTGTAATAAAGAATATGTTCAGTATAACTTTATGTTGTGTCCTTTGCCTTTTTCTGTTCAGAAGATAAGAGGTAAAATATAATTTGTAAATGCTTTGTAAGGCAGAGACAGTCCTCACTTTAGATGGTCTCACACAAAGTACTTAGCTAATAATTAGTGAATGCTTAGTAACTGTGAACCTGAATTATAATGAATGCAGTAAGAAGTGATATAACCATCTATGAACAGGCGCACTCTTAGACCATTTCTAAATAATTACATGTCAAGTTAGTGGTTGATCAAATAACTTGGGGTGGGGAGGGGGGGGGGTGGTTGTCTCAGTAGCATCCTTTGAGTTTTGCCACTGGTAGATTTGCAAGTTATGCTGAGATTGTTTATATTCTTCCTCAGGAAAGTATAAAAAACCCCAGGCAGTTATGTAATGATTTTCTTACACTTTCCAAATGATCTTATGAACATACCTGTCAAGTTTTGGATTTGGAAAGAAGGGAAATTTTCTGGTGCCCACCGCGAGCAGTCCCACCACCCCATTTTCATTCCACACATTCTTTTCACTTCATATTGCTTTTCTTTTAAAGTTTTTCTTTAATCTCACATAACTTTTCTTTACTCTTTTAGTGAGTTATTGTACAAATTAGTTGCAGACTTTGCTTCTTTAAGACTTTGGAAGGAGTGTATTTGTGGGCGGGGCCAGAGAGGTTCATTTTACATGAGAGTAGAGCGCAAACAGTTCGGCGGCGACAAAACGTAGCAAAACAGTGGTTCCCTGCACACCCTGTTGTGAACACAAGCGCACTGCATTTTCCTGCCTTTTTAACGCGGTTGTGTTTACAAACCTGAGACACGCCCACCAAAAGAAAACATACCGCGAACCCTGTTGCAGAATGTTTCGCAATGTTGCGAGGAAACATGTCGTTCAATCTGAAAACGTGGCAAACGTTTTGAGATTGAACTCGCCCCTGCTGTCTAACGTCTACCTGCAGGTGGCAGCTGAGGCTGGTGACAGAGGTGAGATTGGGAATGTTTTGTTTTTTCACTCCGCCCGGGCCCGGGGTATTATTATTTTTCAATAACGCAGGTTAAAATGCGGGAGATTTACAGGAAAATACTAATACGGGAGGATGGCTAGAAAGAAGGGTAAAATACGGGACTTTCCCACCAAAACGGGACACTTGACAGGTATGATAATGAACCATTAACAACTCATATATAAATGGTTTGTACAAATAAAACTTCATTAATAAATAGTGAAACAATCATATATAAAGTATGACAAAACAATTATTAAGCACGTTATAGATGAGCTCAACATGTATAACTGTACTTATAAATGAATAATAGACTTTATAGTGTGTAATTATTATAAAGGGCTCTGACATGTCAGCTCCTGTCTGTCATCTCTGTGCAGCTGAAACATAATTTATCAGAGAATCATTCACACAAAGCTGAGGCTGATGGGAAGTCAGGTGAAAAGCAAAGTGTTGGACACATTCACGCGTTGGCCTGATGGTGGCGCTACATGGAACGCTATTACAGGTCATCGTGTGGGGAACAGGAAGGTCTGAACCACATTTCATCACAATCCATCCAACAGCTGATGTTTCCTTCTGAACAGGACCGACCGGCTGGGGGGCTGAGACCCCTTTAAAGGCAGGTGAGACAGACTTTACATCAACACTACAGCAGGACTCTTTCTGTGTAGCCTCTAGGGGGCAGCAAAAGCTTTAATATCACTAACAGGTGTGTTTGACTTCATGCAGCGCTGACTGAACCTGATGCATGCTGGTTAGAAATCGTGTCCGACTTTCACCGGCGCTGCAAAACGTCACCATTTCTATCCTCTCACATCCTGTTTGTAAAGAGTTTCACTGGATATTCATGATGATAAAAATGTAAATGTATACAGAGGGAAGCAGCTGGTCACTGCTGTCAGGTTGTTCAGCAGGTTTTCAACAATTTAAAATCTGCTCGTTCATGTGTTTCATAGCTATGCTTCACTACAGAAGATAATTAAGGGAAACATTCTGAAACAGGAGAACAACTCTGTCCTGATTGTTCTTTATATGATGAGAGTACAAATAAAGTCACCAGAAACTGAATGAAACAGATTAAGATCATCAGTTTAACCTGATTCAGAACTCTAAATAAACGAACTTTAACCTGAAGCATCAACTTCTGACCGTTCCATCAGTTCGTATTTAAGAATTTCAGCTTCAGAAGCTTCTTTAAATCATAAAACAATGACCTGTAAATTCAGAAACACTCCAGATAATTAATATGGAAGCTGCTGAACAATATTAACGTGCGGTCTGGTTATGCACATGTGGTCAATGACTCCACAGAGAGTTTCTGAAGGTTTATTGAGGTTAGAAAACGTTTGACTACAGTAAAACTGTATAAATCATCACACAACCTACGAGCCCAGAATCAGTCAGACCTCTGGATTAGATCTGATATCTGTAACATGTTGTGTTCACACAGTAAAGCCTCAGATCACACAGACAGGAAGCAGCACAGAGTCATTGGCCTTGAATCATTTTCTCTCTTTGCCATAACTTGCTAATATTTAAATGTGTTGAGCTGTCGACAGTAACTGAGCCCTGCGAGCTGTTACTGCTCTTGTAAAATGATCAGAGGATAATGTTGAAACGCGTAGGCTGATGTAATATGTTCAGTTTGCTTTAGTTATCTATGGCTCAAGTATTGCAGCCTTCAGTCACAGAGGCTGACGCCTTTGTGAAGGCAGGGATCCAGCTGGAAATGCAGCCTTGGTGATATTTTCCACCCTGTTGTCCACCTTTAGACTCCCTGCATTAACACGGGACGCACTGTCAGACGTGCAGTTCTTGTAGTCCACCTTCAGGACTTGTAGCTTCACCACGGTCGGTCGAGTCAGTAACATCCGCCGTCGCATGAACGCAGCGGATTCTTCTGGTCCTGCGGTGGACTTAGTCCTTCACATCTTTCCTCAGCCTCATGATGTTTTCCATCGAAGTCGAGGAAAAGTGGTAAGAAAACCACAGCCCAGGACCAGGTCCAGAATCAGGTCCAGGTCCAGGATCAGTTAGTGGGGACCAGAACCCTTCCTGGGTTAAAGAAAAGAGGAGACGAGGACAGAGTCAATGACAAATACAGACACCACGTCACTAAAACTGGTCTGAGACAAAGATGGACGCCTCATCATCTGGTTCAATGTGGTTTTAGTAAAGACACCTTTCAGAGAGACTAGCAAGGATACACAAGGAGTTTAAACTCTGATCTGAAACCTGGTCTGAGACTGGACTGCAACTGGTTTCATCTGAAACCAGTCCAGCTCACATGGTCCGGGATAAAAAAAGGAATAAAGATGAGACATTGTTCTAAACCTGAAACTTTCGGTTCTGGTCTACTGATCCGGCCCCGGTCAGTACCTGTCTATGTTCTGTGTTCGGGTTGAGAATTAGTGCAGCTGTATGCTGAGTCAGCTCTGCAGTTAACCCGTTGAACTCTGGATCTGATGAAGCCGACCCCCCCTACCTCGTTGCTGGGCTCGATTGTCGCAACCTGCGGCGGATCCCTCTTTTGCAGTGTCTGACTTATCCCCTGAAAGTCTTGGTCTTGTCTCGGTCTCAATAAGCTTCTATAGATTTTTTGTATTTCTACAATTCATTCATGCGTCGTTGCTATGGCAACCGGCAGCGCTTGTTGAAGCAGCAGCCGGCAGCTCCTTCAAACTTTGCCACTTTTGTTTTCCATCTGTTTTTTCCCAGTTTTCTTCCCAAACATAAACACAGTCAGTGGAAGATGAAGACCGGTGCTGGCCCAGCTTGGACCTAATTCTGCTCCTAAAGAGCCGGTCTGGACAAAACGGGACTCATGTTGACCAAACAACAGGATTCAGAGACTGTTGTGTCCACATCGTTACAGAGACCTGCCCCGTCAACATCCCGGATCAAGCACTTGGCAGGCGGTCCGTGTTCAGAGCTGTCAGTGTGAGACGGGAGGAAGAGGACTCTGTGTTACTTTGATGCTGCTTTGATGTGGACGGACGGTATGTGTACATCCCTGCACTGTATAGTTACATGAATTAAACGAAGATTAAACATTTTAGTGATCTGTTTACTTTCTGAAATGTTTCAGCCCCAGCTGCTGAATTTGTGTTTTGTTTCAAGTGAGTTGTTTTTTTATTACTTTGTGTAGGTTACTGACTTTCCCTCTCAGCGGGGATTTCTCTCCTGTTACTGTCGTTTTCAGCAGCATCCAGCAGGCCCGCCTTTCTGTTCTGCAACGTGTCAAACTCTTTGCTTTTCCAAATTCCATCTGTGGCTCTGTATTACTTTGTTTGTCCACACGAGCCTGATGGTGGGAGACAGAAGTAACATAGAACCCGCTGTTTTTTACAGACCAGGTCAACTACAAGAAGCCGGAAGTTTTAGACTGTATGCTGCTGTAAACTGGTTTCAGACTGTATACTGGTGTAAACTGGTTTCAGACTGTATACTGGTGTAAACTGGTTTCAGACTGTATACTGGTGTAAACTGGTTTCAGACTGTGTACTGGTGTAAACTGGTTTCAGAATGTGTGTACTGGTGCAAACTGGTTTCAGACTGTACTGCTGTAAACTGGTTTCAGACTGTATGCTGCTGTAAACTGGTTTCAGACTGTGTACTGGTGTAAACTGGTTTCAGACTGTATACTGGTGTAAACTGGTTTCAGACTGTGTGTGCTGCTGTAAACTGGTTTCAGACTGTGTACTGGTGTAAACTGGTTTCAGACTGTGTAATGGTGTAAACTGGTTTCAGACTGTGTGTGCTGCTGTAAACTGGTTTCAGACTGTGTACTGGTGTAAACTGGTTTCAGACTGTGTGTGCTGCTGTAAACTGGTTTCAGACTGTGTGTGCTGCTGTAAACTGGTTTTAGACTGTGTGTACTGCTGTAAACTGGTTTCAGACTGTATGCTGCTGTAAACTGGTTTCAGACTGTGTACTGGTGTAAACTGGTTTCAGACTGTGTACTGGTGTAAACTGGTTTCAGACTGTGTGTGCTGCTGTAAACTGGTTTCAGACTGTGTACTGGTGTAAACTGGTTTCAGACTGTGTGTGCTGCTGTAAACTGGTTTCAGACTGTGTGTACTGGTGTAAACTGGTTTCAGACTGTGTACTGACGTAAACTGGTTTCAGACTGTGTGTGCTGCTGTAAACTGGTTTCGACTGTATGCTGCTGTAAACTGGTTTTAGACTGTGTACTGGTGTAAACTGGTTTCAGACTGTGTACTGGTGTAAACTGGTTTCAGACTGTGTGTACTGGTGCAAACTGGTTTCAGACTGTACTGCTGTAAACTGGTTTCAGACTGTATGCTGCTGTAAACTGGTTTCAGACTGTGTACTGGTGTAAACTGGTTTCAGACTGTGTACTGGTGTAAACTGGTTTCAGACTGTGTGTGTTGCTGTAAACTGGTTTTAGACTGTATACTGGTGTAAACTGGTTTCAGACTGTGTGTGCTGCTGTAAACTGGTTTCAGACTGTGTACTGGTGTAAACTGGTTTCAGACTGTGTACTGGTGTAAACTGGTTTCAGACTGTATGCTGCTGTAAACTGGTTTCAGACTGTATGCTGCTGTAAACTGGTTTCAGACTGTGTACTGGTGTAAACTGGTTTCAGACTGTGTGTACTGGTGTAAACTGGTTTTAGACAGTGTACTGGTGTAAACTGGTTTCAGACTGTATGCTGCTGTAAACTGGTTTCAGACTGTGTACTGGTGTAAACTGGTTTTAGACAGTGTACTGCTGTAAACTGGTTTTAGACTATGTGTACTGGTTTTAGACTGTGTGTACTGGTGTAAACTGGTTTTAGACTATGTGTACTGGTTTTAGACTGTGTGTACTGGTGTAAACTGGTTTTAGACTGTGTGTACTGGTTTTAGACTGTGTACTGGTGTAAACTGGTTTTAGACTATGTGTACTGGTGTAAACTGGTTTCACACTGTGTGTACTGGTTTCAGACTGTGTACTGGTGTAAACTGGTTTTAGACTATGTGTACTGGTGTAAACTGGTTTCAGACTGTGTGTACTGGTTTTAGACTGTGTACTGGTGTAAACAGGTGTAAAATGGTTTTAGACTGTGTACTGGTGTGAACTGGTGTAAACTGGTTTCAGACTGTATGCTGCTGTAAACTGGTTTTAGACTGTGTGTACTAGAGTAAACTGGTTTCAGACTGTGTACTGGTGTAAACTGGTTTCAGACTGTGTACTGCTGTAAACTGGTTTTAGACTATGTGTACTGGTTTTAGACTGTGTGTACTGGTGTAAACTGGTTTTAGACTATGTGTACTGGTTTTAGACTGTGTGTACTAGAGTAAACTGTTTTTAGACTGTGTGTACTGGTTTTAGACTGTGTACTGGTGTAAACTGGTTTTAGACTATGTGTACTGGTGTAAACTGGTTTTAGACTGTGTGTACTGGTTTCAGACTGTGTAATGCTGTAAACTGGTTTTAGACTATGTGTACTGGTGTAAACTGGTTTTAGACTGTGTGTACTGGTTTTAGACTGTGTACTGGTGTAAACAGGTGTAAAATGGTTTTAGACTGTGTACTGGTGTAAACTGGTTTTAGACTGTGTACTGGTGTGAACTGGTTTCAAACTGTGTGTACTGGTGTAAACTGGTTTTAGACTGTGTACTGGTGTAAACAGGTGTAAAATGGTTTTAGACTGTTTTCTGGTGTGAACTGGTGTAAACTGGTTTCAGACTGTGTACTGTTGTAAACTGGTTTTAGACTATGTGTACTGGTTTTAGACTGTGTGTACTGGTGTAAACTGGTTTTAGACTATGTGTACTGGTGTAAACTGGTTTCAGACTGTGTGTACTGGTTTCAGACTGTGTACTGGTGTAAACTGGTTTTAGACTATGTGTACTGGTGTAAACTGATTTTAGACTGTGTGTACTGGTTTTAGACTGTGTACTGGTGTGAACTGGTGTAAACTGGTTTTAGACTGTGTACTGGTGTAAACAGGTGTAAAATGGTTTTAGACTGTGTACTGGTGTAAACTGGTGTAAAATGGTTTTAGACTGTGTACTGGTGTGAACTGGTGTAAACTGGTTTTAGACTGTGTACTGGTGTAAACAGGTGTAAAATGGTTTTAGACTGTGTACTGGTGTGAACTGGAGTAAACTGGTTTCAGACTGTGTACTGGTCTGACCTCGGGCCTTCCTCTTGTAGTAGATGAATCCAGCCAGAGATAAGATCAGACCCAGGATCAGTCCTGAGGCTCCGATGGCGATCTTGTTTCTCTCAGACTCAGGCATGGACGGGTCTGAGGACAGACAGGCAGAGAGACAGACAGGTGAGCAGGTAGAGAGACAGACAGGTGGTCAGACAGACAGGTGATCAGACAGACAGGTGGTCAGACAGACAGGTGGACAGACAGACAGGTGGTCAGACAGACAGGTGTTTACCCCAGTCAGTCACCAGAGGCTCCTTCAGGCTGGCGTGCTCCACCACACAGGATATTTTCTCTCCAGACCTGATTCAATACAAACCAACACGTCAGACTTTCTGACACACTTACTGACAGACCTGGGGTCTCACTTCTAAACGGTGTGTACGTACAAAACAGGTCTCGAAACGTGCGGACGCCACTTCCCAAGCAAAGGTTGTGACCTATAAAAAAAACCTTGACGGGAGAATGTGCGTGTCAGTAAACTCTGAACCATGCAGACACACATAAAGAGGAGAAACAACGACTCACATGATGAAGGATGAAACTGTTTGAAGCGAATAGACCTACTACTGTGTAAAGTATATGGAAACATTCCCTCTGAGTGTTACAGGCTTAAAGCCTTTCGGAAAAAACAAACAGCCGTTTCATTGATTTTCCCTGCAGTGCGCAATAAAAAAACATAATTTAAGATAATTTGCAGCCACAAAAGGATCCAGATTCAGGATCATAAACCCAAACGGAGACTCTGTTTCTGCAAAAGAGCCTCAAATATGTTGGACAGTTTAATCAGGAATCATATTAATTAATACTTGCATTGAAATTTATTCTCATAAACAAGGTGAACAGGAGAGAAATTACATTTAAACTGAAGCTGTTTTCAGTTTGTCAGTCGAGCAGCTCAGACTGCAGAGTTTCATGTAGCCTGTTGTCACATGTTCGTTTCCTTATGGAGCCAAATGCTGGGCGCCAGCGTGTGGATGTCATGCTCTGCTGTTTCATTCAGTAAATCTTTCAGCTTGTGTCATTTACACCAAGTCATATTTCTTTAAGTCATCAGCAGCCTCGCTCAGCGAACAGACTGTTAGTGGAAATGTTCAAACTCAGAGGAAGGCGTTTGGTTTCCTCTCTGTTCAGTCCACATCAGTACCTGGGTCAGACTGTGTGTCCCCCTCCGGTCAGCGACATCACTACTCAGAGGGAGGCCCCTTCCTGCAGATCGGTCATAAAGGGGCGGAGCTTTTTTTTTACCCACCAAACAGCTTCAGCTTCACCAAAACGAACGTCAGTGTCACTGAGTTAAATCTGGTTTTGCAGCTTCACTGTCAGAGTTCACCTCCTTTTCTTCCTGCAGTCAGGACGTGTTAATATTAATGAGCGGCGTTTCACTGACCATTTACAGGCAGCTGTGGGCGTTTGGTCGGACACGGAGCTCCCTCACAGGCGCCACATTTCAGATTGTGATTTATAAACAGGTGTGCGTACGCACGGTTTTATAAGCAAATATTTTTTAGCGTATGCCATTTTTGGCTTTTGGGCACACGGACACTTTTAGTGAAAATTGTACGCACAGTTTTAGAAATGAGATCCCTGGACCTGGACCTGGACCCAGACTCACCTGGGCGTGTACTCCAGGTAAGAGTGGACCTGGTAGTACCAGTCCCCGTCTGCCAGCTCATCAGTGGAAGTGACATCAGAGGTGACTTCCTGTCCGTCTCTGAGCCAGCCCACTCTGATCTGTTTGGGGTAGAAGCTGAAGACGCTGCAGACCAACATGGAGGGATGTTTACCACCAGGGGGCGTCACAGAGTGCAGACGGACGTAGGGCTCAGCTGGAACACAGAAAAGTGATGGTGATGGTTATTAATCTGATTAATACTGGTGGTCCTGAGATGGTGTCAGTAGCACCACCTGCAGCCTTAGTACTGATTACTGAGTTCAGATCTTTTGTTCTCACTGCTGCTAAAAGTTTATTTTCAGCTTTGGTGTTTCCGTTTCCGTCTAATCAGGTCTTAGGGAAGTTATAGAATAAATTAATTTAGGAGTCAAGAATCTCTGAGGTAGGAAACATTAAAAGTATCTTGTTCATGGCAGCAATGTTAGTATTATATAATGTGTCATTTAGAGTTTCACCACCAGGAGGCGACACAGACTTCAGTCTGATGTGTTGATGGAAAATGAACATTAGTTTAATAATATAACGTTTTTAACAATGTTCAGAAAAGTGAAACTAAAAGCATTATGAACTTATTATTACTAGATTATCTCTATTAATAAGGAATCATTCTTATCTCATCATTTTAATCATTTTATCCTTAATTAGTATTAATCATTAATCATTCTTCTAACCTATAAGTGCTGAAGTGCAGAAACAAGCTCACTGTGGTTTTCTCACAGATTGATGACGAACAGACGGGCAGCAAACACAGTCAGCACTGTATCAAGACTACTGTAAGAAACCAAGCAGTAATGAGAGATACAGCACTACACATGTTGTTCTTGTATTAACGTTTTTAGAAATATAATTGTGAGTCAGTTTATGGATGCATGACTTTAAAAAATACGGTGAGGCTGAAGTTGAAATCTAAATGGTGATTTTCTTGTCCAGCCATGCAAAAATATAGAAAATCAACAACACAGTAATAAATGACGGCTGGAAAACGTTGTTAATTGGTAAAACAACACATGTAAACAGCATGACAGCAGAGGAAAAGTCCAGGTTTGTTTCCTGTTTTGGAATAAACTCTTTTGCACCAACTCTTGACCGACTCCAGACAAGTTTTTGACTGCAAACTTATTGACTATGGTAGAAAGTTAATGATATATATATTTATATATATATATGTGTGTTCTCCATATTGTAGCCTGTGTTTGATTTTATCATTGTGCTGTATGAGCAGCACATTGTGAGCAAAATACAATCATGAGCCAAGTTCCTCAAATGTGTACCTGTCAAATAAAGCTGATCAATAATATGTACATACAGAGCTGAGGTTGGTTCAGTCAGAGTGTTAATGAATCAATAAGTAATCAATAACATGATGATCTGATGCTGTTGGATGTTACAGACACAAACTCACCTGACTTCGGCAGAAAAGCCTGGTAGGCATTTTGGACGTGGTTTACGCAGTACCTCTTCTTCTCGCCTCTCTTCTGAGTCACATACGGAGTCAGACTGTTCCAGTAAGCGGCCTGCCTCAGTCCGTACTCAGTGTATCCTACAAACTTCCCCACGCTGCTGCTGAACCTGGCCAGCTCCTTCCTGTTGTAATGATAAGACTCAATGTACTCGATGTCCTGCAGCTCAGTGGAGTTAAACTCACAGCAGAACATCATATAATAGCGAAATCCATCTGAGGAGCAAAAATCAGACGACTGATGAGCGATCAGAGAGAAGCAGTGCTGTGTGGAGGCTGATGAAGTATAAACAGTATAAAGTCTGTACTGATCAGTGATCAGTGTATTGATCGTACCTGCTAAGTGGAGGCTGATGAAGAGGAGGGAGAAGCTGAGAAAGGATGAAGCCATGTTCCTCTGTTCACCTGACAAACACTGAGAGAGTCTGACTGAGAGCTGCTGGAAGAAGCAGAGGAAGGATCACATGACCTGATCATCATCTGTTACCAGGCAGCCCTCTGATACGGACAGGTCTACGTTATCTCGAGGTTATTTGTTACAACCCCGGCTTGAGCGAGGCAACATAAAGGATGCACTGATACGATGAACTCAGGAAATGAAAGTTTATTCCCCAGAATAATAATGGTCATTAACGTAGAGCTGTGTAGTGTTACGCTCTGCCTCTCGGGCTGAACGCTGGAAACAGAAGTAAGGACCCAAATGCAGATACTGAAACGAAAACTGGAGGGTTGGTGAAGTTTATTTGCAGAAACTTACAGGTGTGGTTAGGCGGGAGCAGTCCCACAAACACAAAGCAGGACACTCCAAAGTCCAAGAAAAGTAACGAAAACCACAAGGGCATGAGAAACACTGGAGATACGAGAACACTACACCAAACTGGAAACACTGGAGATACGAGAACACTAGAAACAAACACCTAACTGGAAACGACACAAAATGCACAACAACATCCAGAATGAACTGTAACCGAGTGAAAGACAAACACTTAAACACACAGGTGAGTGGAAACAAACTACACACAGGTGGTTATAAAGCCACAAAGAGCATTACCCCCCATATAGGAGAAGGCTAGAGACCCAGCTCAAGGCAACACGAAGAGAGGTTAGTCAGCTCTCAGAGCTACAGAAAGGTGTAAGGAAGGGGTTACCTAAGAAATACAACAAGCTGTCGATACCTGAGGCTCCAGTAACCATTACAACGGCAGACATCCAAGAAAGAGTGGCAGGTATGAAGAGCTGGACAGTACCAGGCCCTGACATGATCCACACCTACTGGCTGAAGAAACTAACTGCACTCCATGAACGCCTGGCAGTACAAATGAACCAACTGCTGATGGATGGGACCCACCCAGAATGGTTAACCCAAGGACGGACAATCATGATCATGAAGGATCCCCAGAAGGGAACAATCCCATCCAACTACCTGCCAATAACCTGCCTCTGCACAACATGGAAGCTCCTGTCAGGCATCATAGCGGCTAAGATGAGTAGGCACATGGCTCAATACATGCACAGGGCCCAGAAGGGAATAGGCAGTAACACCAGAGGAGCCAAGCACCAGCTACTGGTGGATAGAGCAGTCACTCGAGACTGCAAGACCAGACAGACCAATCTGTGCACTGCCTGGATTGACTACAAGAAAGCCTACGACTCAATGCCACACACATGGATACTGGAATGCTTGGAGATGTACAAGATCAACAGGACAATAACAGCCTTCATCAAGAACTCAATGAGCTAAGATCCTGTGGGACTTCAGGATCCAGACTGACAAACTGGTGATGGCTAACCAACAAGACATCGTGTTGATCGACAAACAGCAGAAGAAGGCAGTAGTGATAGATGTGGCAATACCACGCGACAGCAACATCAGGAAGAAGGAACACGAGAAACTTGAGAAATACCAAGGGCTGAAAGAGGAGCTAGAAAAGATGTGGAAAGTAAGAGCGACAGTGGTGCCAGTGGTAATCGGAGCACTGGGGGCTGTGACCCCCAAACTGGGAGAGTGGCTACAGCAGATTCCAGGTAAAACATCAGGGCCCGTATTCACAAAGAATCTTAAGGCTAAGAGTAGCTCCTAGTGACGTAATTCTAAGAAAATTCTTAGAAAAGTGGGCGTTTACTCTTAAAATTAAAGAAAAAATCCTAGTAAAGAAAAAAGTAATTCATAAAGCATCTTAACCCTTAAAAGAGCTCTTAAGCTCAGAATTGTTAGGAGCAGGGACGAGGACTTTTAGAAGGCTTAAGAGTTTCTTTAGTCGAGGAGAAAACGGCAGAAAGACGAAGAGGGAGAAGAAATGTGTTGCAGGATGACAGTGAGTTAATCAGACGCTTTAGATTAGATCGTGCAGGGATCGTGTTTGTGACTGATCTTATTAGATACACGCAAACATCCCCGACACAGCGCAGGAATGAAAGTAATCACTACATTAGGATATTTGGCAATGCAGCGGTGATGATTTGGGTCTGTCACAACCTTCTGTAAGCGTGATCACACAAACAATTAAAGCTGATGATACACGGGGCAACTTTTTGAGCAATGTTGCTGGGCAATCTTGCTAGAGGCAAGTCCGACTATGTTTTAAATGGATTGCGGCGGAGCGGGGCGGGTGGCGGAGTGGTAGGGGAAGGGTATTACGATAGTAGCCTAATCTTTACTCATTACTATTGACGACAGCGTTGCCCTGCACGATTGCTCTAAAAGTTGCTGTGTGTATCATCAGCCTTACAGCACTTTCAGAACCTCTTATTGTGTCGCAGTTCATTTCGTTTCCACTGGACATTCCCACCTTACAGGCTCAAAAAACTGCATGTATGAATATAGCAGCTTCCCTCTTGCACACAACGAGAATGAACCGTTAATAGTTTGCGCTATACGCTCCCTCGTCTGCTTCTGGCCCCGTGCTGTGACACCCGACCCGAATTTTCCTTTTAGAATTGCCTTGTGTTTATCCACTAACTGGTCCAGTTGGGCTTTCTCGCCCTGCTTGGTTTTGATTCCGTGTTTGATACATTCAAACCAACACTTAAATAGAAACGCCAGCAATCAGTGTTATTGGAAAGAGTGGAACAATTTTTATCATTCCGAGCCAATATAGGAAATTAACAGCATGGTAAATAAAAAACAGGATTTATATACACATATATAATGTGTGTGTGTGTGTGTGTGTGTGTGAGAGAGTGAGTGAGGAGAGAACGGTCAAATAGGAAATGTTACGCATGTAATTTCCAAAGTGAAGCTTACAATATAACCTACACTTAGAATCGCTCTTTTTTTCCTTCTTGGACAACCAACCAATCACAGTCTTCAAAAGATTGTGTCATACATAGCAACGGGTCAACCCGCCTCCTCACTAAGATAAAAGTTTTTGTCTTTCCCTTGCTCAGAGCTGCTCTCAGATCAGTCCTGAATAGCTCTTAAGCTAAGACTCCTAGGTAAAAGTTTTTTAGCTAAGATAAGAGTTTTCTGAGAGGACTCTTAGATTATTTATGAAGACGGGCCCAGAGGTCTCTGTCCAGAAGAGTGCAGTCCTAGGAACAGCTAAGATACTGCGCAGAACCCTCAAACTCCCAGGCCTCTGGTAGAGGACCCGAGCTTGAGGATGACACATACCACCCTGCAAGGGGTGAGAGGGGAATTTTTATATATATATATATATATATATACAATATGATTTTTATACTAACAACAAACATGTAAAAAACAATAACATTCCAAAATAGTTTAATTGGTGTACAGTTCCAAATAGCAAGGACAGACAGTAGTAATCAGGGTTATTATGTGAGCAAGTCTGAGATGTGAATCCCATTTTAAATAGTCTTGGCCCAGTGGAATGAGTTCTGTGGAGGATCTTGTGCTGTATGAGTGGAGGTTGCCATTATTTGTCATAAAATATATGTTTTTGCAAATTTGGTTCCAGAAGTCGGCATCAGAAAAGACGGACAGGTCTTTGTCCCATTTTTTGATGGTATGGATATTGTTTTGTCTGATTGTGTTATTATTTTATAGAGGAGTTTTTTTTGAGACAGAAAAGTTCATTTCCTCTTGGGCTGAAAGAAGAAGATCTCAGATAGTGAATATAATGTTGAATTTTGTTTGGATGCATGAGTTGAGTGGTAAATATTCCATAAAGTGAACTTCTGGACCAAATGTGAGTATGAGACCAGGACCTGTATTCATAAAGAATCTTAAGGCAAAGAGTAGCTAACATCTCCGACACAGGCAGGAATGAAAGTAATCACTACATTAGGATATTTGGCAACAAAGCAGCGGTGATGATTTGGGTCTGTCACAACCTTCTGTAAGCAGAGTGATCACACAAACAATTACAGCACTTTCAGAACCTCTTATTGTGTCGCAGTTCATTTCGTTTCCACTGGACATTCCCACCTTGCAGGCTCAAAAAACTGCATGTATGAATATAGCAGCTTCCCTCTTTCACACAACGAGAATGAACCATTAATAATTTGTGCTATACGCTCCCTCGTCTGCTTCTCGCCCCGTGCTGTGACACCCGGCCCGAATTTTCCTTTCAGAACGGCCTTGTGTTCATCCACTAACTGGTCCAGTTGGTCTTTCTCGCCCTTCTTGGTTTGGATTCCGTGTTTGATCCATTAAAACCAACATTCAAACCACCACTTAAATAGAAACGCCAGCAATCAGGAACAATTTTTATCATTCTGAGCCAATCAGATACCTGATAGGAAATTAACAGCCTGGTAAATAATAAACAGGATTTATATACACATAATGTGTGTTTGTGTGTGAGTGAGGAGAGAACGGTCAGATAGGAAATATTATGCATGTAATTTCCAAAGTGAAGGCTTAGAATATAACCTACACTAGAATCACTCTTTTTTTCCTTCTTGGACAACCAACCAATCACAGTCTTCAAAAGATTGTGTCATACATAGCAACGGGGTCAACCCCGCCTCCTCACTGAGATAAAAGTTTTTTTCTTTTCCTTGCTCAAAGCTGCTCTCAGATCAGTCCAGAATAGCTCTTAAGCTGAGACTCCTAGGTAAAATTTTTTTAGCTAAGATAAGAGTTTTCTGAGAGGACTCTTAGATTCTTTATGAAGACGGGCCCTGATTTTATCATCTGGCAAGTTGCAACTGTTATTAACAATAATGGAAAGCTGAGGCTTTTCAGTAGCAGTAATCAGGCCTGTGTGCAGTTCTGTCACCAAAACTCATTCATTACAGAATATTAGGACTGAGGACACCAGAAGGGTCCACATCCTCTCAGGCTCACTTATCTTCCAAAAACCATTAGGTTATGTACTTTATCAGCTTAAATGCATGAACAAGCATCCAGGGACTGCTACTGTACACACACACACACACACACACACACTCTAGTTCCAGATTCAACAGACCAACGATGCTGTTACAGCTCCATTACTGACAGCGTTAATGATAAGACAAAAGGCCTACAAGCTGTTTTCACTCAGCAGGTAACGTTACGGTAACATCAGCCTCATCTGGCTCCTTTTCTGTGTTTCAGTAACTTTAACCCTGTAAGCCCCAAGACAAAAGAAGTCCATTTCAAGATTATCCATCCAACGAGCTGCTAAGACTGAGATTCGGCGTGGATCAAACTAACTGTACCTTCTGTCTTTCCAGTGTCTGTACTGTGAAGCCTTTTGGGAGGATTTACAAGACTTTCTCTCAACCAAAAGCCAACGACCTGCTCCTCTCACTAGAGACAATGTTGTGTTTGCTGTTACTGTGAAAGACAATAAGACTGACTTGATTCTGAACAACACGATATTGATGGCAAAGTTTTTCATCCATACCTCCAAAAGGAAGAAAACAAAGCCCCTTTTCTCTGTTTTTAAGCGGGACCTTATCACCAATCATCTCTGTGCCTTAAAACTAATGAAAGGGAAACATGCAAGATCTCTCCTCCAAGCCTTTAAGGAGTTGAAGATAGTTGAGGAGCCCTAGCAACCTTCTTTTTTCTTCCTCTTTCTTTTATCTATATTTACCTCTATTTATCTATTTATTTTCCATTCCTCTAAATTTACATTAAGTTAATTTCCTATCTGTGTGCCTTGTAAACTGAGAGGTATTAATGTCATGTTCTTTACGCATTTAAAATGTAATTGTATCTTCTCAATAAAAAAAACAAATAAAAAAACCCAAAACTTCAACGTTCCTGTCATGGTGTCACATGGTGTCACCTGGTGTCACATGGTGTCACCTGGTGTCACATGGTGTCACATGGTGAGCAGCAGTAGCTTCTGCAGGCTTACAAAAACACTAAAAGAGTGTAGTTTTTCTCATGTTTCACATGTCCTTCAGTGATTCACATTAGTTCGTTTCAAACGTGCGCAGAGTGACGCCACACAGCGTTGTGGTTGTTTGGTAGCTGATCTGACGTCAGTTCAGAGCTTCACAACACATACGGGTGAACTTATGAATGAACGTGTGAAAGTTCTGCCACAAAACGATGTTTTTACGAATCATCTCGCTGTTTAAAGTGGGTATACGGAAACCTTTGACCTTTCCTAGTGGGTTTACGGCGCATACCTGCGTATCACGTAGACTACACCACCGCTCTGCGGTCTCTGGTTCTCTGACCTTGGCTCGGCCTCCAGAGACCTGTGGTTGTATCTAATTTAAGATTAGATGTTGATTTCCAGTAGTGTTGCTTTCGTCAACGAAAATGATGACTAAATATCGTCGTCAACGAACCTTTATCACGTGACGAAAACGAGACGAGACGTAAATGCTGGTCATGTGACAATGACTATAATTAAATGTATTTTGCAATATTGTTGACGAATAAAAACAAGACTAAATGTGGTTTACAAAACGTAAACTATGATAAAATGTCTCTACATTTTCGTCGACCAAAACGAGACGAAATGTTATACCGTTATTTCGTCTCGTTTAGTCGTGTTATTATTATTATTATTTTGCAAGTCTTTCTGCAGTATTTTCACTTCAGGCGCATCAGATCGCACTGCGCAGACGCAGGCGACGTCACTTCCTCAAGCCCCACTCGCGGCATTATTTAGAAGATGCAGATGCTATGTGCAGAGCGGTGGTGAGTTAGCGTAGTTAGCGTCATTAACACGCCACCGGCCTCGCGACGTTCTCTCACATCCCTCGGCCTGCTCGCCACAGTATTATTATATCTTTTAATAGTTTTTAGGATGCAAAATCTGACTTCAGTTTACAAGCAATACAAGTAAGTAACAGACACACACATTTTACTTGCACTTTTTAGTTTTTTTTTGCTCGAGCATTCAAGCACCTTGTTTCTCTTTATGGTAAACTTGAATGTATTCATTTATTTCTGCCATTGTCATGTGATGCTATTTTTTTTATTTATTTTATTTAAATGTATATCTGTGCACTTCTAACATGTTTGGTTGGTAAAATAAATGTTGTAATTTCAAATCAGTGTGTGAAATGGATGTATATTCTTGAGTCTTTAAGGCAACAATAATATAAGATAACCTTGTTTCAAATGGGTTTGGCTAAAAGAAAATTTTGGTTTACTTTATACTACTAGTTGGTAGTTATATTATATTGACTGGGTTAAATAGAACTGCATTAATAAAAGAGAATAAAGTACAGTTTTCATTGACTGAAACTAGACTAAAATGGTCAGACTTTTAGTCGGCTGAAACTTGACTAGACTAAAAAGAGTATGAACGTGACTAAAGCTAATAATAACTAAAATGACAGCTTGACACAAAAACTAGACTAAAACTCAAATTAAAATAGGCCGCCAAAAACAACACTAATTTCCAGTAAAGAGGAAACGAAAGTCCGCTCATGCTGGAAACTCGACTCTTTACATAAATAGCCAATTCAATTGGCTTCTCTCAGAGTGTTCATGAACCGACTCACTGTTTTAATCACACCCTCGACCTTGTTCTGGTATATGGTATCGAAATTGAACAATTAATAGTGTTCCCACAGAATCCCTCTTTATCTGACCACTGTTTGATAACTTTTGAGCTTGTACTGCTGAACTACCCTCCATTGGGCAAAAATTTCTATACAAGACGCCTGTCTGATAGTGCTATAGCTAAATTTAAGGATGCGATCCCATCGGCTCTAAGTTCACTATCAGGTATCAAATTAACAGAGGACTCTTACGTAATTTCAGTCCCTCCCAAGTCGATCATCTTGTTGATAGTGCTGCAGGCACGCTGCGTAACAACACTCGACTCTGTAGCCCCTCTACAAAAGAAAATACTAAAACAAAGACGGTTAGCTCCATGGTATAATACTGAAACTCGCAAATTAAAGAAAATATCACAGAAACTCGAGAGGAATTGGCGCTCCACCAAACTGGAAAATTCTCGCTTAATTTGGCAAGATAGTCTTAAAACTTATAGGAAGGCCCTCCGTAATGCCAAAGCAGCGTACTACTCGGTCATTAATAGAGGAAAATAGGAACAACCCCAGGTTTCTTTTCAGCACTGTAGCCAGGCTGACAGAAAGTCACAGCTCTATTGAGCAAAGTATTCCCATAGCTCTCAGTAGTTATGACTTCATGAGCTTCTTTAATGATAAAATCCTAGCTATTAGAAACAAAATCCACCAAGACCTGCCCTCAACTGGCAACCGACTTAAGTCTATACTCAGGAACTTTGGGAACAGCTGTAGAACCAGTTATATGTTTGGACTGCTTTGCTTCCCTCAATCTTTATCAACTAACTTCAATAATTTCTTCATCTAAACCATCTACCTGCCTCTTAGACCCCATCCCGACTAGGCTGCTAAAAGAAGTTTTGCCCTTGGTTGGCACTTCTCTGCTGGATGTGATCAATTTGTCTTTATCAACAGGCTACGTGCCACAGTACTTTAAAGTAGCTGTAATTAAACCTCTTCTGAAAAAGCCCAACCTGGATCCAGATGTTTTAGCCAACTATAGACCTATATCTAACCTTCCATTTATCTCTAAGGTCCTGGAGAAAGCAGTCGCCAAACAGCTGTGTGACTTTCTACATAGCAATAGTTTATTTGAGGATTTTCAGTCAGGATTTCGAGCCCATCATAGCACAGAGACAGCACTGGTGAAAATTACTAGTGATCTCCTGACTGCATCAGACAAAGGACTTGTCTCTGTATTGGTTTTATTAGATCTTAGTGCTGCATTTGATACCATTGACCATCAGATCCTATTACAGAGACTGGAACATTTCATTGGCATCAAAGGAACCGCTCTAAGCTGGTTTAAGTCCTATTTATCAGATCGATTTCAGTTTGTACATGTTAACGATGAGTCCTCCATGCATACCAAAGTTAGTCATGGAGTTCCACAAGGATCTGTGCTCGGACCAATCCTCTTCACTTTATATATGCTTCCCTTAGGCAATATTATCAGGAAACACTCCATAAACTTTCATTGTTATGCAGATGATACTCAGTTATATCTATCGATCAAGCCAGATGAAACCCATCAGTTAGCTAAGCTTCAAATGTGTCTTCAGGATGTTAAAACCTGGATGACCTGCAATTTTCTAATGTTAAACTCAGATAAAACGGAAGTTGTTGTTCTAGGCCCTAGGCACCTTCGTGGACGCATTATCTAAAGATATAGTTTCCCTGGATGGCATCGCCCTGGCCTCCAGCACCACTGTGAGAAATCTTGGAGTTATCTTTGATCAGGACATGTCGTTTAATTCTCACATTAAGCAAATTTCAAGGACCGCTTTTTTTCACCTACGTAATATTGCAAAAATCAGGAACATCCTGTCTAAAAATGATGCAGAAAAAACTAGTCCATGCATTTGTTACTTCTAGACTGGATTACTGCAATTCCCTATTATCAGGCTCTTCGAAAAAGTCCATTAAGACTCTTCAGCTGATCCAGAAT
The DNA here is from genome assembly GCA_024633595.2 of Lepomis macrochirus. NCBI lineage: Eukaryota > Metazoa > Chordata > Actinopteri > Centrarchiformes > Centrarchidae > Lepomis > Lepomis macrochirus. Next base: position 34,761,625 of record JALXJV020000016.1, on the reverse strand, counting down.
GCTGCAGCACGTGTTCTGACAGGAACCAGTAAAAGAGATCATATCTCTCCTGTCTTAGCTTCTCTGCATTGGCTTCCTGTAAAATCCAGAATAGATTTTAAAATCCTTCTTCTCACATACAAAGCTCTTAATGGTCAGGCACCATCTTATCTTAAAGAGCTCATAGTACCTTACTACCCCACCAGAGCACTGCGCTCCCAGAATGCAGGATTACTTGTGGTTCCTAGAGTCTCCAAAAGTAGAATGGGAGCCAGAGCGCTCAGTTATCAGGCTCTCTCCTGTGGAACCAGGTTCCAGTTTGGGTTCGGGAGGCAGACACCGCTCTCTACATTTAAGAGTAGGCTTAAGACTTTCCTTTTGATAAAGCTTATAGTTAGGGCTGGCTCGGGTGAGTCCTGAACCATCCCTTAGTTATGCTGCTATAGGCTAGACTGCCGGGGATTTCCCATGATGCACTGAGCTCCTCTCTCCTCTTCTCTCTTCTCTCTGAGTGCAACCTCATCCCATTAATGCATGTTACTAACTCGATTTTTTCTCCCTCTCCCGTGGTCGTGTGCTTCCCCCTCCTGTCCTCCCCCCCTCCCCTCACTTCCCTGCGGGTGTTGCTGGCTCTGGAGCTGTGGAGTCTGGACCTGTTGTTGGGAGTCTCCTGCTGCCCCGTGTTCCTGCTCGACGCCCTCTGCTGCAGTTGCAACTGCTATTACTAGTCCTATTGCTATTATTACTGTTATAATTAATATCACTAAACATTACTATAAATATCTGTACCATTTTTCATTCAGTCTATAGCACCATTACCTTTATTGTCTGTACCTCTATGTGTATACTGTGTAGGTTGCCTCCCTCTGCTCTCTCTCTCCTGCTCTCTCTCTGCTCTCTCTCTCTCTCTCTCCCCTCACCCCCAACCGGTCGAGGCAGATGGTCGCCCACCCTGAGCCATGGTTCTGCTCGAGGTTTCTGCCTCTTAAAAGGAAGTTTTTCCTTGCCTCTGTCAGCCTAGTGCTTGCTCTTGGTGGGAATTGTTGGGCTTCTGTAAATAACTTCAGAGTACGGTCTAGACCTGCTCTTTATGAAAAGCTGCTGTGAGATAACTGTTGTTGTGATTTAGCGCTATATAAATAAAATTGAATTGAATTGAATTGAATAAATAGAAGAGGCGTCCCCCTGAGGACACTTTGTATCTCCAGCACATGAAGGGAGGCGTGAACAGAGGTGTGAAGAGTTTTCCTCTTTTGAGATTCTGTTTATGTGTCTCCTGATGATATTTGCTAATGTTAGAGACAAGCTCCTTCCTTTTGTGATAAACGAAGCAGGAGGAGTGTTGAAACAAACTGATTTAATGTACTCTGCACTTGGAGTGATTTTTCATTTGTGAACATGCATTTCAAGTTAAGTAAGAGAAGGTATGTGGATTTGTTTAAGAAGTGTGGCCTACTGTATTTGGCCTTTAAACATTTAAAGGACTACACTAACATGAGTTCCAGAGACCTGCATGATGTGTTTTATTACCTTATTTAGGGAAACATTTGTGAACTGGGGCAAAGGGGGACAGAAGGACCATCAGCCCACAAAAGAAAAACTAATGTAGAAACCAATCAAAGTGATGATCACGTTCTGACAGCCAATCACTGCTTGAGAGAAGGGTGAGGTCCTCCCAGTGCTTTTCTTTAATGAAGCTGCTGACCCTGGAGCTTATTGAAATAAATAAGTTTGTCTTTGAGCGGACGCCATAAGAAAACTAGACAGAGCTGGACGTGATCAGACTTCAGAACAGATGGTGATTTTGAGGAGAAAGAGGAAGCCAAAGTCCGCCCGTGCTCTAAACTCAACTCTTTAGATAAAGAAAAAAGGTGGACTTAGAAACTCAGCAGAGACTCAGGGCACTGAACTGCACAGCGGGCGCCCCGAGTCGGTGACCTGAGACAGCGGGGTTTCCTTGCTCGCTCTCTTTTAACACTACTGTCAAATTTGGAATCTTTAGGAAGTCAATTATTAAAGCACCACGTGGAGATTAAACTGATTGGCTGTGTTACGTTTAAATGTTACAGGGGCAGGATCTCTAATAAAGATGGAGCGGATCTTTGACTCTGAGATATTTCTGCTGCTGAGGAAGAAATCAAAGGGAGAACATGAGTGATGAGAAGACAAGAATCCCCCATGAACTGTTTCAGTGTTTCTGTGGAAACACGTTTATGGTTTGAAATATCAGATCTGTCTATTGAAGGGTCGATAAATGTGTTGAAGTCGCCTCCTCTGATGGCTGGACAAGTGGAAATGTTTGAAATTCAGGGAAAAAAAATCTGGCAGAAAGATGAGTCACTTGTGTTTGGAATAGGGTCCATAGAAGTGTCCTGACACCATCACAGTGTCCTGACACCATCACAGATTAAAATGCACAAACACCACAAGTGTTTAAATTAGTGGTGGGCCGTTATCGGCGTTAACGGCTGCGTTAACGTGAAACTCTTATCGGGCGATAAAAAAAATATCGCCGTTAATCTATTCTCAAAGTTGGGTTGGGAGCTGGGTCTATACTACGCAAGCTATGATGACTTTCACCTTGATATCTTAGCGCAGATGTATACCGAATTGCACTGTAGGGGGCAAGAACAAGTCTTTGAACCTGTGTGTCTGCCTACTGTCAAATTACCACATCAAACGTGACGTGCTAACATGGATGCAGCTGTTGCTGCGTTCCATTTATCTCGGAGGTCGGAGCTGGGAATGACGTCACACCCGAGTTGACGGCGTTCCGGTTACAACCTCGCTCAGCCAGCTGTTTGTTTACAACTAGCCAGGTTAGTTATTGATACCCGGCTGATTAAAACGCGATTATGCGGTATTTACTCACACTAACTGTAGCAACACGTCCACAGACAGCTGTTGGACAGCACTTTGTGTACTGAACATTTCTGAAGCCGCCGGTGTTGTGCTGAATTCTGCCTGCCTGCCGAGAATTGCATGCACCTCGCTGGTGCTAACGGTCATCTATGCTGAGAAAAGAGGTGGATGCAAATCTCGGCAGGGAGCCTACAAAATCTGATCTGCCGAATTATGCATCCACCTCTTTAGGTCCTTCTCAGACACTTTGCTGTGCTCATTGATCAAACAGCTTTATCACCATGTATGTACTGAATGTCAAGGAATGGTCCTTCTAGCCTAGTGTATTAAAATATTAAAGACTCTAAACGTTCATAAAATATATACTTCAAATCAATTTATCACCATTGATGAAGTCCACAAAGAATTTTACAGCATTTAAAAGCATTATTTGGAGGTGCATGCAATTCTCGGCAGGCAGGCAAAACTCGGCACAACACCTGGTTTGCACCTTGTGCAATGCGGAATTAGTTTACTGTAGGAGTTCTTCCAGTCTCAAGTAGCCTACCACCTAAACGCAAAGCACATCACACGCTACACACAAGTACATCTTATTGAACATGATTTATTTTCATCACCAATTATCATAGTAGAACAGCTTTCTCAAGCAGTTTGTGATGCATTTTGGAAACAGGAGATGAGCCCCTGGTCTAATGCGCCACCTGGCTTGAAACCTGGCTTGAAACCCGTTCGCACACATATTTTAAATGCCTTCGGCAGAATTCAAATGAGCCATTTTAATCTAGATTAATCTAGATTAATTTCAAAATTAATCTAGATTAATCTAGATTAAAAAAATGAATCTATGCCCACCCCTAGTTTAAATTGTAATGAGTTTAATTTATTATTGTCTGACTTTGACAGATGTGTCTTTGTCTTTTTGTTATTGTTCTTGCCTGAGAACCCATTCTACAAATGTTAGAAACATTATTGATGAGATGTTCTATTACAAGAACCTCCAGATGCAACAGATGGGGGGGGGTCCATGTGTTTACCTGAATGCAGCTGCGGAGCCAGGGCTGCTGTCCATCTGTGTATAATTGACCTTTAGAGGGTTTCTTTCTGGTTTCCATTTGGTCCTGACTGAACTCCAGGTTCCGGCGCAGTGCCTGGGGTTCCCGTTGTAGAACTAGATTAATGCGGTTCTGGCGATCAGTCCGGTAAGTTTATTACCGGCTGTTTCAGTTGCGATGTCGCTCGCCTCTGTGCAGCGTGGAGCTTCCGTAGCTCAGCGGTCCAGCAGCTGGGCACCGTCCCGTGAGAGTTAACCCTCAAAGGTTTTAGCAGAACCCAAAACAAACGGTAGAGTTTATATACATGAGTCTGTAATTAACTTCATATTAAAAGGCTGACTGGAACAACAGGATGAAACATTAACCCTTTCAGTGCACATCTGGATGAAGAACACAGACTTAGTGTGAATGAATTTAAGCTTCATGACGTCCAGAAAACTTACAAACTTTATTTCAGTTAAACACAATAAATGAAACTTGTAGCAAAACACAAAGAGAAGCTGTTTTATAACTTCACCCTGATGACATCATCAGCCCCAGCCAATCAGCTGCACTCATTTCCTTTGATGAGGAAGAAGGTTCCAGCAGCCACACCGAGCAGACCTACAGTCAGACCCAGACCACAAAACACTGCAGGTCCAACCCTGGGGGGGGTCGTCTCCACATCTGGAGACAGACGGAGAGACATTAACAGAGACAGGACACACATCTGGAGTTTGGTCAGATAAGGAGGGGTTTTACTCTGTGTGAGTTTAAATAAAGTGTCTCACCCCAGATCCGGGTCAGAGGATGGTCCAGGGCCAGATGTTGGACTGTGCAGCTGTAAATGTCTCCCTGCTGTGGGACAAACTCCAGTCTGGACGTCTGTCTGAAGGAACCGTCTGTGTTTGGCAAAGGAACGTTGATGCTGGTTCCTTCAGTCACGTTCTCTCCGTTCTTGGTCCAGTAGATCTTTACAGGAGCAGGATAGAAACCAGTCACATGACAGATCAGGTGGTTCTTCACTCCGAGCTCCACGTCGTCTCTGGTGTGGATGACCGGGCTGGAAGGAGGATCTGAAAGAGGAACACAGCTCTATCAGCCCCTGTGACGCAGTCAAAGACCTTGTTCCAGAGTTAGTCTATAAATAATCCGGCTTCAGCATCGTTGACAACCAGAGGAGGGCAGAGAAGCCAAAAACCAGTACTGAAGTAAAAAGTGCTCATCACAATAACTACTTAAGTGAGAGTACAGATGGATTTACTGAAAAAACTCCTTGAGTAACTTAAGAGACAATACTGGAGCAGCGAGGATTGTTAGGCTGAGTGCTAACTTGTAATGAGTTCAGCATTTCAAATTTGCTATAGGACGACGTCAAATGTCCTGCACCATCCAGGCCGTGATTGGCCGGTTCAAGACAAGTGACATTGATGAGCAATTTTATGCATGGATAAAAAACACCCAATCTTCTGTCAACTCCGTCTCCACGGGACACGAAGGCAGGAGAGACGTGACATAAGCGTGTGAGCAGTGCCCGTCTACAAGAAGCAGTGCCGTTACGCCGCTGCTGTTCACATGCTGTGTGCCGCTGCTGACAGGCCAGCTGCAGCTCTGCCTCTTGGCTACTGCTGTGCTGCTGAGGGTGACGACTGAGATGTAGTTTAGACCGCCTACAGGCCGCCTGTAGGAAGCAAAAGCTAATCCTGAACATTTTGGCCGATTTACTAACCCCAGCATGTTTATGTCCCAAACAGATTACAGTAACTATTTGCTGGTGGCAGATTATTTCTGTAGATGCATAGAGATCGCTCAGCGCAGCTGAGCTCAACAAGGTCCACCGACGTGATGGTTCACCTGAAGCCAACGTTTGCACGACATGGCATCCCAGAGACGCTCAGAAGTGATAATGGCCCACAGTTCTCTGGACATGACATGATGGAGTTTGGTTCTGAACACGTGACCAGCAGCCCTACATTCCCACATGGTAACGGCGAGGCAGAGCGTGCTGTCCAGACTGTTAAAGACTCGCTGAGAAAAGCCAGAGACTCTGCTGCCAGAAACGACAGCTCAGAACACACCTGGTGTCGTGAGAAGGAGGTCAGGCTGAGCAGTACTAAAGCCACAGAGACTGAATCTGTGAACCTGGAAGAAACATATATGGACTGTGGGACTGTGGGTCAGACATAAAAAGGGTTATGTTATAGTAGAGACTGTAACGGTGTGGGGATCTTTGAATGTGATTTTGTTATTAGAAAAAAACCTGAATTTGCTACCTGTGGAAGCAGTGACACAGCCAAGGTTCACTTCAGAGATGCTCACAAGTCAAGTCTCAAGTCTCTGAGCTAGAGTCAAAGTCAAGTCTCAAGTCTCTGAGCTAGAGTCCAAGTCAAGTCTCAAGTCTCTGAGCTAGAGTCCAAGTCAAGTCTCAAGTCTTTGAGCTAGAGTCCAAGTCAAGTCTCAAGTCTCTGAGCTAGAGTCCAAGTCAAGTCTCAAGTCTCTGAGCTAGAGTCAAAGTCAAGTCTCAAGTCTCTGAGCTAGAGTCAAAGTCAAGTCTCAAGTCTCTGAGCTAGAGTCCAAGTCAAGTCTCAAGTCTCTGAGCTAGAGTCCAAGTCAAGTCTCAAGTCTTTGAGCTAGAGTCCAAGTCAAGTCTCAAGTCTCTGAGCTAGAGTCCAAGTCAGGTCTCAAGTCTCTCGTGGTTATTACGAATGTTGTATCACCTGCTGTGTTCAGTCCAGGTTGCTAATAAAACTGCAGAGCTTTAAGTGATTCTGTAACTGTAACCTGTTTTTCATTTACAGAGCACAACCATGTGATGTGCAATGCAATCAATGACAGCTTAAACTACTGTAAGTCAACACATCCTGCAGACTCTCAAACCAGTGTAATGTTATAACTAAATAAAACTGTAAGGTCACATGATCAACAATAATCCTGTAACGTCTTTCAAGCCAAAGGCAATAATTAAGGCGTTGGCAGCCAGCGTGACATAATTAATTACGTTAATTGACCACCACAAGTTTGGCAAGTAAACAAACGCTCATTCATCTTCTCATAACGACAGTCGGAGTAAACCTCTCGTAGGTCATAGCTGAAGCAAGTAACAAGCTAACGTTAGATGGCCAATGCTGAGCTAAACATGTTAACTAACCTCAGGTTACTAACGTTGCGTTCAGCGCTTCTTTGTTTGGGTCTTGTTGTATGAAGTTTTAAAGCCAAAGTTTATGATGAATGTCTCAGCAGCTGCCGGTGTTTGTTGTCCTCTCTCACGTGCGGCCGCGCAGCAGATGCTACATATTACGTAGGCACGTTCAGGGCTTGACATTGACACCCGCCAACCCGCCAAATGCGGGTGGATTTCGCCACTCGCCACTTTGGCCTGTTGAAAAATTGTAGTCACGTCAAAAGACTGAAATAACAAACGAATTGCAATGCGACACTACAACTCCCATGAGTACTACCTGCACATTGTCTTTGCTCATTGGTCCATTAGTGAAGCCTTTTGTCTCGCGCGCTACTGACACTGTACAAGACGCTGTGGAGATTAAACTCGAGGCTGGCCGTCGGACCGAGGGCTGTTTGGCCTGCCGTAAATTATAAATTTAACCAGCGGCAGCGATGACAAAGCGAGCTTTCTTAATATCATGAGAATCCACACAACATGCACGTCTAACTCTCTCTCGAGGGTGCGCATGCCAAAAATGACATCCAGAGTTTTGTCAAAGTGAATACAAAAGTTGAATCTGTCACAGAGCAGCCACAGACCCTCAGACCTGCAGACCGTCAGCCTCCAGCCTGCTTTTAACCTGATGGTGTGATCTCCGTCATCACACGCGACTGGTCGCATGCACACGAGCCAGGTGCGCATTTGACCAGGGGCTCATCTCCTGTTTCCAAAATGCCTCACAAACTGCTTGAGAAAGCTGTTCTACTATGATAATTGGTGATGAAAATAAATCATGTTCAATAAGATGTACTTGTGTGTAGCGTGTGATGTGCTTTGCGTTTAGGTGGTAGGCTACTTGAGACTGGAAGAACTCCTACAGTAAACTAATTCCGCATTGCACAAGGTGCAAACCAGGTGTTGTGCCGAGGTTTGCCTGGCTGCCGAGAATTGCATGCACCTCCAAATAATGCTTTTAAATGCTGTAAAATTCTTTGTGGACTTCATCAATGGTGATAAATTGATTTGAAGTATATATTTTATGAACGTTTAGAGTCTTTAATATTTTAATACACTAGGCTAGAAGGACCATTCCTTGACATTCAGTACATATATGTGGCGATAAAGCTGTTTGATCAATGAGCACAGCAAAGTGTCTGAGGTGGATGAGATGGATGCATAATGCGGCAGATCAAATTTTGTAGGCTCCCTGCCGAGATTTGCATTCACCTCTTTTCTCAGCATAGATGACAGTTAGCACCCGCGAGGTGCATGCAATTCTCGACAGGCAGGCAGAATTCAGCACAACACCGGCGGCTTCAGAAATGTTCGTACACAAAGTGCTGTCCAACAGCTGTCTGTGGACGTGTTGCTACAGTTAGTGTGAGGAAATACCGCTGACACGCGCTTTTAATCAGCCGGCGTATCAATAACTAACCTGGCTAGTTGTAAACAAACAGCTGGCTGAGCGAGGTTGGAACCGGTGTGACACCAAAATCTGTGACCTATCAGATTCTGTGACCCAAATGGGAAGTTAAGTGCCTGAGACTTTGTTGACGATATGAAGCAGCTGCGGGTTGGTTGGGTTTAGGTACCAAAAGTGCGTGGTTATGATTAGGAAAACATAGTTGTTTGGGTTTTGGTCACAGAATTTGATAGGTCACAGATTTTGGTGTTACACCGGAACACCGTCAACTCGGGTGTGACGTCATTCCCAGCTCCGACCTCCGAGGTAAATGGAACGCAGCAACAGCTGCATCCATGTTAGTGCATCACGTTTGATGTGGTAATTTCACAGTAGGCAAACACACAGGTTCGAAGACTCGTTCTCGCCCCCTACAGTGCGATTCGGTGCTAAAATATCAAGGTGAAAGTCATCATAGCTTGCGTAGTATTGACCCAGCTCCAAACCCAACTTTGAGTATAGATTAACGGCGATATTTTTTTTGTCGCCCAATAAGAGTCTCACGTTAACACAGCCGTTAACGCCGATAACGGCCCACCACTACTTTAAACTTAAAGTGAAGGGGTGTGTGGTGTAATGTAATCTGTTTGGCAGCCCGTATATGTTCAGTAAAGTCTTCCAGTCATGAAAGCAGATCTCAAAGTAGTCATTTGTGTCTGTAAAAGAAACTAACACAACACAAAATTATAAAGACAACCCTTTTGTTTTTGCCCCCATTCATCATGAGCTGAACACTTTCTCCATGTACACAAAAGGCCTGTTTCTTTCAGATATTGTTCACAAATATGTCAGAATCTGTTAGTGAGCACCTCTCCTTAATCCATCCACCTCACAGGTGTGGCATATCAAGATGCTGATCAGACAGCATGGGGATTGCACAGGTGAGCCTTAGGCTGGCCACAATAAACAATAAAAGGCCTTAGGCCCCGTGTCCACCAAAGCATTTTTTTGTCTGACGCCAGCGTCTTTTTTTCAATTCATTCCAATGGGAGCGCCACGTTTTTACGAGCTGGCAAAAACGCCAGCAGCATGACGAGGCGCTGAGCGTATTTTCCACGCCGGGCACTGAGCACTCAGCATTTTTTTCCGGCCACCAAGAGTTGAAAAATGTTCAACTTTGGGGAACACGCTATCACTTTTTACTCCACTCCCCTACTGTCCAATCACAGTAGGGGAGGGCCGGGACAAGTACCACACTGTAGCAACGGTTACTATGCTGGAACAGGGCTTCGTCCACCCCATAGGTCCAACCTCGGGTATTGGACTAAACAGCTGCCAGTCCGTCCTCTCTACCTGCTTCAGCATTTTTTCAGAGCAAGAGCCAGAGCAGGTATTCAGCTCTGTGTTGACATTTTTACATCCAGTAAAGTCAGGTAGAACTACGTGCAACCATGGATTTTATGTATCATAGCAACCAAAGCAGTCGGAAAAATGCTGCACCTAAAAAACGCCAGCTACTGCTCCCTGCTGGGCGTTTTCAGCTGATCTTAGGCTGGCCACAATAAAAGGCCACTCCAAGATGGCCTCAGATTTACAGGAAAATTATAATTTACTTGGATTTTCTTTTTTTTATACTTACAGCTTCATTCTGCCTTAAAGGCAAATAGAGTTCCATGGGACTCCTGAAACAGGACCTTACAAATCGACGGTACAGTACTAACACAAAAGGAAACGTCTCAGTGTATTCCCAAGTAATGCAAAGTAATTACAGCTTCAACAAACCCTAATCACCAAAACACTTATTTAAGATTTGTTCACAGGACTTATTTAACGTTTGGTTACGTTAAAATGGTCTCCTGTTTGTCAGCTGGACTGTGTTGGTACTTGTCTTCATATGTTTTAGGAGCTCTGTAGTCTTTTTGACTACATCTTACTGAATATCTACCTGAAATTCATCAAAGAGGTTCCTCGCTGTCCCTTACCATGTCTGTTAAATGATAACCCAAGTGTTCCTATGTCTTTGAATGAAAACAAACTGGTTTCCGGGTCTAACTGCTGCAAAGAAAAACCTGGAGGAAACCACCACCCAACCGTTGGAACTCGCTGCTAGAGCGTTCTGTGGCACAGTCTCACTGTTGGCACTGATTGGCACTTGTGTGTGTCAGCTGTCAGTTTTTATATTTAGTTTTGTTCAGTTTAAACAGCTGAAGCAGTTAAAGAGACACACTAAAAGTTTGTCCTTACCTTTCTCCAGCGGCTCCTTGACGTCTCTGCGTGAATATTTGAGGTTGTCTCTGCAGACCTGTTGATTGGCCACGGCTAGCTGATAAACTTCTTCATCATAGGTCACATGATCTACAAAGGGGGGCTGAGGCTCGACTCCTCTCTTGTTGACAAAGTCTGCGTACCACTTCACTTCTCCGTCCAGACCGTACATATCCTCTCCATCGGACTCTGAACAGCCAGCGATGGCAATGTCCTTATGTAGAACTGCAGAGAGACCAGGACCAGGAGGTCAGAACTGAAGAGAGACCAGGACCAGGAGGTTAGAACTAAAGAGAGACAAGGAGGTCAGAACTGATAAGAGACCAGGACCAGGAGGTCAGAACTGAAGAGAGACCAGGACCAGGAGGTTAGAACTGATAAGAGACCAGGACCAGGAGGTTAGAACTAAAGGGAGACCAGGACCAGGAGGTTAGAACTGATGAGAGACCAAGACCAGAAGGTTAGAACTAAAGAGAGACCAGGAGGTTAGAACTGAAGAGAGACCAGGACCAGGAGGTTAGAACTGATGAGAGACCAGGACCAGAAGGTTAGAACTAAAGAGAGACCAGGAGGTTAGAACTGAAGAGAGACCAGGACCAGGAGGTTAGAACTGATGAGAGACCAGGACCAGAAGGTTAGAACTAAAGAGAGACCAGGAGGTTAGAACTGAAGAGAGACCAGGACCAGGAGGTTAGAACTGATGAGAGACCAGGACCAGAAGGTTAGAACTAAAGAGAGACCAGGAGGTTAGAACTGAAGAGAGACCAGGACCAGGAGGTTAGAACTGATGAGAGACCAGGAGGTCAGAACTGATGAGAGACCAGGAGGTCAGAACTTAAGAGAGACGAGGACCACAAGGTTAGAACTGATGACAGACCAGGACCAGAAGGTTAGACCTGAAGAGAGACCAGGAGGTTAGAACTGATGACAGACCAGGACCAGAAGGTTAGACCTGAAGAGAGACCAGGAGGTTAGAACTGAAGAGAGACCAGGACTAAAAGGCTCTGTTGTTTGTTTGACTGTCAGTAAACAAACAGGCTGTTTCCTCTGTTTGATCTGAAGCCTCAGCTTTTAAATCTGAAACATGAAACTTACTGTCAGCTGAGACCCAGACGACCCAGGAGAGACCAAGGACCAGGACCTTCATCATCTTCATCATCATCATCATCACAGCTCTCTGTAGACCTGAACCTGTCTGAGACTCTGTATAACTGAACTTGTCTCTCAGATCTGTCCATGTCTAGAGACTCTGTAGACCAGAACCTGTGTGACACCGCAGCAGCTGAGCTCTGACACAAAGAACAGCCAATCAGAGCAGAGATCACATGATGTCATCAGTAACTAGGTAGATAGACTGTGGTCACCCAGAGCGTGTTCACAGTGTGGTATTAGCACTTTTACTGAAGTAAAGTCTGAACGCAGTACTTGTACTTTGGTACCAGAGCGTGTTCACAGTGTGGTATTAGTACTTTTACTGAAGTCTGAACGCAGTACTTGTACTTTGGTACCAGAGCGTGTTCACAGTATGGTATTAGTACTTTTACTGAAGTCTGAACGCAGTACTTGTACTTTGGTACCAGAGCGTGTTCACAGTGTGGTATTAGTACTTTTACTGAAGTAAAGTCTGAATGCAGTACTTGTACTTTGGTACCAGAGCGTGTTCACAGTGTGGTATTAGTACTTTTACTGAAGTCTGAATGCAGTACTTGTACTTTGGTACCAGAGCGTGTTCACAGTGTGGTATTAGTACTTTTACTGAAGTCTGAACGCAGTACTTGTACTTTGGTACCAGAGCGTGTTCACAGTGTGGTATTAGTACTTTTACTGAAGTAACGTCTGAACGCAGTACTTGTACTTTGGTACCAGAGCGTGTTCGCAGTGTGGTATTAGTACTTTTACTGAAGTAACGTCTGAACGCAGTACTTGTACTTTGGTACCAGAGCGTGTTCACAGTGTGGTATTAGTACTTTTACTGAAGTCTGAATACAGTACTTGTACTTTGGTACCAGAGCGTGTTCGCAGTGTGGTATTAGTACTTTTACTGAAGTCTGAATGCAGTACTTGTACTTTGGTACCAGAGCGTGTTCGCAGTGTGGTATTAGTACTTTTACTGAAGTCTGAACGCAGTACTTGTACTTTGGTACCAGAGCGTGTTCAGCAGTGTGGTATTAGTACTTTTACTGAAGTCTGAACGCGGTACTTGTACTTTGGTACCAGAGCGTGTTCACAGTGTGGTATTAGTACTTTTACTGAAGTCTGAACGCAGTACTTGTACTTTGGTACCAGAGCGTGTTCACAGTGTGGTATTAGTACTTTTACTGAAGTCTGAACGCAGTACTTGTACTTTGGTACCAGAGCGTGTTCACAGTGTGGTATTAGTACTTTTACTGAAGTCTGAACGCGAGTACTTATGCGTTGGTACCAGAACGTGTTCACAGTGTGGTATTAGTACTTTTACTGAAGTCTGAACGCAGTACTTGTACTTTGGTACCAGAGCGTGTTCACAGTGTGGTATTAGTACTTTTACTGAAGTAACGTCTGAACGCAGTACTTGTACTTTGGTACCAGAGCGTGTTCACAGTGTGGTATTAGTACTTTTACTGAAGTCTGAATACAGTACTTGTACTTTGGTACCAGAGCGTGTTCAGCAGTGTGGTATTAGTACTTTTACTGAAGTCTGAATACAGTACTTGTACTTTGGTACCAGAGCGTGTTCAGCAGTGTGGTATTAGTACTTTTACTGAAGTCTGAATACAGTACTTGTACTTTGGTACCAGAGCGTGTTCGCAGTGTGGTATTAGTACTTTTACTGAAGTCTGAATGCAGTACTTGTACTTTGGTACCAGAGCGTGTTCGCAGTGTGGTATTAGTACTTTTACTGAAGTCTGAACGCAGTACTTGTACTTTGGTACCAGAGCGTGTTCACAGTGTGGTATTAGTACTTTTACTGAAGTCTGAGCGCAGTACTTGTACTTTGGTACCAGAGCGTGTTACGCGAGTGTGGTATTAGTACTTTTACTGAAGTCTGAGCGCAGTACTTGTACTTTGGTACCAGAGCGTGTTCACAGTGTGGTATTAGTACTTTTACTGAAGTCTGAGCGCTAGTACTTGTACTTTGGTACCAGAACGTGTTCACAGTGTGGTATTAGTACTTTTACTGAAGTCTGAGCGCAGTACTTATGACGTTGGTACCAGAGCGTGTTCACAGTGTGGTATTAGTACTTTTACTGAAGTCTGAACGCAGTACTTGTACTTTGGTACCAGAACGTGTTCACAGTGTGGTATTAGTACTTTTACTGAAGTCTGAACGCAGTACTTGTACTTTGGTACCAGAGCGTGTTCACAGTGTGGTATTAGTACTTTTACTGAAGTCTGAACGCAGTACTTGTACTTTGGTACCAGAGCGTGTTCACAGTGTGGTATTAGTACTTTTACTGAAGTCTGAAGCGCAGTACTTGTACTTTGGTACCAGAACGTGTTCACAGTGTGGTATTAGTACTTTTACTGAAGTCTGAACGCAGTACTTGTACTTTGGTACCAGAGCGTGTTCACAGTGTGGTATTAGTATTAGTAATTATAACTCATTTGAAAGCCTTGTTCTGAGTCTTTCACACCCAAGCTGGAAATCACTGCAACCAATTCTATTTGTTATAGTGTACCGAGCACCTGGTCCGTACTCTGAATTCTTATCTGAATTTGCAGAGTTTTTGCCAACTTTAGTCCTTAAAACGGACAAAGTTATTATTGTAGGGGATTTTAATATTCATGTGGATGTAGAGAATGACAGCTTTAGTACTGCGTTTATCTCTCTATTAGATTCAATTGGCTTCTCTCAGAGTGTTCATGAACCGACTCACTGTTTTAACCACACCCTTGACCTTGTTCTGGTATATGGTATTGAAATTGAACATTTAATAGTGTTCCCACAGAATCCCTCTTTACCTGACCACTGTTTGATAACTTTTGAGCTTGTATTGCTGAACTATCCTCCATTGGGCAAAAACGTCTATACAAGATGTCTGTCTGATAGTGCTATAGCTAAATTTAAGGATGCGATCCCATCAGCTCTAAATTCACTATCAGGTATCAAATTAACAGAGGACTCTTACGCGAATTTCAGTCCCTCCCAAGTCAATCATCTTGTTGATAGTGCTGCAGGCTCGCTGCGAACAACACTTGACTCTGTAGCCCCTGTACAAAAGAAAATACTAAAACAAAGACGGTTAGCTCCATGGTATAATACTGAAACTCGCAAATTAAAGCAAATGATGATGTCCCAAGGTGGGACTGAAGCATTGAACCGAAGCAAAGTAATATTATGACTTATTTTCACATCCACCATCTAACAGTACATTATTACTACGTCTTCTTCTTCTAACGTATTCAACACAGTGAGGAGTCTCTGCACTGCCTGAATTCTACCAGAACAAGAAGAACGTAGTGACGAAACACGCTCTGTAGCGCGGTTTCTCCCTTCTCAGCTACTGTTGAAAAACATGATGATGTAATGTGGCGACGTCCATGGAAGGGAATGCCCGCGGTTACGGGCATTGCTCAAATTTTGCTCAAATTAAAGGCCGTCAGCTCAGAACCAGCAGCTCTTTCCCATTTTAGATGTGTTGTTTGTGTTTTAGCTGATTCAAGCTGACACTGCTGCTCGTCTTTCTGACAGTCTGAGAGCGTAACAGCGTTCTGTGACATCACCCTCTATTCAAGTTAGGTTGGTAGTTATCCAAGGGTTACGTTGATAACAGTCCATGTTTATGTAATAATTAAGACGTGGTTTCCAATAAATGACCTTGTGTTACGTAGTTGTTGTTCATGGCTAAGATCAAACAGTTTACCTTACACTTACCTGGTAACCACCCCCAGGATCAGTTCCCCCTGGTGTCATGGCTCATCTTAAACACTGAGTATGTTCTTGCAGATGTTATTACAGTTTACCCAGTAAGTGAAAGTGTGCTGTAAAAGGAAGCCTTGTTTATTTCCATGGTATGACCGGGACCTTACCCTGTAATAGCCCCCCCCCTTTTTCCTAACTACGGTTACTTTGTAAAACATCAGTATTTACTCAGTGAGTGCTGTAAAAGGAAGCCTTTTGGGTGTCACATGGTAATATCAGACGCTTATAATTAGTGACTGGTTTGGAATGTGGCCTCTGAGCAGCTCTGAGGTTCCCAGGGTGGACAAAATGTCTCCTGTGATTTACCTGAAGCTGTTGTAGGCTCTCCAGCTGTCAGTTACCACTTCACTACCAGGTCTAATGTACTTCTGGATAACTGGGAGCAGTCGCTTCCTGGATCGATATTTTACAAGCTTTAAGATTGGACGTCTGTGGCATCCCTTAACTTCCACCATTCCAAAGACCCATGAGCGTCTTCCCCAGGTGTGTCCACGTCATCCACGTCCATACTGAAAATAAGTAAAATGTCTTGCCTAACAATTGTCCACCTATCAGATGTACTGTACATTTTTACTTACAAAACCAGACCTTACCTTTCTTTTGTGTCTGAATTTGCTCTCATCTATGGCAACAAAAGCTCTCCTCCCTCCTATACGCATTTTCCGTCTAATCTCCAGTCGCCTGACTGCTTTACCACAGATCTCTCTTAACAGTGTGGTCACCCTGGTCAGTGATTGGCTGCTCCCACATACTCCGTCCTCCATCATGTCCACTTGTCCCTTCCTCAAACCCTGCGACAAACTGAGAAAAAAAAACTACAGAAGCACAACTTCTATCAACATAATACCAGTTGATACCCTGATAGCCATCCATCCATCCATCCATCCATCTTCAACCGCTTATCCGGGGTCGGGTCGCGGGGGCAGCAGCTCCAGCAGGGGACCCCAAACTTCCCTTTCCCGAGCCACATTAGCCAGCTCTGACTGGGGGATCCCGAGGCGTTCCCAGGCCAGCGTGGAGATATAAACTCTCCATCTTGTCCTGGGTCTTCCCGAGGCCTCCTCCCAGCTGGGCGTGCCTGGAACACCTCCCTAGGGAGGCCCAGGAGGCATCCTTACTAGATGCCCAAACCACCTCAACTGGCTCCTTTCAGCGCAAGGAGCAGCGGCTCTACTCTGAGCTCCTCGCGAATGGCGAACTTCTCACCCTATCTCTAAGGGAGACACCAGCCACTTCGCCTGAGGAAACCCATTTCGACCGCTTGTACCCAGCGATCTCGTTCTTTTCGGTCATGACCCAGCTCTCATGACCATAGGTGAGGGTAGGAACGAAAATTGACCGGTAGATCGAGCTTTGCCTTCGGCTCAGCTCTCTTTCGTCACAATGAGTGCGGTAAGCGAGTGCAATACCGTCCCCGCTGCTCCGATTCTCTGGCCAATCTCCTGCTCCAGTCTCCCCTCACTTCGTGAACAAGACCCGAGGTACTTGAACTCCTTCACTTGGGGCAAGGACTCATTCCCTACCTGGAGTTGGCACTCCATCGGTTTCCTGCTGAGAACCATGGCCACAGATTTAGAGGTGCTAATCCTCATCCCAGCCGCCTAGCACTCTGCTGCGAACCGATCCAGTGAGAGCTGAAGGCTACGGACCGATGATGCCATCAGGACCACATCATCCGCAAAAGCAGTGACGAGATCCCAAGCCCACCGAACCGCAGCCCCTCCTCGCACGGCTACGCCTCGATATCCTGTCCATGAATATCACAAACAGGATTGATGACAAAGCGCAGCCCTGGCGAAGGCCAACCCTCACCTGGAAAGAGTCCGACTTACTACTGAGTACTCGGACACAGCTCGCTTTGGATGTACAAGGATTGGATAGCCCTAAGAAGGGCCCCCCTCACCCCATACTCCAGCAGCACCTCCCACAGTGTCTCCCCGGGGACCCGGTCATATGCCTTCTCCAGATCTACAAAGCACATGTAGACCGGATGGGCATACTCCCAAGCCCACTCCAGGATCCTTGCGAGTAAAGAGCTGGTCAGTTGTTCCACCGACCAGGACGAAAACCGCATTGTTCCTCTTCGATCTGAGGTTCGACAATCGGTCGAACCCTCCGCTCCAGCACCCTGGCGTGACTTTACCAGGGAGGCTGAGAAGTGTGATACCCCTGTAATTGGCACACACCTCTGGTCCCCTTTTGAACAGGGGAACCACCACCCCGGTCCGCCACTCCTTGGGCACTGTACCCGACTTCCACGCAATGTTGAAGAGACGTGTCATCCAAGACAGCCCTCCACATCCAAAGCTTTTAGCATCTCCGGCGGATCTCATCAATCCCTGGGGCTTTGCCACTGTGGAGTTGTTTGACTACCTCAGTGACCTCCTCCAGGGAAATTGACGAGAAACCCCCATCAGCCTCCAGCTCTGCCTCTACTAGAGAGGGCGTGTCAGTCGGATTTAGGAGTTCCTCAAAGTGTTCCTTCCACCGCCTAACTACCTCCCCAGTTGAGGTCAACAGGGTCCCATCCTTACTGTACACAGCTTGGACGGTTCCCGCTTCCCCTCCTGAGATGGCGGACAGTTTTCCAGAAACACTTTGGTGCCGACCGAAAGTCCTTCTCCATGTCTTCTCCGAACTTCTCCCACACCCGCTGCTTTGCTTCTGCCACAGCAGAGGCTGCAGTCCTTCGGGCCTGTCGGTACCTTGCAACCAGCCTCGAGTCCTCCGAGACAACAAATCCCGGAAGGCCTCCTTCTTCAGTCGGACGGCTTCCCTGACCACCGGTGTCCACCACGGTGTTCGAGGGTTACCGCCCTTGAGGCACCTAAGACCTTGAGACCACAGCTTTCCACTGCAGCTTCAGCAATAGAGGCTTTGAACATTGCCCACTCATGTTCAATGTCCCCAACCTCCACAGGGATGCCAGAAAGCTCCGCCGGAGGTTTGAGTTGAAGATCTCACGGACAGGGGCCTCCTCCAGACGTTCCCAGTTCACCCAGCACTACCCGCTTGGGCTTACCAGGTCTGTCCAGAGTCTTCCCCACCCCTGACCCAACTCACAACCAGATGGTGATCAGTTGACAGCTCCGCCCTCTCTTTACCCGAAGTGTCCGAAACATGCGGCCTCAAATCAGATGAAACGATTACAAAATCGATCATCGATCTTCGCCTAGGGTGCTCTGGTACCATGTACACTTATGAGCATCCTTATGCTCGAACATGGTGTTTGTTATAGACAATCCATGACTAGCACAGAAGTCCAACAACAAACCCCCCACTCAGGTTCAGATCAGGGGCCGCTCCTCCCAATCACGCCTTTCCAGGTAACTCCGCCATTGCCCACATGTGCGTTGAAGTCACCCAGCAGAACTATGGAGTCCCCTACTGGAGCCCCATACAGGACTCCATTCAGGATCTCCAAGAAGGCCGACATACTCGAACTGCTGTTTGGTGCATACGCACAAACAACAGTCAGAGTTTTCCCCGCTACCCAGGCGTAGGGAGGCGACTCTCTCGCTTCACCGGAGTAAACTCCAACGTAGGCGGCCAGCCGGGGACTTGTGAGTATCCCCACACCCGCCTGGCCTCACACCTTGAGCAACTCCAGAAAGAATAATGTCCATCCCCTATCGAGGAGCACGGTTCCAGAGCCAAGACTGTGCGTGGAGGTCAGCCCCACCAGATCTAATTGGTAGCGCTCCATCTCCCGCACAAGTTCCGGCTCCTTCCCCCACAGAGAGGTGACGTTCCACGTCCCCAGAGCCAGCCTCTGCCACCCGGGTCTGGTCCGTCGAGGCCCCTGACCTTCACCGCCACCCAAATGACAGCGCACCCGACCCCTGCGGATCTTCCGATGGATGGTGGGTCCAAGGGATGTAGAGGGGGGTGCCACGTTGCTTTTTCGGGCTGTGCCGAAAAAGCAACGTGGAAGATCTTAAAAAAAGATCTTCCACGTTGGTCTCTTAAAAAGCAAAATGGAAGATCATGAAAGAGGAGGACTAACCCTGCCCGGAGGAAGCCCGGGGCCCCCGTCTGGAGCCAGGCCCAGAGGGAGGGCTCGTCGGCGAGCGCCTGGTGGCCGGGTTTGCCACGGAGCCCGGCCGGGCACAGCCCGAAAAAAAAAGCAACCCTGATAGCCTAATTATAATATTACAACAATGTTTAAATATAATAATTAAATTACCAAATTGGAACAACCACGAGACAGAGAAACAGAGAGAGAGCCCAACCTGTGCTTCATCCATGACGCTAACATTGCACACTGAGTCAGGCTGTAATAAGGTACCAGCTGATCATTGTTGATCCACTATTGTAAACTTAGAGTGAGTACTGGAAGTCTATGGGAAGTGATGTTTTGGTTCTGTACTCCAACAACTTCAGTGTGAAAGGATCCCGTGACCATGAGGTCAAGTCCACACTGTCGGCTTCAGTTTTAGGGTACTCACATCCATACAGGATGACATCGGCACTTTTTGTACATGACCCCCTCATTTTATGTTCCTAAAAGTATTTGGACAGATTAATTATGTGCAATAGTTGTATTGAGTTCTTGGTCACATATCCTTTCCCTGCAGTAACCTGTAGGTATCAGTAGAAGCTGGATTTTCCCAGGTGATGTTCTAAAGGCCTTTGTTTTCTCTTCAGTGTGTGAATTTAAATCTGACTCAGACTGGCTGTTTGACTTGTGAATAAAGTTTGTTATTATGTAACATTACGTTCTTTCTAACTCAGGATGCTGCAATACTGTGTCACTGTCCCAAAGCTGAGCTTACTGCCACTTCTCCCCCAGTCTGGACACTGGATGATGTACTGGGACATTGATCCAGGTGGACCCAGTGTGGCAGTGATGCTTGGCTCTTACCACCTACATCCGTCCTTGGTCCTGTTGGTTCTTTGGAGTTTCATCCTATTGCTGCACGCAGGGCAACAGCCTCTCCCTCTGGAGCCATTTTATTCATTTTTTACCCCCTTGTGCTGAAGTAACGTTCTTGCAGTGTTGGGCAGTAGCGTCGCTACAAGTAGCGCCGTTACTAGTTTAACTACATTTCTCAGTAGCTTGGTGGTAGCGTCGCTATTTTCTGAATCAAATAGCTTTTCAGTAACGAAGCTCTTTTATTGACCGAGTAGCGCGGTAGCTTCCACACACGCTACATTTTCCCAAGCATTTCTGATGGATCAGTAAGTGACACCACCGCTGCACACGGACCTGTATGTGCAGCCGGCAGAAGCGCTTCCTTGTGATGGTGACATCACGTACCGATCCTGGGGTTGATGTTTGCGACTTTGCTGCAGGGGAATAGACACGTGCGACGGAGTGTCTCTCTCTCTCTCTCTCTCTCTCGCTCTCTCGCTCTTTCTCTGCCATGAATGTTTAGGTTGCAATGTTGTCAGAGCACAAAGTCACATATAAACTATAAAAAATCTAGAATTAATAATTAATTAATTAAATGTATTAATAATTTGATAATTAAGTTGCTTTATACAAAAAACAATGGTTCTCCGTTTGTTGCATGAGGAAGTACATTTAGCAGCAATGATATGGCAGGAAGAAGGAGAGTTTCTGTGTCTGATTTAGCTCTCTTGCACAAACACACTGTTTGGAGCAGGTTTTTTAGTCTTTCTTCTATTGCTACTGTGGAATGAAGTTGGTTCAATATAAACTAGGCCTATGTTGTGTGTGTGAGTGTGTGTATATAAATATTTATATATAAATGACCTAACTATAAACTATTAAAAAATTAAAAGTAGCTTAGATGTAACTAAGCTACTTTTGCCACGTTGCTGTAGCTTAGCTTGCTACATTTCACTGGGGGGTAGCTTCTGTGTAGTGAAGCTTCATTTAATGTCGAGTAGCTAGTAGCTTAGCTCACTACATTTTCCAAGTAGCTTGCCCAACACTGCGTTCTTGTCAATGTCATTTCTGAAAAATACGGACAATTTAAAGAGACGTAACATTAGATGCAGCTGCAGTACTAACCTGTCTGTGTTCTAACCATCCGGCAAAGTCTCTTAAATCTGACACGTATATTCTAGATATATAAATTAATTCCACTCTCACTGTCTTGGCGCCGCAGTCAGTGAAGCGGAAAATGGCGTCAAACCTGCAGAGTCTGAGTAGCGACAGTGGCTGCAGAAAGAGCGCGCGCTGAAGTTACCTACTGTGAGAAGTTATATCAGGTTACATCCTACAGTCTATGGTTATATCCCAGGTGCTCATTGCAGACAGTGAAATGTTTTAGCTATGATGTTTTTATTGTTTCATCATATTCAACATTTTTAAATACAGAGTCATGCCCAGGACCCGGTTACCAGACGAACCAATAAGAGCAGAAGCCCCCAGATGATGAGCCGTTGCAGTCTGATAATGAAGATAACTTAATATTACATAACCTTAGTAAAGAATTTAATAACGATCAGATGTTTAGTTTGTGTGCCTCCAATCGTCTCTCTCTCGCACTTCTGGTGGTGGCTTCCTGACGCTGCTTCCTGTCGCAGCTGGATCAAATGACATGTATTAGATGTTATTGGATAATGTTTATACAAATTATATTCTGTTTGAAATAAACTGTTTCATAGTAGCCTATATTAATTTTAAAGGAGTTAAAGGCCGTTCCCACATGGAAGCTGTGACTGACTTTAGAGTTAACGGTAAAATGAAATGCTTAAATGTGAAATATATTTCTGTTTGCTTCTATTATAGTTGTAGAGATTCCACAGAAAGCGCTGCTCCAACCATGGATAAGTTCCGGGAGGATTTTAATAATTTAAAATCCTCCCGGAACTTATCCATGGTAAAAAAGAGGAAAACAGGCTTCTGAAAGAGAAGCCGGATTTCAACCCAGTAAAGACCGGACCCTCAGCTTCAGAAGGTATCCAGACTGAGCTCCTCCATGAACCGACGCAGGAGGTTTTTTCCACAGGCAGAATGATTCAAGTTGTTTGTTATTTTGCGTATATTGAGTCTGACTCCTCGTCTGAAAGAGGGAAGAGGAAGAGAAAGCAGCAGAAGAAGAAAACCCACACAGGAATTGGAAAAAGAGGTGACTCACATAATTTAAAAAAAGAACATGTATTTATGTGCAGATGACATTTCCTTCATATAAGAATGTTTTTTGTCAGTGTAACGCCCTCATGTGTTGAATGATTGTACTAAGCATAAGATCACTGCCAACACACACAATCCACAACCCCACATACATGTGCCATGTTCAAGTCTGGGCCTACTGTCCGATTGGCCGGCGGTGGCTTTAAGGTTTTTCCCGAGAGAGACATGAGACAGAGGTAAAATGCAAAGCACAAACGTGGCATTTATTATCTTCCATACAGACACGATGAGACACCAGCACCAATGAGCACCAAAACTTACACTGAAAGCTACTAGCTGCCTTATATACACTCCCTCCTGCAGGTAATTAAGTGGGTAAAACTACTTAGGTGGGACCACCATCCTTTAGAATAATTAATATTTGGCTAAAACCCAACACCATATAGAGAACAGAGTACAAAGAATAAATATTTACATCAATACAAAATTTCTATAAATAAATCAATCACATACACTCAAAATAATCACATAAATCAGCATTGTTGAAATCTTCATTCCCCCCACCCTCAGCTTCATGGTTTGCTCCTGCAGCTCTTAAGCAGGTGCTTGGGCCTACCACAATCTTTTGCCTCCACCCCCTGCCGAGGAGACAACCAGGAAGAGGTGAGTACTCACGTTGTTTACTTTATCTATTCAAACCAATTTATTAACTTACTAAGACTAGAATAGAAGCACTCCATATTATGTTGTGTACCTTGACCATCCCTGATTGAGGTCTCTTTCTACACAGGCAGGATGGCCAGACCCCCCTGTGCTTCCTCAACCCCCACCGGAGCTACTCAGAACAAAGACGGCTATACAATGTTTAACAAATTAAAGAAACGATCAAAACAAAAATGTGTATGGCACTTTATCAATAATCCTGACCTTAATACTCTTAATACTATTGGAGGTAATGGAACCCCTGGTCTCCATTACACCTACTATGAAACAGTTATGTGTTTTATTAGGGGTGCAAGCCCGAAGTGGGCTGGGAACCCACGGATGCAAGGCATCGCGGTGCCCAGTACCACGAAAGTGGCTGGGAACCCTATTGTATTCATTCTCGTTTTTATTATTATTCTTCCGCCGTAATTCCACTACTGCAGCATACCCCATAACTGCTAGGGACGCGAAACTCACAGGGTAGGTCACATTCACTGCACGTAACTCAGGCGCAAAATTTCGCACACTTCTACCGCTAGGGGTCGCTATACGCAAGGTCAACGCGTTTGGGCTTGGATCTCCCGCCTACGAAGGCGGATATCAAAAACCTTATATCCACGTGTTCGGGGGATCGAGCTGAAGCTCCTGGTATAGGCCACGCCCATTTCCGCCTAGACTTTTTTCACGCAAAATCGCGAAAACTGAAAAACCTATTTTAATTAACTCCTCTGAACCCGCAAGTCCGATCGCCACGAAAGTTGGCATGGATAATCTCTAGACCAAGCTCTACAATGTTTGTAGAGGGAACTTTGATATCACAAAAATTGTCCCAATTATACGCTAACAAACGTTTGCAAAAAACGCTATTAACAGGAAGTGAGAGCATAACTTCGGATTGGAATGGCCGATTGACACCAAATGTGGAACCTTCATTTGGGACGCCCCCCCTAAGGGCCTCTGCAGAATTTGGTGCAACTCGCCCCTAGGTGGCGCTCTTTGATCCAGAAAATTTGTTCCTCTACAACCACAAGTCACATTGACGTGAAACCAGTGCCCCATTGTTCAGCATGGTCCCTTGATGCCAGGCACCAAAGGGGACCCTAATGTGCCCATAGGTGGCGCTGTTATTGCAAATTAAAAATGTTTTCAAAAATCCCATTGACTTACATTCATTTTATATCTCCATAACCACAAATCCGATTGACACCAAATTTGGGTCAATTCTTACCCATGGGGCCCTGATGACACATGAAAAATTTGGTGCAGTTCGGCCAAAAGGTGGCGCTGTAATCGAAGCTCAAATACCCCATTCATTTCAATGGGATTTTCAAACCAAGGACATTTTACCTCATAACTACGGCCTACTACATCGCACCTTAATGAAACTTATGTCTACATGTTTGGGGGATGCTGGCAATTCCTATGGTGTAGGACACGCCTCTCTGCGATGAAGGTTTCATTTTGCGAAATCACAAAATCTCAAAAACCTATTTTAATTAACTCCTCCGAATCCGCAAGTCCGATCGCCACGAAACTTTGCACAGACCATCTCTGGACCGAGCCGAAGAAAGTTTGTAGAGGGAATTTTGATCCGACAAGAAACGGCCGAATTACAGGCTAACAAATCTTTGCGAGGACCTTGTGTAGGACACGCCCCTGAAGGGCTGTGCAAAATTTGGTGCAGTTCGCCACTAGTTTACTACTACTACTTTAAAAAAATCCCATTGACTTTACATTCATTTTATATCACCAGAACCACAAGTCCGAATCAAACCAAATTTGGGTCAATTCTTCCCCATGGGCCCCTGATGACACCACAAAAATTTGGTGCACTTCGGCCTAAAGGTGGCGCTATAATTGAAGCTCTAATACCCCATTCATTTCTATGGGATTTTGCAGTCAATGACATTTTGCTTCATAATTACGGCCTACTACATCGCACATTCATAAATCTTATGTCTACGTGTTTGGGGGATTCTGTCGATTCCTATGGTATATGACACGCCTCTGTGCGATGATATTTTCATTTTGCGAAATCGCACAAACTGGAAAACCTATTTTAATTAACTCCTCCGAAGCCGCAAGTCCGATCGACATGAAACTTTGCACAGACCATCTCTGGACAGAGCCGAAGAAAGTTTGTAGAGGGAATTTTGATCCGACAAAAGACGGCCGAATTACAAGCTAACAAATCTTTGCGAAAACACTACAAACACGAAGTATAACATATCTCAGGCTTGGAAAGGCCGATCAACACCAAACTTGGTGACCTTATGCGACACGATTTACCGAAGCCCTCTGTGAAAATTGGTGTAAATTTGCCTCTAGGTGACGCTATTACTTCGAAATCAATAAACACTCCCATAGAATTACATTCATTTCAGATCTCCATAACCGCAAGCAACTTTCATTTACAACTATGGTCTTTTCTGCTCCACAGGCCTCGCCTGTGTCGGGGGCCTGTTGATTATGGCACAATTAATCATGGCGGGACCGGGACGCGCGCGCGCCCTCCGCGGGGCGACGGGGGCGACTGGCGCCGGGGGGCTTGGACCCCGTTTACAACTGCTCGCAGTTCTAGTTGTAATTGTAGCAGCTCGGTCTAATAGCCTACTGAGAACTACTGAGGTGCTTTTAGCCCAGGAGTGCCCTGGCTGACGCGCTGCTCCCTTGTGTTTCTCTGTTACCGTACCGTATCATTTAAACACCTCCAGGCGTTGTTGTGTTGCTGGTTAATGCATTTATTTGCTTTACCGTGCAGGGTAAATGTCCATTTAGATCCAGTTTCAACGAGAAGCCCCTGACTGCAGTGTGCAGATCAGGGCGGGGCTCAAGTGGGTCAATGTGGGCGGGGTCAAACGTTTGACTCCGCCCACACCGAGCACTGCCCTTCCAAGAAGCACGAGAAGCCCCGTCTCCCTCGTATTCACTTGAGATTACGTTCGTGGAAATGGATGGAAATTAGCCTGTTGAACTAACTCTGGCTCATTTACAGTACAGCTGTTAATTAATGAGCACTGTCCCTGTCAAAAAACAAATTAAATTAAATAATTAAAAAAGGTGTCTGTGTTAATAGCATCAATTGTGTTACGATTTTTAAGTAAAAATTATGTCGTATGTCACCAACTGCTCTCTTGATTCAGCCTGTTCTCATGCTTTTGCGTCACATATACACGCTTTGGGAAAGCCGTGTTTATAGTACGCAAAACGGCGATTTTGCGTGTATCGTTTACGCCCCCAGGTACGTGTGTATGAGACGCATCCCGGCAGCATGTGTATTTGGCGCCGGGTGACCGGATGTGCAAGCAGTGCTTCCGATTCAGCTAACTAGCTAGGTAGCTAGCGATGTTTTATTTAAGGAATTGACAGCCTCCCGAGGCAATTTCCTAACCTCAACCATGACATTAGTTAGTGCCTAAACCTAAGTCAGTAAATATATGCATAATCGACCGGCTAACCCTACAGCTGTGCGCATCGGCCGATGTGCTAGCAGGTAGGGTTAGCCTCCTTTGTGCTGTAACGCTATTGTACACGTTTTACACGTTTGACCCCGCCCACATTGACCCACGTTGAGCCCGGCCCCGATCTGCACACTACAGTCAGGGGTACTTGGTTTCAACAGCAAACCATATTATTACATACAGACTGTCAAAACACAGGTTTCAGCGCCAACGCGCCACAGCGGTCAAAAACCTTTTGCCCTTCCGGGTCAAAACACACCTGCCTCCAACAGCTTTGATGCTACCTATATAACATTGACCCCAGTTATTATTAGAGCGACACCCAATGTATAACCACCGGCCCCTAATTGCTAATGACCGACAGCCATTACAATTAAAAAAAAACAAAGGAGCCAAAAGGTTACAATCAATCATAGTACGGTCAAGCCCAGCATGAACAAACAAATTTATACTCCATGCAGAAAACAGAGCTTTGTCACTGGCCTTTCTATGATGTTAGTTTTGTTAGTCTGTAATCTTACAGACCGCACAAGCCCATGTTTGTCTGGAAAAACCTCCAGGACCTTGCCGAGTGGCCAAGAGCCACGAGGAGCTGAAGAATCCATTATTACCACAATGTCTCCAGCAATCAAACTCCTCTTCTTTTGATTCCACTTTTGCCTCTCTTGAAGCAAGGGCAAGTACTCCCACATCCATCTCTTCCAGAAAAGATCCGAGAGGTACTGTACGTGTCTCCAACGTTTTCTCCCATATTGGACGTGAGGATTGAACACTCCAGGTGGCAAAGCTGGTTTACCCTTCAGAAGAAGAAGATGGTTAGGAGTAAGAGGTTCCAAGTCACTGGGATTAGAGCTTAGTAATATGCCGGTTTCAGACCAAACGCGATTTTCCGCCTCGCAGCGCTTTCTACGCGCGAGTACATTCGCTGCAAGTGTTCACACACAACGCGAGAAGGCGATTTTAACGCATGAGGTGAATAAACACAACCGCCGTTACCACAACTGTATGAAACCAAAGTAAACATTTTGCGGTGATTAAATAGCAATAAACGGATTAAACTGATGCCGAAATAATCACAACATGATGCAGATTTGTTAAACATTTGAATTCATGCTTTGTCAGGTCTGTCAGCAAGACAGCAGGACAACAACTTATAAAATGTTTGTTTTCTGAACGGAGTTTGGATCGATCAGGGCTGTGCTCTGCTAACTTGGTCACAGTAAAGTACAATGACAGCTGTAATAAAGTTACAGACACATGTTTTCAAAATATTCAACTCACGTGAATTCCATCGCGTTGCCTTTGCATCGACGGCCCCGCCCCCTTCGCGTCGCTTCGCGCCGCCCGACTGGAAATCCGGCTCTACGCGTCTTTGCATTGACTTTGTATGCGTTTGGTGTGAAAGCACCAATAGGCCGATCATTCAAAATGGCCTCCACCTCACAGAACACTGTATGAAGTCCATCATCATCTAATGTCTGCTGACGTAAGACAGAAGTCAGAACCCTTCGCACCAGGCGGATCATCCGTTCCCACACGCCACCATGGTGTGAACCAGCTGGTGGATTAAAACTCCAACGGATTTCAACCTGCGACATGGCTCCTTGAATCTTATCCTGGTTCAAAGAAGCAAGAGCTTTCTTGAGTTCCCTTTTCCGCCCCAATGAAGTTGGTACCGTTGTCTGACCTTAGATGTTCCACTTGTCCTCTCCGGCTGATAAAACGCCGCAAAGCATTGATGCATGCATCCGTCTCCAGAGATACTGCCACTTCCAGATGGATGGCCCTGCTTGCCATACAGGTAAATATAACTCCATATCGCTTACAGGTCGATCGTCCCCTCCTTACTTCAATAGGTCCAAAGTAATCTACTCCCGAGTTTGTGAATGGCGGTAGATCAGGAAGGATTCTCACCTTTGGGAGGTCTGCCATTTTTTGTTCCACTGCTCTCCCGTTGTAACGTCTACAAAAGCTGCATTCAGCAATAACCTTCCTAATTGCTGAATTAGCCTTGGTAATCCAAAACCTCTTCCTCACTTTAGACAGTGTATGAGTCCGTCCACCATGGCCCAGAGTCTGATGTACGTGCTTAAGAATAAGCATGGAGATGTGCTGATCCTTGGCGAGAATGAGGGGATGTTTGACTTCCTCAGGCATCGCTCTTTTGTTCAACCTTCCTCCAACTCTTAAGAGGCCCTCCTCCACCATTGGATCCAGTCTATATATGGAACTCTGTCTACTCACTGCTGCTTTCCCGGATAGCAGAACAGAAATCTCCTCCTTGAATCTCTGTTGTTGGCAATAGCGAATAATGGCAATCTCTGCTTCTAATAGATCTTCCAGTGTCAGGATTCTACTCCTAGATTTCACTGTGCCCCGTTGTTCTTTAACATTATTCAGTCTATCCTGACTGGTTTCCTCTGGATGGTCGCCCACAGCAGCCTCTGACTGCCCCCTCAGGTGACATTTTGCTAACAACATGACCTGAGGAACCAAGCAACTGCTGTCTTCAGCCTCCTCCAGTCAGAAAAGTAGGCAATGAGCTGGTCAGTAGGACTAGGCACGGCGCACACATTAATGGCATTTGTTGTAGTCTCTTTCCTCACCTCTGGGTCATTTACATCCAACGACAATTCAGACACAGGTTTAGGCCAGTCTTCCTCCTGCTGCCAAAGAAATAAAGGACCTTCAAGCCATGTGGTTTTCTTCAAAAGGTCAGAGACATTCAGACCCCTCGATGCATGGTCCGCTGGATTATCTTTAGAACAAACGTGTCTCCACTGCGAGGGTTCAGACATTTCCCTGATGGTTGAGACTCTGTTGGCCACAAATGTGTGGAAGCGCCTGTCCTCATTGTTAAGGTATTTTAACACTGAAGTGCTATCAGTCCAGAATACTGACTCTTCTAACTGGAAGTCCAATTCCGCCTTTAACATTGAGTCCACTCTGACGGCAAGGACAGTCGCTGTCAACTTAAGTCGGGGAACGGTTACAGCCTTCAGTGGTGTCACTCTAGCTTTACCGAGCAGAAATGTGACCTGGATGTTGTTTTCCTGGTTTAACATCCGGATGTAGGTTACAGTCCCACATCCACCTTCACTGGCATCAGCAAAGTGATGCAGTTGCGCATGCCTGACCTCTCCAAAATTCGCTGGCTTAATGCACCTATCCACATTAAATTCAGTCAGCAGATCCAGGTCTTTCAACCACCTTTCCCATTTGCGCAAGATGTCTTGGTGGTAGAGCTTCATCCCATGAACAATGTCTCCGGCAGAGTTCCTGCTGCATCAATTTAGCGAGCAAAGTGACAGGTGCCAGAAACCCAAGCGGATCGTACACTGAGCTGCTAACTGACAACATACTCTGTCTGGTAAGAGGCTGTTGTTTCATCTCCATTTTGAACCTGAAAGAGTCTGTCTCCACACACCATTGTAGACCCAGAGCTCTTTCTAGTGGAAGTTTATCTCGGTCTAGAGCCAACTCCTTAAGGTCTTTAGCCCTCTGATCTTCGGCTATGGCTTGCAAGACGATGCGACTGTTGCTTATCCACTTCTCCAAGATGAAGCCTCCTTTTCGACACAGAGCAATTAGATCTCTTACCATCTGGATATCTTCTTCATCTGTGGCTGAGCTCTTCAAGCAATCGTCCACATAAAAATTATGTTTCACACATTGAAGAACTTCAGCTGCAAACTCAGAATTATTGTCATCAGCAGTTCTTCTCAGTGCATAGCTTGCACAACTGGGGGACGAGACAGCGCCAAACAGGTGTACAGTCATTCGAAACTCTGCAAAATCCTTACTGATGTCTCCGTCTGGCCACCAGAGAAAGCGCAGAAAGTCCCTGTCTGGCTCAGCCACCCTCACCTGGTGGAACATGGCTTGAATATCGCCCATAAAAGCCACAGGTTATAGCTTAGACAGAAACTGCAGGTCATCACTCGATCTGTGGACAATAAACGACAAATAGACTGACATGAATTAATCCATGTCAGTCTATTTGTCAGGGCCGTGCAGAGACCTTTGTAAAGGACAGGTGCTCAAAGTATAAAAAAGGGCACATGGAACAAGGATTTAAACAGGACTCTTGACAGACTATTGACAGAAATATACAACATATGCAGATGCTTCTGCATCGATACGTCAGCAAATGCTGTGAAGCAAACAGAAACAGGGACTTCCCAACTCTGCTTTAAACCACTGACATAACTGACAGGGAACAGCTGTCACATTTTGTGACTACAGATATTAAAACAACTATAGGATATATATTAGCTGATTAAACAATGATGTGACCATAAAAAGATTGTTGAGTGTTTGGGACCAGCTCACAGTGACTGAGCTGCTGTGATACTGCAGCCACTACCAGGCTGACTGCTGGGGAGACGCTCACAGAGCTGCGCACCAAGAGCTGCAGGTGGAGGAAATAAGATACCAGATTCAAAAAAGTGTGGGAAATAAGAAGGAAACATTAATGGGGAAAGGATGAGGGAGGCCACGGCAGGGTGAGAGTGAGACAAACACATCTACAGTCTGTGTTGCCTGCTGTGTGTCTACAGGATGCAAAACTGTGATAATGATTTAATATATTGCATTGTGAATCTGAGATATATTTGGATTTGTATTAACTATTTGTCTAATCATATATCTAAATAAATTAACTAACATTAATCTTTTATAATATTCCTGACATCAAAGTAAAGAGTGAAGAAGAAACGGCCCTGTTAGATTTCAGAAAAATGTATGAAATGTTTGTGAATCTTATTTCCTCCAATTCATACATTTTTCTGAAATCTTATATCTTATATTTCTTCTTCACTCTTTACTTTGAAAGTCAGCACTGACATTTTTATATGTGTTTCCAGTTATTGAGTTTTTATTGTAGTTGAGCTGTTGTAAACATACTGCTGCTGTCAAATGTAAATATATTCAATACTGTTCTGAATTGAATGTTTTTTAAAAAAAAGGGCTGAAGGCTATAAGTCAGAGAAACAGGCTTAGAATTTTATAAGGCTTTCATTAAGTTACTTTAATAATCCCGGTTGAAGTGCAAAGATTTTAGTTAAATTACATAGTAAAGATCAGACCTCTACACGCCCGTGAAACTTTTCTCCCCCAAACAGAACGAAGTGAACAGAGCACCTTAGTTTATAGTGTAGAAGTAACGTCAGCTGTCGGCGTGTTGACACCTGCAACTGATGTTACTTCTACAGGCGACAAACAGCGATAAACACAACAGCTGTGCTGCTCTCTTTGCAACAATCCACAACAAGCTCATAGCAGCAAACCTGTCTTACCGGTGGAATCGAAGGCCTCCTGTAGGCAGAGCTGCTGAATCACTAACGTGTCTGAACTGGAGGGCTCGTCACAGATGAGGTCATCAGGTGAAAGGTCATAATGTGGGTTATTTTATTTACTGCGAAATTATTATTAATTTATTTTGCTAATAGTTTGATCGGGCAGGCCTTCACAAAAAGGGCCTTTACAACTTTTAAAATAAATAAAATGAGGGAAATTTTGCATTTGAAGAAAGGGCACTTTGGGCAGCAAAGGGCAAAAGGCCAGGTGCTCAAGCTCCCATCGCACCCCCCTCTGCACGTGCCTGCTAAGATGCAAAGAACATGTCGTCTGTTGTAAACTCTGTGCGAGCAGCAAAAAAGCTTTCTACATCTGATTTACTGAAGCATCTGCTGAAGCAGCAACGTGAAACTTACAGAAAGAAACTCCTGCAGCTTCTGTCTGCGTAACGTTTAGTACCTACTGAAGACTGCTCTTATAAACAGGCTACATGTGCAGAAAAACAGCTGTTTCAAAGTCGGGATTTACTTGATTTGGTGTGTTATTTCAGTCGGTGGCGTAAAGAAGCGTTAGGCTGAGGCTGTGTAAAAAACACACTTCCTGCTGCTGTTATGAACAAGATGTTAGTTAAAAAGTCAGGAGAGAGGCTTTGTTTGGGGGGGGGAGGGGACTTAGTGAAAGCAGTGTTTCCCATAATTAGCCTATAATTTGGATAATTATCAACGCTGACCGCTACATTTTGATTTTCTATTTTTTTTAAATAGGTCTATTTAAAAACCTATTTGATTGAGGAGCATATATTCCTGCAGCACCTCCTCGCTCACCCCCTCTCTCTCTCTCCTGAACACCGCTGAACAAACCTGTTCAAACGCTGTTGTTCTGTGGGGAGTGAAACACTGGAAAGCAATAGTTAAATAACATGTTCCTTTTATCACCCAGTTATAAGTAAAGTAATAATATTACTTTTTTAAGGAGTAATAAGTAACTGGTGATTTATTACAATATCTGAGAAACTTGGCCAACCCTGGTGGAGGCTGCCACAGGATGGAGTTCAGCTTGGCCAGAGTCTCTGATCACGTTTCTGGAGTGAAGCATCACTGATGAATTAAGGAGTGTTACTGTTAATACACGGTGCTGCGGCGCCCTCTGGTGGCACAAAGATCAACTTCAACGAGTCAACACAGGCTGAAGTCACCGTGACAACCAAATCTGTCACATGAAGGTAAACGACTCATTTTCAGCAAAGGTTATGGTTCGGAGCGTTTAAGCTCTCAGCACTAACCAGAGAAACCAGGCGGCACCATCACAACTTCATACTGTAACAGGGTCAGAGATGCAGTAAACATTATAGTGTCTGTTTGAAGCAGCAGCAGTCACAGATTACAGCATCACACAGGACAGAAACGGAGTTCAGCCCCAATGAAACGTAGCAAAACGTTGATTCCAAAGGAAACGGAGGTCCCCTGAACACCTTCGCTGCCTTTTTAATACCCCTGTGCTGACATGAGCCCTTTGTGCAACATTGCAGAGGATTTCAAGGAATCATGTCGTTCAACCAAGCGAGTAACCGAGAGCTGGAACAGTGATGCCGACCAAAGCCTGCATGGAGGGTTCAACGTAGGCCCGAAAATGATGTCACAACCCTGCGGCATCCCGCCACACAGGAGAGATGTAACCGCATTGTTTGGATAAGAAGCTACTGGGGATCTAAAACACCTGTTCAGCCATCAGTGATGCTACGTTGGTGTTTTGGCAGGTGAGCCTTGTGTTTCCACGTGCACATGTTAGTTGGTTTTGAGTTATTTAGCTGACGCTTTTATCCAAACACATTGGCGGACAGGTCGCAGTGGGGGGATTGAACCTGCGTCTTTCACACCAAAGGCACGTGTCTTATTCATTGCACCATCACCACCTCTATATTGCAGCCATATAGTTACATTGAGGTGCATGATAGACATGAAATATGGATGAGATGTTTAAACGCTAAATTATGCAGGTTTCTGACGAGGCCGTCATCATCTGGAAGAGTTCCTCCACTGCACACCCAGACGGGGAGAGTTAGACTCTGTACGCAGCATGTAGATGCAGGAGCAGCATCAGTACTGTCGAAATGTTTCATTTCTGTCTGATCTCACTGGTTTCATTTGTCCCTGAGGATGCTGCTCCTTTTGTTCTCAGTGTCACTGAATCTAGAAGTGTCACTGGAGTCGCTGGTTTAATCACCCCCTCCCTCTGTGACGTTAACCTTCTCTGGAGGTTTCCTGTCTCCAACTTTTAAGATCACCTCGTATGTTGATGTTCACGTTGTCAGTTTGAGTTGTAAATAAATGAATCTGAGACGGAGCCTTCAGCTTTTATAAGGAATTTATTTCAATATTTCAATAGTTGAATTTCATTAATAACTAATTATTTCATTTAACAACAAGCCGGTCATCCAACCAACAGCCTCCTTTGTACTGCTGGAAGTCTGTGTGTTTCTCTGTGTGTGTGTTTCTGTGTGTTTCTGTAAGGTGTGTATTAGCTCCACAATACATTACAGATATGCTAATTCCATATTCTTGGTCTCTTTGGTCGTCTCCACAAAAACTCCCCTCTGGGCGGGTTCACACCTAAAGGTCCGGTTCCTGAACCGAACCAGCACGAGACTGATGGGTATCGGTCCGCAGTGCAAATCAGCAGGTGTGAAATAATTAAGAAAGTGTTTCTGCGTCAGACGTCTTATCACAGACCACCACACATCCATCAATGTGTCCCTGAGCACTCATCCCCCGGCTGCTCCAGATCCTCACCTTCAGGTCTGTACTGTGCTACTATGGTAACAGTCTGTCCGGCATTCTTCAGAGCTGCTGCCGCCTGTTCATGTGTCGCATACCTGAGATCCACACCGTTCACCTGAACACACACACACACACACACACGTTTAAGCATCCAAAATGTGTCATGAAGTCTGGACCTGGTCTGTGAACAGACTGAGGATCTGGTCTCAGTACTCACACTGAGGATCTGGTCTCCCTTCCTGAGCTCTCCGCTCAGGTCTGCTGGTCCTCCTGCCAGGATGAAGGAGATGAAGATTCCCTCTCCGTCCATCGTCTTCAACGATGTTGAAGCCCAGACCGGTGGAGCCGCGCTGCACACAAACTGCGGGGCTCCCGGGAGTAATCGTCCTCTCCCATCATGCCGCGGGGGATAGGGGAGTATCGCCGGTGAGGGAGGTGGAAGGGCTTGTGGGTAATCACACATGTAGTCAGGCTCCATGTAGGCTGTAGAGAAAGAAGACAACAAGTTCTGCAAGTGCCCCCTAGTGGCTGGCGTGTGCAGGCCCTCCCCAGTCTGGCTGTTTGGTCCTCAGCAGGAATCACCATAGAAATCATGACATCTACAGTAAAGCTCAGCACAGACTGACCCGCATTAAGGCCAGCCCACTCCAGGACGTGGACCAGCAGCAGTAATCTGCACTCTCGGCCCTACAAGGGTCCAGGTGTTGAAATGTTCCCCTACGAAATGGAACAACTCAGGAACCCAGTACATCGTTAGCTGTTAGCTGACGATGGCCTGATGTTGACAGAAGCGACCGTTTTTTACAGGATTTCTCCATGACAACAATAGATTAGATAGAGTGAGTGACCTCACGCACGTTGACAAATGATCTGAAAGATACATCATGGTCGACTCTAGTAGCAGATGAAAATGATAACTGGACACCTTGTTGGGCAACTACTGAATATGCACAACATCAGTCCCCGTCTGCTGTCTCTGACAATCTAAATGCATTTGTTTGTTTGTAGTATGGTGATTTGTCTGAAATCCAGTTGGTCATGTGTTGATAAGACCTTTAGAGTTGTAAACGCTGGTCAGTCGTTGTTTCGAAGAAACCCCTACCAACATGTGTCGATATCAAAAGTGACCAGTAGGTGTCACCGTGGAAACAGGTGTCAGAGCGTTTCGAAGCCTCGACACAACAGCTCCAAACGTTTCAATGTGTCACAAAGCGTCGCGCCGCCCGTCACTACTACCAACATGTCTCTAAGGTTACAGAGCTTTGTGAGTTGTCATCACCTTATGAAGGGGAAGGTGACGGGAGAAGGTTGAAGAAACACGCAGCTCTCGTCTTCATCGTCCGTACTGAATGAGGAAGAGAAGCGCGCTCCCCCTGCTGGAGCCCCGAGGCGTTACCACCACATCGACAAACAGTTAACCCACACAGGATCAGCACCATCTGTCTGCTCTCCACCTCCCAGCATGCCTCGCTGTAAAAAAAATCTAACACTAATAATACCGAGGCGTCCTGACCTCTGAGCGGACGGAACGTCGATCACGGAGGAAGCTACCGTAGCTTATTAGCTGTGTTGCTAACATCCAGGTGTCCTGAAACCGTCTGTTTGGATCTTCCTGACCTGGTTCACCACAGTCATGCTGATACAGCTGTGTTCTGGTATCTGTCAGACCAGCTGTGATGTCACCAGGTCTCCAGAACCAAACACTGCAACGTGAAGACGTTTTGCATTTAGAAGAACTTTGAATAGCTGCTATTAGAGAGTACATGCACACGTAGACATGAAGAGGGGCTGGAGCACCTGCCCTTTCTCTTTAAGAAATATATGCAGGTACTGCAGAGAACAATGTGCATAGAACCTTTAGAGAGTGAAGGACCACAAAGATTTCCTGGCCCATGATGATGAAGACTGGCTAATACGTTGATTTAGATTCCCGAGAGCCGGGCGCTCTTGGATCTGTTCAAGTTCAAGTTTATTTATATAGCACATTTAAAAACAACACTAGTTGACCAAAGTGCTTTCCACAATAGACAACAAATATACATGACAGCAACAGTGGAAAAAGTAAAAAAAAGAAAATAAATAAATGTCACTACTCAACTCTGTTTGAAGGCCAGTGAATAAAGATAGGTCTTTAGCAGAGATTTGAAAGTGTCAGGAGTTTGGGCATTTCTAATTTGAACAGGCAAAGTATTCCAAAGATTAGGAGCAGCTACTGAGAAGGCTCGGTCACCTTTGGTTTTTAACCTGGATTTGGGGACATCGAGGAGCATCTGATTGGATGACCTCAAAGCTTTAACCGGAGTGCGTACATGTAAAAGTTCTGATAAATAAGAAGGTGCCAACCCGTTTAAAATTTTAAAAACAAGCAATAAAATCTTAAAATCAATCCTAAAGCGAACAGGAAGCCAATGGAGCGAGCCTAAAACAGGGGTAATATGCTCACGCTTTTTAGTTCCCGCTAGGAGTCGGCTGCTGCATTCTGGACTAACTGTAACCCATGGAGAGACGACTGATCCACTCCAACATACAAAGAGTTACAATAGTCGAGACGGGACGTTATAAATGCATGTATTACTCTTTCAAAGTCTTTGCGTGGCAAGTATGGCTTGACTTTGGCCAACATTCTCAGCTGAAAGAAGCTGGCTTTTACAACAGAACTAATCTGCTTTTCAAATTTAAAAGCACTGTTGAAGATCACGCCTAGATTCTTGGTAAGTACCAAGAACATCTACACAGTCACTTAAATCCCCAGGTCGACGAACACAACAACCTCAGTCTTACTTTCATCCAGACAGAGAAAGTTCTGATTTAACCATATTTTAAGATCTGTCAGACAGTTGAGCGAGGACTGAGTTGCAGCTTTGTCATTGGATTTTACAGGTAAATAGATTTGTATATCGTCTGCAAAGCAATGAAAGGAGATTTTGTGTTTTTTCTGTGGGCAGAACTGGATCCCGCTTTGGATAGATCAACCCGGCAGAACCGCTCCATCCAGGTACAAATACATGTAGTCGATGGGGTTTCTGTCAGCTGGCTGTTAGCAGCGTTCTCTTTGGTTTGTGAAGCTGCTGCATCAAAGTGCTGACGAGCTCCTGGACTTCTGTGTGAGAGAAACTCTTTTTCCGTCTTCCTCTCGCTTGTTGTTGCTGTGATTCATTCAGAAGCCTCAGTATTGAAGAGGTGCTTTGAATGTGGGCGTGTGGAGGCTGATCCACGTGTGCATGTGTGATTAATGAAGGGAAGGTTTTCTGACGGTAACGCGTGCTTTGATGAATCTTACTCTTTTTTTGGGTGTAAGCCATTTCCAG
Source organism: Lepomis macrochirus (assembly GCA_024633595.2). Lineage (NCBI taxonomy): Eukaryota > Metazoa > Chordata > Actinopteri > Centrarchiformes > Centrarchidae > Lepomis > Lepomis macrochirus. The sequence continues at coordinate 34,723,423 of JALXJV020000016.1, read as the reverse complement.
TCAGACTGGTTTTGGTGGGGAACAGTTCATCAGATAAGCTGGTTTTGACACGGCTCAGAGCCGACATCTGTTTTCTGTCTGCAGCTGCTTCCGTTTTTCAGGTTTCTATCAACAAACACAAAGTGATCAGCTGATCAGTCACTTTGTTTTACTGTTCACTTCCCCAAAGCTTAATTCAGTTAAATTGTCTTTATATATCTCCAGTTCATAACAGAAGTTTTCTTGTTGCACTTCTCATAGAGCAGGTGTAGCCTGAGCTCCTTGTAATATTCTAAACAGACCAAACAGTTCCCACCATGAGCAGGCAGGTGGCCACAGACTGGTCAACATGTACAAACCTTTAATGCCAATGAAATGTTCCAGTCTCTGTAATAGGATCTGATGGTCAATGGTATCAAATGCAGCGCTAAGATCTAGTAAAACCAATACAGAGACAAGTCCTTTGTCTGATGTAGTTAGGAGGTCATTAGTAATTTTCACCAGTGCTGTCTCTGTGCTATGATGAGCTCGAAATCCTGACTGAAAATCCTCAAATAAACTATTGCTATGTAGAAAGTCACACAGCTGTTTGGCGACTGCTTTCTCCAGGACCTTAGAGATAAATGGAAGGTTAGATATAGGTCTATAGTTGGCTAAAACGTCTGGATCCAGGTTGGGCTTTTTCAGAAGAGGTTTAATTACAGCTACTTTAAAGTACTGTGGCACGTAGCCTGTTGATAAAGACAAATTGATCACATCCAGCAGAGAAGTGCCAACCAAGGGCAAAACTTCTTTAAGCAGCCTAGTCGGGATGGGGTCTAAGAGGCAGGTAGATGGTTTAGATGAAGAAATTATTGAAGTTAGTTGATAAAGATTGAGGGAAGCAAAGCAGTCTAAACATATAACTGGTTTTACAGCTGTTTCTAAAGTTCCTGAGTATAGAGTTAAGTCGGTACCAGTTTCACGCAGGTCAGTACAAGTACAGCATTCAGAGTTTTTTTTTTTGTTTTTTGTTTTTTTAATTTTATTAGTATTTTAAGCATTAACAATTCAACATACAATCTATGTGTACAACACACACATAAACATACAAACCAACATATAGCTAGGGGGCTGCAAAATTAGAGAAAAGTTAAAAGAAAAAATAAATAAATAAAAATAAAAAAAGGGGGGACAAAAATATCACAGAAAGACCTTCAGACGTGTACAGACATCAAGTACCTTCAGAGCCTTTTTTGTTGGAAGAAACACCAATAGTTCCAAAATAAATTTCAACTTCCTTCTTAAAGATAATAAAAAGAGTTTTTTTTCCTGTAAATTTGCATTTATGTATATGAAATTTAGCCAGAAACAAAAACAAATTTATTATAAAATAATGGTCGCAGTGCAGGTTTTCATTGCTAAAAACCCCAAAAACAACATTTTGCCAGAACAAGCTGAAACCTGGATATATATTATCATTTATAAATGTACATACATCCTTCCAAAATTGTTTTACAAAAGTACAGTGCCAGAACAGATGTAATAATGTTTCTATATGAGTCTCACAAAAAGTACAGTTAGGATCGATGTCCTTTTTAAACCTCTTCATGTAATACTTAGTGGGGTACACTCTATGAATAATCTTAAAGGATACTTCCTTGGTCTTGTTAATAAGTAAATATTTATGGGGCAACATCCAGATTTTTCTCCAGCACAGATCATTAACAAACTGATTCCAATAATACATGACATATGGAATAGAGACTATATCTTGTTGGAACAAGGCACGAATAGCTCTGTTGTTACGTGGACGGGAAGAGAAGCAGACTTTTCCTACTGGATAGTCACCAGGATCAAATGTGGATACAGCCTGAAGGTCAGGTCTATGAGCATTCCTGAGCAATACAAGTACACCTGAAGGAATGGCATCCAAAACCAGAGCACATCTTACAAGTTATTTGCTGAACAACTAACTCCTTTCTTGCTTGAGGTCTTCATAGAAAGCATAGAAAAAAATGCTCTCCCTCCTACTATGACTCAAAGTTTAATAACGCTTATTCCCAAGGCCAATAAAGACACCATGTTAATTGATAATTGGCGCCCAATTTCTCTCCTTAATAATGATTATAAGATTCTGGCCTTGTTATTAGCAAAGAGACTTAAGGGGATTCTGGACTCGATTATTGATGAGACACAGTCAGGTTTTATGAGACATAGACACATTTCAAACATTAGATTGGTTTTGGACATTTTGGATTACTCAGATCTTATATTCGAGAACAGCTTCATCCTATTTCTAGATTTTCACAAGGCCTTTGATACTGTTGAACACCAGTTCCTCTTTCAGTCCCTTAGAAAATTTGGGTTTGGCGATTTCTTTTGCAAAGCTATCGAAACACTCTATACAAACGGTACAAGCTCCATTAAACTTAGACATGGCTCCTCTCCAAGATTTGATTTAAGGAGGGGCATTAGACAAGGATGCCCTATCTCCCCCTACCTGTTCCTGTTGGTAACCCAGCTTCTTGCAAACTCTATTACTGAAAGCCCTGTAAAGGGTATTCTTATAGCAGGCAAAGAGATTGTGATAAGCCAACTGGTGGACGATACTACACTTTTTCTTAGAGATTATACACAGATTTCTGCTTCACTTAAAGTAATTGAGCCATTTTCCAAAGCATCTGGTCTATTTCTGAACATTAAGAAATGCGAACTCATGGCTGTTAAAAACTGTTTAACTTCTTGTCTTTGTGGCATCCCAGTTAAAAATGAACTGACATACTTAGGAATAACTATTCTCAAGGATCAAAAATCCAGAGGCCTTGTTAACTTTAACCCTATTATTAAAAGGACTCAAACAAAACTAAATCAATGGTTACAGCGAGATTTATCACTAAAGGGCCGAGGCCTTATTTCTAAGGCTGAAGGATTATCTAGGCTGACTTATGCTGCTCTATCCCTGTATCTTGATGACAAAGTGTGCCGAAAAAATAGACCAGATGCTGTTTGACTTTTTGTGGAAAACCGTATTCATTATATTAAGAAGAGTGTTATTATGAATACCTATGAGAATGGTGGGCTAAATTTTCTGGACTTTTCCACGCTAAATAAGACCTTTAAGATTAACTGGATTAAACAATTTGTAAAGAATCTGGACTCTATGTGGAACTTGATTCCCAATCATTTATTCTCTATGTTTGGTGGCCTTAACTTTATGCTGGTTTGTAATTATGATATTGACAAAGTTCCTGTTAAGCTTTCTGCTTTTCACTCGGCAGGCCTTTTGTTGTGGGCTTTAATTTACAAACATAATTTCTCTCCCATACAGATATTATATCTGGAACAATCGTGACATTCTGTATAAAAAACAAGTCCCTCTTCTTGGAATATTGGTTCAGGAATAACATTTTACTGGTTAGTCAGCTTCTAAATGAGCAAGGTTTTCTTCTTACTTATCAGGAATTTCTACATCTGTATTGGATCCCTGTAACACCCAGAGACTCAGCATTCAGAGTTTACTTACTCTACCTTGTTACTGATGACATCATGACATCTCTGCTCAATGATTGGCTGCGCCGTGTGTTAGGTGCTGCAGAGTTTTTGTCGGACAGGTGCAGGTCTACAGAGAGTCCCAGCCAGGTGCAGGTCTACAGAGAGTCTCGGACAGGTTCAGGTCTACAGAGAGTCCCGGACAGGTTCAGGTCTACAGAGAGTCCCGGACAGGTACAGGTCTACAGAGAGTCTCGGACAGGTGCAGGTCTACAGAGAGTCTCGGACAGGTTCAGGTCTACAGAGAGTCCCGGACAGGTGCAGGTCTACAGAGAGTCTCGGACAGGTGCAGGTCTACAGAGAGTCTCGGACAGGTGCAGGTCTACAGAGAGTCTCGGACAGGTTCAGGTCTACAGAGAGTCCCGGACAGGTGCAGGTCTACAGAGAGTCTCGGACAGGTGCAGGTCTACAGAGAGTCTCGGACAGGTGCAGGTCTACAGAGAGTCTCGGACAGGTGCAGGTCTACAGAGAGTCCTGGACAGGTGCAGGTCTACAGAGAGTCCCTGACAGGTGCAGTTCTACATAGAGACCATGACAGGTTCAGGTCTATAGACAGCCTCAGACAGGTTCAGGTCTATCGAGAGTCTCGGACAGGTTCAGGTTCACAGAGAGTCTCAGACAGGTTCAGGTCTAAAGACAGTCTCAGACTGGTTCAGGTCTACAGCGTCTCAGACAGGTTCAGGTCTACAGACAATCTCAGACCAGTTCAGATCTACAGCGTCTCAGACAGGTTCAGGTCTACAGAGAGTCTCAGACCGGTTCAGGTCTAAAGACCATCTCAGACAGGTTCAGGTCTACAGAGAATCTCAGACAGGTTCAGGTCTACAGACAATCTCAGACCAGTTAAGATCTACAGCGTCTCAGACAGGTTCAGGTCTACAGAGAGTCTCAGACCGGTTCTGGTCTAAAGACCATCTCAGACAGGTTCAGGTCTACAGAGAGTCTCAGACCGGTTCAGGTCTAAAGACCATCTCAGACAGGTTCAGGTCTACAGACAGTCTCAGTTCTACAGAGAGTCTCAGACAGGTTCAGGTCTAAAGACCATCTCAGACAGGTTCAGGTCTACAGACAGTCTCAGTTCTACAGAGAGTCTCAGACAGGTTCAGGTCTACAGAGAGCTGTAGAGAGCATGATTATGAAGATGATGAAGGTCCTGGTCCTCGGGCTCTCCTGGGTCCTGTGGGTCTCAGCTGATGGTAAGTTTCATGTTTTAGATTTTAAAACACAGCAAACACACAAACAGCTAAACCTCCTGGTCCAGGTCCTGGTCTCTCCTCAGTTCTAACCTTCTGGCCCTGGTCTGTCTTCAGGTCTACATGGGGACATTAATATCCGTGCCTGTTCAGACTCTGATGGAGAGGAGTTTTACGCCCTGGATGGAGAAGAGATGTGGGTCGCAGACTTCGTTAACAAGAGAGGAGTCTTGACTCTGCCCCCCTTTGTAGATCCTTTCACCTATATAGAAGGAACTTATGAACAAGCGGTTGCTAAGCAACAGGTCTGCAAAGTGAACCTGAAAAATTCCCGTGAAGGCAACAAAGGCGTCCCTGTAGAGAAAGGTAAAGACGAACTGATGGTGTGTCTCTGTAACTTCTTCAGCCGTTTAAAAACGTTTACATAAAACTGAGCAGAGACATGAATGTACTATTATACATGTTCAGTATATTTACACATTTAAAGGATTTTACACATTTATTGTTAATTAAGGGACATTTGAAACAAAATTTAAACAGGGAACAGCAGCTGGTAGATCATTTAATAAGTAAAATCTGTCCAAGGGCTCCAGCACTGTCAGGGCCGGCCTTCATGGTTCGCTGCAATGGGAGCGAAAAATGAGTTCACTGATCTCATAGGATTGTCAGAAATCTTATTACTGATTGGAAACATCAAGCATTTGTTGAACTTTCAAAATTGAATGCTTCGATTTTTTAAAATGACTTTCACTTAATCACTGCCCAACACTGTGGACAGCTTTCGCATTAAACGCACTAAAGTTGACCAAGTTTAGAGTGGTCAGGCCTGGCTAATAATAATAATTATAATAATAATAATTCAGTTTGTCCAAGTTCTTGGACTGGAAAGCTCTGGTTATTTTCTCGTCATGGATTATTTGCGAAAGTTTGCTAGACGTTAAGTTTGGGCCAGAGGACTGCACATGCGCAGCACCGTTTGTTTATGTTGTTACCGTTGAAAGTGTCTATAAAATATGTTGATAGTGTTTTGTTCAAGCGCCTTTACTTGTCCTGAAATATACTCAGACTCACAGAGAAAGTCTGACATTTCTGGTTGGGCTCACAGAGAGAACTTCAAAGCTGCACACGTAAAATGTCATGTTTACTGTAAGAACGTCTTTAACACACCAAAGGATCTGGAACAGGATGGAAGGACAAACAGACTGTTGATATGAGACATATAATAAGACCTGTTTTTCTGTCCAGATCCTCCTTCCAGCCCGGTCGTCTACACCAGAGACAAGGTGGAGCTCGGAGAGACGAACCACCTGATCTGTCATGTGACTGGATTCTATCCTGCTCCTGTAAAGATCCACTGGACCAAGAACGGAGAGAACGTGACTGAAGGAACCAGCATCAACGTTCCTTTGCCAAACAGAGACGGTTCCTTCAGCCAGATCTCCAGACTGGAGTTCATCCCACAGCAGGGAGACATTTACAGCTGCACAGTCCAACATCTGGCCCTGGACCGTCCTCTGACCCGGATCTGGAGTGAGACACTTTATTTAAACTCAAACAGAGAGACAGACAGAAACCTCATTACGAGATGGTTTAATGTCTCTGTGTTTCTGTCTCCAGATGGTTTAATGTCTCTCTGTGTTTCTGTCTCCAGATGGTTTAATGTCTCTGTGTTTCTGTCTCCAGATGGTTTAATGTCTCTGTGTTTCTGTCTCCAGATGGTTTAATGTCTCTGTGTTTCTGTCTCCAGATGGTTTAATGTCTCTGTGTTTCTGTCTCCAGATGGTTTAATGTCTCTCTGTGTTTCTGTCTCCAGACGGTTTAATGTCTCTCTGCGTTTCCCTCTCCAGATGGTTTAATGTCTCTGTGTTTCTGTCTCCAGATGGTTTAATGTCTCTGTGTTTTTGTCTCCAGATGGTTTAATGTCTCTGTGTTTCTGTCTCCAGATGGTTTAATGTCTCTGTGTTTCTGTCTCCAGATGGTTTAATGTCTCTCTGTGTTTCTGTCTCCAGACGGTTTAATGTCTCTGTGTTTCTGTCTCCAGATGGTTTAATGTCTCTCTGTGTTTCTGTCTCCAGACGGTTTAATGTCTCTGTGTTTCTGTCTCCAGATGGTTTAATGTCTCTCTGTGTTTCTGTCTCCAGATGGTTTAATGTCTCTGTGTTTTTGTCTCCAGATGGTTTAATGTCTCTGTGTTTCTGTCTCCAGATGGTTTAATGTCTCTGTGTTTCTGTCTCCAGATGTGGAGACGACTGGGTCTGACTGTAGGTCTGCTCGGTGTGGCTGTTGGAACCTTCTTCCTCGTCAAAGGAAATGAATACAGCTGATTGGCTGGGGCTGATGATGTCATCAGACTGAAGTCATAACACTTTCTGTTTAACAGCTTTTCTTTGTTGTTGTTTTCCTACAAATAAAATATTTGTGTAAAATGCTGAAATGCTGAATAAAGTTTCTAGACATCATGAAACTTGCAGGATACAGTCACCTCTTCAAGTCTGTCTTTTTACAATCATCTCAGATGTGCATTGAACTTGTGAATTTGTCCTTCTGTTGTGTGAATCCAAGATAACGTTCCCTATAATTCCTATTTTTAAGAACAATGTGTATGAAAACGTTTTATTTGGTAAATAACATTTCAAAGTGTTTAAATACATTTTTTCAAAGTTTTCAGCCCAAAAATTTTTAGGTGGTGCAACCAAATATTTGCAACAATATACACTGCTCAAAAAATAAAGGGAACACTTAAACAACACAATGTAACTCCAAGTCAGTCACACTCCTGTGAAATCAAACTGTCCACTTAGGAAGCAACACTGATTGACAATCAATTTCACATGCTGTTGTGCAAATGGAAAAGACAACAGGTTTAAATTATAGACAATTAGCAAGACACCCCCAATGAAGGAGCGGTTCTGCAGGTGGTGACCACAGACCACTTCTCAGTTCCTTTGCTTCCTGGCTGATGTTTTTGTCACTTCTGAATGCTGGTGCTTTCACTCTAGTGGTAGCATGAGACGGAGTCTACAACCCACACAAGTGGCTCAGGTAGTGCAGCTCATCCAGGATGGGAGGAGGCCGTAGGAGGGCAACAACCCAGCAGCAGGACCGCTACCTCCGCCTTTGTGCAAGGAGGAGCAGGAGGAGCACTGCCCTGCAAAATGGCCTCCAGCAGGCCACAAATGTGCACGTGTCTGCTCAGACGGTCAGAAACAGACTCCATGAGGGTGGTATGAGGGTCCCACGTCCACAGGTGGGGGTTGTGCTTACAGCCCAACACCGTGCAGAACGTTTGGCACACACACTACTGAGCCTCATTTTGACTTGTTTTAAGGACATTACATCAAAGTTGGATCGGCCTGTAGGTTTTCCACTTTGATTTTGAGTGTGACTCCAAATCCAGACCTCCATAGGTTGATAAATTTGATTTCCATTGATAATTTTTGTGTGATTTTGTTGTGAGCACATTCAACTATGTAAAGAAAAGAGTATTTAATGAGATTATTTCATTCATTCAGATCTAGGGTGTGTTATTTTAGTGTTCCCTTTATTTTTGGAGCAGTATACTTTCCTACTATCCTGCATTTCTGAACAATATAGATTTGCCAAGGTTAGATGATGAACAGATCAGGGCTCTGGATTCACCTGTTTCAATGGCTGACCTCCAGGAGGCTCTCTTACATATGCCGAATAATAAAGCTCCTGGGCCAGATGGTTTTCCAGCTGAATTCCACAAGGAATTCTGAGAAATACCAAATTCTATAGGATGGTTATGCAAATTAGGGTTACTTGCAACGATGAACTCTGCTAATATCAGCCTGCTCCTTAAACCAGACAAAGACCCCACACTCCCATCCAGTTATCACCCAATATCACTTATTAACGCAGATCTTAAAATCATCTGCAAAACCCTAGCAAGAAGGCTAGAGAAGGTCACTCCTGGTATAATACACCCAGACCAAACAGGAGTTATTAAGGGCAGGCACTCCACCGACAATACACGTAGGCTACTTAATGTAATACACTATGCAACTATTCATAACCTGGAAACTACAGTTGTTTCTTTAGATGCAGAGAAAGAGTAAATTGAAAATGTCTAATTGCTACTTTATATAAATTTGGATTTGGAAACTCTTTCATAGATTGGATTAAAATCTTATACAGCTCCCCAAGAGCTTCTGTCGAAACAAATCATCATAGTTCTCCATGCTTTATTCTCCAGAGGGGTACCAGGCAGGGTTGCCCACTCTCTCCCTCGCTATTTGCTATTTTTATAGAAGCTGCTAGCAGCTGCTATCAGACAAATTAATAATATTAAATGAATTCAAACAATCTCCGATTGTAGATATATCAAGTTTCATAATAATAATGATTAAACAACAGTCCAAAATGAAACCGATGATCAACAACCTTCAGATAATGTAGATGTATCAATAACAGCGATCAGCAAAAGTGACTTGTGTCCCATCGTCTGCCTGGTAACAGATGATGATCCTGATGTAACAGATGATGATCAGGTCATGTGATCCTTCCTCTGCTTCTTCCAGCAGCTCTCAGGTAAACTGAGTCTTTGTCAGGTGAACAGAGGAACATGGCTTCATCCTTTCTCAGCTTCTCCCTCCTCTTCATCAGCCTCCACGCAGCAGGTACCATCAATACACTAATCACTGATCAATACACTCATTTATAGACTGATCATATTGTATTCCCTGTGATCGCTCATCAATAGTCTGATCTTTGTTCTTCAGATGGATTTATAGAATATGAGATGACGCGCTGTGAGTTTAACTCCACTGAGCTGAAGGACATCGAGTTCATCAGGTCTTATCATTACAACAAGCAGGAGTACGTCAGGTTCAGCAGCAGTGTGGGGAAGTTTGTTGGATTCACTGAGTACGGAGTGAAGAACGCTGATTACCGGAACAACAATCCTGTAGAACTGGCTGTGATGAAAGCTTGCAAGCAGAGTTACTGCTACGGCAATATTGGGCAGGACAAGGCCGCATAATGACATAATATATGTAGTTCCTTCATGCTACACAAACAACATATAATTAAGTGTAGGCCTATATTAAAATATGGTATCAGAAAATAAAATAAAACAGGACTATTATTTATATACATAGCCTATATACAGACACGTACACACCCCGAACATTCCACAGTGCATTTTTTGAATTTGCATCTGGGCTGAATCTAAACAGCAGCAACCAGATAATATGAAAGTTTCATCTTCACAATAAGCGTCTGACATTTGGGAAACAATCATTTGGGAGTCCATCCTGACTGTGTTTGAGCACCATCAAGCATCATCAAAGTAAAACACAGAGTCCTCTTCCTCCTGTCTTGCGCTGACGACTCAGAACATGGACCACCTGCCGAGTGCTTGATCTTTGTGCTTGTTGATTGGGCAGGTCTTTGTAACAATGTGGGCACAACAGTCTCTGAATTCTGTTATTTGGTCAACATGAGTCACATTTTGTCCACACCGGCTCTTCAGGAGCAGAATTAGATCCAAGCTGGGCCAACAGCTCTCCTCTCCTGGCTCTCTTTCCTCTCCTCTGAGTGATCACCGAACCTGTTGTGCTGCCTGGTCCGGTTGTTTGGGTCGGTTGGATCCTGGTCTGCTGCTCTTTAAATCAAAAACCCAGTCTTCATCTTCCAATGACTGTATTTACATCAGAGGTAACACACGTTTTGGCAATAAAGCCAGAAAATAAGTTTGTTTCTGTAACATCCAACAGCATCAGTTCATTATGTTAATGATCAATTATTGATTCATTAACACTCTGACTGAACCAACCTCAGCTCTTAATTATATATTTATATTGATCATCATGCACAGTATAGTTTGTAATATAATCTGATATAACTTTACACAACAGTTTGTTCTGAGTTACAAACTTTATGAAATATAATTTAGACTAATGTTCATGTGCCTTCATCACATCAGAATAAAGTCTGTGTCACCTCCTGGTGGAGAAACTGTGCTGCTGCAACTACTGATGATAAAACATCACTAACATTAAACATGATATTATATAATATTAAATATTACTAGAATCACTGCCAGGATCATCAAGATACTTTTAATGTTTCCGACCTCACAGACTCTTTCTACTTAAATCTCTTTGGGGGAAAACGAGTTTAATATTCTCACAGGATCACATGAATATACGGGGTGGCGGTGGTGCAATGGATATGCCTTTGGTGTGATAGATCCGGGTTCAAGCCCCCACTGTGACCCATCCACCCTGAGCAAGACACTTAACCCCACCTCTGATATGTATAGCAATTGTAAGTTGCTTTGGATAAAAGCGTCAGCTAAATGAATAAATGTAAATGTACTGAATCCAGATTATATAAATACAATCATATTTAAATCACATGTCATATAGTAAAACTAAAGATTAGATATTTCTGTCACCCTGCTTCATAAACAGAAATCAGTGAGTTGAACAAACTATTTACTTTAATTGAAACAAAAAAAGATGTATTTTTATATATTTTTTAATCTTTTATCTTTGACAAAGTTTGTCAGTAAAGTATTTTTATTTGTGTTTCATCCTGCAGTTAAGGTAAAATATTCACGTGAATGAGTCTGTAACACCATTCTGATGAACATGTTGTACATGTTGAAATCCACACCTTTAATAAAGAGGGACGGCAGGTGGGCAGAGACGAGGATATTGATAATTATTAATAATTATCAATATCCTCTTGATTGGGGGGGTTGACTCCCCTATTTATGACTTGAATCCCCCCAAAAGAGGAAAAAAATAGTTCTTATCTGTAATTGTGAATATTTAGGGCCAGAGCACGAAACGTGTGAGGACCCTATTGAAACTGGAGGAATTATTATTGTTAGCGTCCGAACGCGAAACGTGTTCTCACAAAAACTGGGCCTTTAGTACTATTGGATCTCAGTGCTACGTTTGATACGGTCGACCACAACATATTACTAGACAGAGTTGCAAAATGGGTTGGACTTTCTGGCACAGTACTAAACTGGTTTGATGTGAGCTAACAAAAATGACCTGTGGAGTTCCCCAAGGCTCCATTCTTGGGCCTCTTTTGTTTCTACATGCTTCCACTGGCTCAGATTATGAAAAACAACTAAATATGTTACATAATTACGCAGATGACACACAGATTTACATAAGGGGACTATGATCCCATACAGGTGCTGAGAAACTGTATTGAGCAGGTCAACGACCGGATGTGCCAGAATTTTCTTCAATTAAAGATTAAACTGAAGTTATTGCTTTTGGAGCCACGGAAGAACGATTGAAAGTCAGTGCTCAGCTTCAGTCTGTAATGTTAAGAACCACAAATCAAGCCAGAAATCTTGGTGTTGTCATGGACTCAGACCTGATTTTAAGGAGCCACATTAAGACAATTACAAAGTCAGCCTACTATCACCTGAAGAATATATCAAGGATAAGAGGCCTTATGTCTCAGCAGGACCTGGAAAAGCTTATCCATGCATTTATCTTCAGTTGACTTGACTACTGTAACAGTGTCTTTACAGGGCTCCCTAAGAAATCCATCAGACAGCTGCAGCTGATTCAGAACGCTACTGCTCGAGTCCTCACTAAGACCAAAAAGGTGGATCACATCGCTCCAGTTCTGAGGACATTGGCTTCCTGTATGTCAAAGAATTGATTTCAAAATCCTGCTGCTGGTTAATAAAGCACTAAATGGTTTAGGGCCTAAATGCATTTCTGCTCTGCTTCGTTATGAACCATCCAGACCTCTCAGGTCGTCATCTCAGTTCTTTAAAATCAAGACGTAAGACTTTTCTTTCACCACTTTAATTAAATCAAATGTAAGGCGGTAGATTAATATTGTACACTCCACTGTTATTTTTACTGTGCTTTTACCCTATTTTTATTTTCTATTGAACCCTTCAAAATTAATTTAATCCTGTATTTTTTCTATTTCCCTTTGTTGCGTTTACATTTTATGTAAAGCACTTTGAATTGCTTTGTTGTGCTATACAAATAAAGTTGCCTTACTTTGGAGAGTAATCAAGAGGCGACCATGTGCAGCGCCATTTTGAGTGATAATCTATGGGTATTTTTGGCGATTAACACACTTTGTACTTTAACGAACTCCTTCTAGAGAATCAGTCTGATCAATAAAAATTTTCGCTTTGGACTCTAAAACCATTGACAAGTAAAACTTGTACAAATGTCCTGTGGTTCGAATCCTACCTCTCCGGGCGTTCCTACAATGTTTTTTGGCAAGGAAAGTTATCCTCCTCCCACTGCCTCTCCACAGGGGTGCCCCAAGACTCAGTGCTAGGGCCCCTTCTCTTCTCAATTTACACCACCTCACTGGGGCCGATCATTCGCTCGCACGGCTTCTCTACGCAGATGATACGCAACTCTACCTATCCTTCACGCCAGGTGATCCACCATCCACCATCTTGATCACAGACTGTCTCTCTGACATATCTGCATGGATGAAGGCCTGCCACCTTCAACTAAACCTCTCTAAGACTGAACTCTTGGTCATTCCAGCCAAGCAATCTATCCACCATAACATCAAACTACAAACTGACTCCTCAACCATCACTCCAGCCAAGGTGGTGAGAAACTTGGGTGTCATGATTGATGATCAGCTGTCCTTTTCAGACCATGTCGCTGCTGTCTCTAAGTCATGCCGCTTTGCTCTATACAACATAAGGAAAATCAAGCCCTACCTCACTCAGTATGCCTCGCCTCGACTATTGCAACGCCCTCCTAGCAGGTCTTCCAGCTTGTGCGGTGAAACCCTTACAAATGGTTCAGAACGCAGCAGCGCGTTTTTGATCAGCCCAAAAGGACTCATGTCACTCCATTACTGTGTGACCTCCACTGGCTCACCGTGGCCTCCAGAATCAGATTCAAGTCACTAATGCTTGCATACAGAGTGACCACCGGGTCTGCACCCATCTACCTAAACTCCATAATACAAACTTACGTTCTTTCTCGGCCGCTACGCTGCTCCAACGAACGGCGCCTGGCTCTGCCAGCCCTTCACACAAAGCGATCCCAGTCCCAGCTGTTCTCATCTGTGACACCACGATGGTGGAACGAGCTACCACACGCCATCAGAGCAGGGGGGTTTCTCTCTGACTTCAAGAAGCTCTTGAAAACTTATCTCTTCCGAGAACACTTCCTCTTATAACACCTCTAACATGCACTTCCTGTGCTCTTCTTCTTCTATCCCCTACAATTATCTTGTATTGACTGCTCTTCTCTGTTTTGATTGCACTTTTTGTTAACTCTTACTTCCTTCCCTAGGCAATTACCCATTGATGTGATATGTACCATGAGCTGTTACTAGTATTTGTTGCTGCTCTTACTAGTATGTATTGTCAGGTGTAGATCTGTATTTGATGCTCTGTTGATGTTTGTATGTTGTTCCTCAAATGTAAGTCGCTTTGGATAAAAGCGTCTGCCAAATGAGTAAATGTAATGTAAATGTAAATGTTGAGTTTTCATTGAACGGCGTGCCAATGGTGTGTCGTCCCAAATGATTCGCCATAAAACAGGAGGTTATTGTAACTTCAGTTTGATTTCTATAGCACTAATTCATAACAAAAGGCATCTCACTGCACTTTTTATATACAGCAGGACTAGACAGTACTCTGTTTAACATTATTTACCCAAAAATTCCCTATTCCCCAACGGTGTATGACTACAGCTTTACTGAACCGACATTACATTTCAGCATAAGCAGGACATATTTGTTAAAAGAAAGTAAGTTGAAACTTAAAACTTCTAATGATCAAAATGAACTAAACCTACTGATAATTATTAGGAATTTGAAATGATAATGCAGTATTTTATGATCATGTCTTTGGTTCTGGTTTAGCATTGTGTGGGCCTGTTTTGAGCAACAAAAATTGTTGTGTGGTATGGGGCACCCATGAACTGGTGTAATTAATTTCATTTATCATCTACAGACTGCAGACATTAGTTAAATAAACAAGGATATTGTAAGCATTTTAAGATTTTAGTTCATTGAATGCTGTCTGCATGCACCTGTGCTGCAGTGGGCTTCCTTTTTGACCTGGAAATTCAAACAGAGGTTACATGATCGCAGTAATATCAATGTCAGAGAGGCAGAGCTGCAGAAGTCCCTATTTTTTCTGTTTAATAGCAGCAGATCATCCAACTATTAACAGGTGAAACATCACCAACAAAACACTGTTCGAATTCATGAATTAAGTGAGAAGAGGTGAATCTGAGCCTGAAAACCAGCCAGAGCAGGACCAGGCTAACCTGGAGGACTATGTTTCCATGGTAAGAGATACCAATAACAACCAGTGTGTCAGCAGGGCGTGATGGTTGTTCCTCACTGAACGACTCAGCTCGAGTATCCAAACTGTATTATTAATATTAGATCTATGGAACACAACGCAACAACTAGTACTGATACTGCAGGTGGTGCTACTGCTACTACTTCATAAAAGTAATAATATCATCATGTCTGTGTTGCAGTTAAGCCCACCGTGTTCCTGAGCTCTGTGACGCCCCCTGGTGGTAAACATCCCTCCATGTTGGTCTGCAGCGTCTTCAGCTTCTACCCCAAACAGATCAGAGTGGGCTGGCTCAGAGATGGACAGGAAGTCACCTCTGATGTCACTTCCACTGATGAGCTGGCAGACGGGGACTGGTACTACCAGGTCCACTCTTACCTGGAGTACACGCCCAGGTGAGTCCAGGTCCAGGTCCAGGTCTGTCAGTAAGTGTGTCAGAAAGTCTGACGTGTTGGTTTGTGTTGAATCAGGTCTGGAGAGAAGATCTCCTGTGTGGTGGAGCACGCCAGCCTGAAGGAACCTCTGGTGACTGACTGGGGTAAACACCTGTCTGTCTGACCACCTGTCTGTCTGTCTGCCCACCTGTCTGTCTGACCACCTGTCTGCCTGTTCACCTGTCTGTCTCTTTACCTGTCTATCTGCTCACCTGTCTGTCTGCCCACCTGTCTGTCTGACCACCTGTCTGCCTGTTCACCTGTCTGTCTCTTTACCTGTCTATCTGCTCACCTGTCTGTCTGACCACCTGTCTGCCTGTTCACCTGTCTGTCTCTCTACCTGTCTACCTGTTCACCTGTCTGTCTCTCTACCTGTCTGTCCTCAGACCCGTCCATGCCTGAGTCTGAGAGAAACAAGATCGCCATCGGAGCCTCAGGACTGATCCTGGGTCTGATCTTATCTCTGGCTGGATTCATCTACTACAAGAGGAAGGCCCGAGGTCAGACCAGTACACACAGTCTGAAACAAGTTCCACACAGTCTAAAACCAGTTAACATTAGTAAACTAAACACTAGTAAGTTTAATCCAGTTTAGACCAGTACACAGTCTTAAACTGGGGCAGCGTGGTGGTGCAGTGATTTGCACTGTCACCTCACAGCAAGAAGGTTGTGGGTTTGAACCTTGGTCATTCCAGAACTTTCTGTGTGGAGTTTGCATGTTCTCCCCTTGTCTGTGTGTGTTCTCTCCGGGTGCTGGGCTTCCTCCCACCATCCAAAGACATGCGGGCTAGGTTAATTGGTTTCTGTAACATTGTCCTTAGGTGTGATTGTGAGTTTAGTGGTTGTTTGTCTATGTGTGGCTCTGCAATGGACTGGCGACCTGTCCAGGGTGTACCCCGCCTTTTGCCCGATGTAAGCTGGGATTGGCTCCAGCCCCGCCACGACCCTGTACACAGGATAAACGGTTGACAATGGACGGATGGATGGACAGTTTTAAACCACTTTACACCAGTTTAGACCAGTACACAGTCTTAAACCAATCTATACCAATTAAGACCAGTACATAGTCTTAACCAGTTTACACCAGTTTGGACCAGTATACAGTCTTAAACCAATTTACACCAGTTTAAACCAGTACACAGTCGTAAACCTTTTTACACCAGTTTAGACCAGAACACAGACTTAAAGCAGTTCACACCACTTTGCACCAGTACACAGACTCTACAACCAGTTAACACTATTTAACATTCTCAAAACAGTTTACACCAGTTTAGACCGGTAAACAGTCCAGTTTACACCACTTTAGACCAGTACACAGTCTTGAACCAGTTTGAACCAGTTTAGACTAGTACACGGTCTTAAACCAGTTCACACCAGTTTAAACCAGTACACAGAGTCTAAAACCAGTTAACAGAGGTACAGTCTTAAACCACTTTACACCAATTTGGACCAGCACACAGTCTTAAAAAAGTTTACACCAGTTGCTAAACGCTGCTAACTTGACCACAGAGCCTTAAAGAGATGGTGTTCTGCTCATCTTCAGGTTTCTCATCTTATTCAGAGGTCGTACCTGAACAGGTTCGCATGGTTATATTTCTGCTGCAGCTCCTCTTTTCACCCTGTGTTGAAGGCTTCGTTTTAGCTATGGAGTGATACATCTCGTCTCTAAATGATCTTTGTTGGGAGCTGCACACGCTCAGTTCCTAGTTAAGGGCTACTAGCCAATCAGAAGCAGAGTAGGGCGGGTCATGAGAAGCCGGTAAACAGCTCGGGTTCAGCTGTACGTGTTGCCGACCAGCTTGGCAACATGGACTGGAGCAAGAGTTTCAGAGCGGTGAGTTATTAATCTGTAACAAAAGGATCTTTCATCCATAAAGTTTTAACCGAGCTCTGTCTCTACATCACAGTAACAACTTTATGTCCACTGACTGCTTGGAGGGTAGCTAGTGTTTGGAAGGGAGAGGAGAGCTGTGTGCTGCAGCTCGCTGTTTCTGAGGGCGTGTCGGAGTAGCTGCTCGGCGAGCGTTGTGACACGTATTTTTTGTGTGACATCACAAGAAAGCGGAAGTAAAAGCTGGACTACAAACGAGCTGTTTTCAGTTCAGAGCAGAGTTTTCTGAGGGAGATGGGAACTCCCTTTGGGCTTTTTCACTTTGCAAACCTGTTACATGCACTAAAAGGTTTATAACTCAATAAAGGAGGGGGGGAAGGCAAAGAGCAGAATATGACCTCTTTAGATGTCTAAAATGACGCTAAAGGGCTTTGACCAAGAGTCAACAGGTGACGAGTTGGGAGCGAGAATGTCTTTTTATTTGATGTTGATCCTGTCCTCATCTCGTTTTCTCTTTGATCAAGGACGGATTCTGGTCCCCACTAACTGATCCTGGACCTGGTGCTGAATCTGGATCTGACCCTGGCCCCGATCCTGCAGCTGCTGCTTCATCCAGGAAGCACTGTGTTTCAGCTCAGCAGACTGGCTGAACACCTGGTTCTCCGCTGGTCTGAACCCTGATCCGGGACTGTTGGACCTGTTAAACCTTCTGAGGACTCTGAGCATCTGATGCTTCACTGAGTGAAATCAATATTTTACACTACATAGAACTAATAGAGGTCTGAATGATTCTGGGCTTGTTGGTTGAGTGATTGTTAGATTTATATTTTTTTACTGGAGTGAAATGTTTTCTAACCGCAATAAACCTTGATAAACCTCTCTGTGGAGTTACTGATCACATGTTCACACACAAAGTTTCTGACTTCATGATGAAACATTCGTCAATCTGTTTCATCAGTTTATGGTATTTGTAGTTTGAACAGAAGTTTATCTGTGTTTCTGAGTTCTCTCCATTATGTAGAGAAAGAACAGAGAGTCTTGCTCTCCTCATTAAGAGCTCTGTAATAATTATTTCTCTTAATTATCTAATGTTATAATAAAATATAAAACTAAATGAGCAGGTTTTAAACTCTTCTCATGTCAAAACAGTTTTCCAGCAGCAGGACAGAAGAAATCAGAAACCTGCTGAACAGCAGAGATCAGCTGTTTCTCTCTGTATATATTTATCCAGTCAAACTCTTTACTAACAGGATGTCAGAGAACACAAAGTAAATGAGTCTTGTGTTTGGTCTCAGACTTTTCAAACAGCAGCCTAATAAAAGATGAACTGATGATCAGATCTGACAGAGAAACTCTGACCTTATCTGAGTGATAGAAAGCTCGTGCTGCCCTCTGGAGGCTGAACTCTGCAGCTGCCGCTGCACAGACAGACTCCTGGTGGTCTCTACAGTCTGGGGGTGCGTCCCAATTCTCTTCACTGCTCTTCTCATCCACGTTTCCCTCACTTGTGTCTTAGTCCCACCCACTGGGGACACATGGATGGTTTCTCTGCATCTCTCAGAAGGAAATATGTTTTTAGAGACATGAGACGTCTTTTCCTCTGAAGGGTCACGTGAATAAAAAATCCAGCTGTTCCTTTAGTCTTGTGAGCCCTCACATTTATGCTGGGCTCCCTGGAGGGCTTGACCCTCAGGTTAGATTTATAAAAATAAACCTGACAGGAGAATGTGCGGTCTTCAGTGAAATTCCGAGCCATGCGTTCACACATAAAGTCGAGAGACACTGAAACAGCAGATTTATTTGAAACGAGCACAAAGACGACTTATTTGAGAAATGTTTGTGTTTTAAAAATGTTCTGCCCATTTATAGAAAACGTTCTGCCCATTAATAGAAAACGTTCTGCACATTTATAGAAAACGTTCTGCCCATTTGTAGAAAACGTTCTGCCCATTTATAGAAAACGTTCTGCCCATTAATAGAAAACGTTCTGCCCATTTATAGAAAACGTTCTGCCCATTAATAGAAAACGTTCTGCACATTTATAGAAAACGTTCTGCCCATTAATAGAAAACGTTCTGCACATTTATAGAAAACGTTCTGCCCATTTGTAGAAAACGTTCTGCCCATTTATAGAAAACGTTCTGCCCATTAATAGAAAACGTTCTGCCCATTTATAGAAAACGTTCTGCCCATTAATAGAAAATGTTCTGCCCATTTATAGAAAACGTTCTGCCCATTAATAGAAAACATTCTGTAAAACGTTCTGCCCATTTATAGAAAACGTTCTGCCCATTTATAGAAAACGTTCTGCCCATTAATAGAAAACGTTCTGCCCATTAATAGAAAACGTTCTGCCCATTTATAGAAAACGTTCTGCCCATTTATAGAAAACGTTCTGCCCATTCTGCCCATTAATAGAAAATGTTCTGCACATTCTGAATTAGATACCAGCAGCACGTTTCAGGGTTTCCTGCTCTGCTGCTTCTCTTAACAATCCTCTGTGAGCGTCTGGAAACTGGAATGTTTTCCATTCTTGCTTGATGTAGGATTTCAGCTGCTCAACAGTCTGGCTCTCCTTAGTCGTATAAACCTGTGTATACTGTTCAGCATTAATGGTGATTCACCCATGTGCACTAATGTGCAACCCGCAGACCGTCACGGATGCTGGCTTTTGCACAGCGCTCTGATAACACGACGGGTGGGCCCTCTCCTCTTTAGCCTGGAGATTTCCAACCAGAGTTGAACATTTTGCCTCGTCAGACCACAGGACATTTTTCCATTTAAAGGGGTCTGAATACTTTCCGTACCCACTGTATATATAAATATGGCTGTTTTTACATTCTTGTCACACCTCTGACACCAAGACAATGGGAGACCTCAATGCCTGCTGCATGCTTTCAAGGAAACGTTGTTCAGACCAGAAACGTAGCAATTATTTTATTATTCTGTTAAACTCTATAGACCAGGGGCACCGGGCCAGCACTGTCAGAGCAGTAACGTTAATCAAACTGACCTGATTACATCATCTCAATTACCTGGGTGCCTACATTCTAAAGAAGTTTTAGTAGTAGTACCAAGTTGTAGTAGTAGTAGTAGTAGTAGTAGTTGTAGTAGTATTACCAAGTAGTAGTACTAGTAGTAGCAGTAGCAAGTTGTAGTAGTAGTAGAAGCAGACGTAGTAGTACCAAGTTGTAGTAGTAGTAGTAGTAGTAGTAGTAGCAAGTTGTAGTACTACTAGTAGTAGTAGTAGTACTAAAGTTGTAGTAGTATTAAAGTTGTAGTAGTAGTAGAAGCAGAAGTAGTAGGCTTTGAAAGTAGAAGGAGCATAAAGCAGGATTTGATGAATTCTCCATTGACTATGGACCATTGATATGACCATTAAATTTAAAAATAGAGCCCCTAATACCTTATGCTGTGTTGTGAAGAAACCTGGACATTATTTTATTATTCTGTTAAACTCTATAGACCAGGGGCACCGGGCTGAGTTTAACACAATAATAAAATAATTTCCTCTGTCTGTCCTCCAGGTGGAATACTACTTCCTGTCTCAGTAAAGAAGCTTCTGACTAATGGCAGGTCCGCATCCATTGAAGGCAGGAGGTGGTTAATTTTTTTGAAGTAGTCCATGAAAAGTTCACTATTGAGCAGGCACGTGCAGAGGGGGGTGCAGTGGGTGCTTGAGCACCTGCCCCCAAAGTGCCCTTTTTTCAAACGCAAAATTTCCCTCATTTTATTTATTTAAAAAGCTGTAAAGGCTCTTTTGTGAAGGCCTGCCCGATCAAACTATTAGTAAAAGAAATTAATAATAATTTCGCAGTAAATAAAATAACCCACATTATGACCTTTCACCTGATGACCTCATCCGTGACGAGCCCTCCTGTTCAGACACGTTAGTGATTCAGCAGCTCTGCCTACAGGACGCCTTCGATTCCACCGGTAAGACGGGTTTGCTGCAATGAGCTTGTTGTGGATTGTTGCAAAGAGAGCAGCACAGCTGTTGTGTTTATCGCTGTGTGTCGCCTGTAGAAGTAACATCAGCTGCCGACAGCTAACGTTACTTCTGCTCTATAAACTAAGGTGCTCTGTTCACTTTTGTTTGGGGGAGAAAAGTTTCATGGGCGTCGAGAGGTCTGATCTCTTCTATGTAATTTGACTAAATCTTTGCACTTGAACCAGGATTATTAAAGTAACTTAATAAAAGCCTTGTGCCTTAAAATAAGAAACACTGATAAAATTATAAGCCTGTTCCTCTGACTTCCAGCCTTCAGCCCTTTTTTTAAAAATCATTAAATTCAGAACAGTATTGACTATATTTACATTTGACAGCAGCAGTATGTTTACAACAGCTCAACTACAATAAAAACTCAATAACTGGAAATACATATAAAAATGTCAGTGCTGATGTAAAATAAATAATATTCCTGACATAACGATATATTTCTATGTCAATAGTCTGAGAAGAGTCCTATTTAAATCCTTGCTCCATGTGCCCTTTTTATACTTTGATCACCTGCCCTTCCAAAGGTCTCTGCACAGCCCTGATATTGAGGTCAAGAGGGACACACGGTTCAGTAGATAGGGGGCTTCCCATCACTCTGGCTACAGTATTGAAGAGGAACCTGGGAGCAGGGCTGGACTGGGACAATAAAACGGCCCTGGCATTTTTGCTCAGACACAACCAACCAGTACAAACCATCCTTGCGGTCCCTGTAGATATGCATATCTACTGTTCCATTCCCCAAAACCCCTACAAAGCTGAGATCTAAGTGCCATAGACCACTGTACCAGTGCAAGTGGACCGGTGATCAAAGGTGGCAAGTGGAGTAAGGCCTACACAAAGTGAGGGCATCCAGAGAGAGAGAGAGACAAGAATGATAACTGATTGAGTAAAATGATCACCATAATTTACCGGTACGTTTCTTTCTATGGCCGTTCTGGGTTTTAATGGGTTAACATTAGAATAGACAGCCGAAGTTGCGATTGAATAAGTGAAGTCTGCTAGCTACAAAAACAGTGCAAAATAGTTTATGCTGTGTTATTTTACAGAGTGGCCAGCACTGTCAGAGCCGTAACGTTAATCAAACTGACCTGATTACATCATCTCAATTACCTGGGTGCCTACATTCTAAAGAAGTTTTAGTAGTAGTACCAAGTTGTAGTAGTAGTAGTAGTAGTAGTTGTAGTAGTATTACCAAGTAGTAGTACTAGTAGTAGCAGTAGCAAGTTGTAGTAGTAGTAGAAGCAGACGTAGTAGTACCAAGTTGTAGTAGTAGTAGTAGTAGTAGTAGCAAGTTGTAGTAGTAGTAGTAGTAGTAGTTGTAGTAGTATTACCAAGTAGTAGTACTAGTAGTAGCAGTAGCAAGTTGTAGTAGTAGTAGAAGCAGACGTAGTAGTACCAAGTTGTAGTAGTAGTAGTAGTAGTAGTAGCAAGTTGTAGTACTACTAGTAGTAGTAGTAGTACTAAAGTTGTAGTAGTATTAAAGTTGTAGTAGTATTAAAGTTGTAGTAGTAGTAGAAGCAGAAGTAGTAGGCTTTGAAAGTAGAAGGAGCATAAAGCAGGATTTGATGAATTCTCCATTGACTTACATTGTAAAAAAAGAGGCACAAAAAGCTTAATAGTTTAAAAAGTATAAATGTTAGAAAAAAGTTATATACAAGCCAAGATGTGCTCAAAGAGCTGAACATTTTGATAGTTGAATGTTTTTTGTAGAACAAAGTAGAGAGGAGTTGAAACGTTGTTAAAAACTAATAATAAAGATTTGGATAAAAAAGCATTCACACTAATTATGCTGTACTCAACGTTGGAGGTAAGAATATGGATCTGGACCTGAGAAGACAGAAACACAAAGTTAATTTAAGTTAAGACTCTGACACAAAACATACACAAAAGTTACATGATAGACAATCAGAAAATACCTCAACCACCTCTGTCAAGCAGACACCATCTTCTGTCCAGTGCCATTTTACACAGAGATGTTTTGGAAGGCTGAATGTTGCCCAACGTCTTCAACGTGTTTAGCTCTCCATGTAGTCCTGTGGAGATCACAAGCATTAAGCATTAAGACCTGAAGGACGAAGCTGATGTGAATTACAATGTTTTACACTTAGCTGTAACACTCAAGAGTCCAGAGCTAAAATAGTGTCATCATAACAGCTGAGTTTATACAAAGTGAATACATGAAGACTCATACAGTTAAAGCTTGGGGAATTTAAATTTAAAAATAGAGCCCCTAATACCTTATGCTGTGTTGTGAAGAAACCTGGACACTGGCAGAGGAACACGTCTCTGTAGCAGCATCTTGTCTGTAGCAGCATGATGTCATGGATTTTATGAGGTTATCCACAGTCTCAGAGCCAGAGAGGAGGGAGCAGGTGTTTGTCATCCTCTGCTTTGAAATGATTGGGACGAGGAAGAGGTAGAAAATGTCTCTGGGTGGTCCAGGAGGATGCATGATGTCCAGCCTCTTTGACATGTTAAGCTCTCTATGCAGCCCTGACTGTCTCAGCTGTGAAATGGAGGGATCGAAGTGGAGGAATACCTGAAGGATGAAGTTGATGTACAGAGCAACAAAAATGTCATCAAACCATTTGAATTAAAGGTAATACTTGAATGAACATACAACTAAAGCAAAACATTAAAAAGTGCATTTGAAATTTTGTGTGTGTGTGTGTGTGTGTGTGTGTGTGTGTGGGGGGGGTTCAGCTGGTACATATTGGTACATCAGAAAGTATGTGTTCTAGATGGAAAACATACTTTCTGAAGTTTGTGTGTTATGTAAATGTTAGCAATACTGTATACTGTATACAGCTGCTCAAAGAGTTTCTGTCTGCACATTCATCAATCCAGACCCACCCCTTGATGAATACGCAGGCCAAAATATGTTGGAAATTTAGTAGGGCTGTCAACTTTAGTCGTTTAGTCGACTAATCGGTCGATGCCGTTTTGGTCGGCTGACATTCTCATTGGTCGACCAGTTGCATGTTGTTTTTTTTATATTTACCTATAGAAAGAAATTTTCATTGATTTACTGCTTGATATTTATTCCTTTTATAAGCGGTTATATATTACTGTATTCTAAAAATAATTAGCCTATGTTTTATCCCCAACTTTAAATGCTTTAATTTAGGCTATTTTGAAACAGCGCCACAGTTTAGCGCATGCACGTAGAACACTTGGGAACCGCACCTGTGGCTGGCTGCACTGCTGCTTCGGGCTCAGTAAATAATATAGTTAGTTTTGCTGTATTCATTCAGTTAGAACGCTACTTGTTTTGTCTTTAGTCCACAAAATGTCCAAGAAATCAAAATCTTTTGTCTGGCTGCATTTTTCAAAAAAAGACGACAAGACTGTGGAGTGCAAGCTATGCGGCCTAAAGCTAACTTACAATAGCTCAACGACCAACATGGCCTATCACATAAAAGCGGTAAGCGAGATATAGCCTACACGTGTCAGACATCTTGCCATGTCTAATATATTAAAAGTTTGTAAAAGTTGGTCCATCCTCTGTCGGCGAAGAGAAAGGAGGACATCACTAAGGGGATTGTGCATTACATCGCACAAGATATGAGGCCAGTAAACACAGTGGAAGGAGAGGGCTTTAAGAACATGTTTAAAATCGTTGAGCCAAGATATACTGTACTGTGCCAGCACGGGAGAAAGTCATGCGTGCGCTACGTTCGTGGTTTGATGAACTTAAAGTAAATGTAAACCAGTTACTCCAATCCTCCGAGGCTGTAAGCCTTACAACTGATTTGTGGTCTTCGCTTAGAATTGAAGCATACATGACAGTTACGGCCCATTTTATCGACGCGGACTGGAAAATGAATAGCGTTGTGTTAGAAACAAAGCAGATGGATGAAGCGCACACGGGAGAAAATGTTGCTGCGCGACTCACTCAAGTCGTTGACACTTACCACATTCCACCAGAGAAGCGGGTGTCAGTGGTAACGGACAACGCTGCCAACATGGTCCTCTCGGTGGAATTACTGAAGGGATCCGGTCAGTGGCCAGACGTGGTGTTGGTTAGGTGTGCAGGCCACACCCTGCAGCTGTGCGTAAATGCTGCCTTAAAAGAAGACCCGGTGTCCCGCACGGTGGCTGCGGCGCGCCGTCTTGTTGGGCACTTCAAAAAGGGACACAAAGCCAAAACGGGTCTCAAAGAGAAACAAGTGCAGCAAAAAGCTCCTGAGCACGAACTCATCCAGGATGTGGCCACTCGGTGGAACTCCACCTGCTTTATGTTGGAGCGACTGTTGGAGCAGCGCTGGCCCATCACCGCCGTTTTATCGGACCCCAATTTTACTAAGAGGAGTGACAGCAGCACTTTGGACATGACAACAGAGCAGTGGAATATGGCTGAACACATCACAGACGTTCTTAAGCCCTTTATTACACTGACCGAGCTGTTGTCGGAGGAGACTAACACATCCCTGTCTGCGGCCTTCCCAATGCTTGAGAAACTAAAAAAATGTCATCTTGCTGTCACAGATAACGATAGTCCAACAAAGAAGAAGATGAAACTTAAGCTTGTGCAGGAAATAGATAGTCGATGGAAACTCAAGTTGATGGAAGGCCGAGTTGTGATGACAAGCAGCCTGTACATTTTAGCTGCAGTACTGGACCCGCGCTTCAAACAGCTACCTTTCCTTAATGATGAGAAACGGGATGAGGCCTATTCTGAAGTCGTAAAACTTGCACAAAGGCTAAGCCTCTCAGGAGACAGCGCAGAGCAGACAGGGGATGATGAGGACCCGTTGGCAAAAAAAACAGAAAGCGGCAAAGAGAAGGAGAGAGCAATGCTTCTTTGTGGACATGGTGCAGAGGATGACCCTGATGAGCCAAGCGCACAAAGATCCTCTTGCGACGAAATGAAAGATTATCTTCAGGACAGAAGTAAAGTGGACACTGCTGGGCCACTTGCGTGGTGGAAAAATAATGAGGAGACATATCCACGACTTGCTCGGGCAGCCAAACGCCTGCTCTGCATCCCCGCAACCTCCACTCCTGCAGAGCGCATATTTTCCAAAGCAGGATTTATTGTTAACAAGTCGAGGAGCTGTCTTTTACCCAAGAATGTGGACATGTTAGTGTTTTTGGCCCACAACATAAAAAAGGTGGACTAGGCCTGCAGATCTGTAAGTAGCCTAAAAAAAAAGAACGTAAGTCAGTGGTAATGGACGTAAGTAGCCTTAACGGCTTAACGGCTTTATTATGCTGACTCAATAGATTGTGTTTTCTTATGTTTTTGTTTTTATTTGTACACTTGACATGTTTGAAAATAGCCTAAATAATGCAACACCTACTATACAGCCTATTATTATTAGAATTGTTTTTAGGCTATTTGGTTTTTTGTTTTAAAACGCTTAGATTGGCTGGACAAAAGTTAACCCTTAGCTTTGTAAGGAAAGAAGAGTAGACAGCCTGTATAAACGAGAGCTTTTGATGGGATTTTTCAATATTTGGAAGTTTTAGCAGTTTTTTATTGTAGGGTGTGGTGTGGTCAGGTGCACGATTGTCACTATAGACGTAGGACAGAGCTCCTCACTTTGCAGTTAAAAAAAAATCACTTAATTTTCAAAGAATAGTATTATTATAATAGTTTTCTCTATTACTGATGTTTTTTCGTTGTTGTTTTATAAATGCTCTTATGACAATTGTTTAATAAATGTTCAATCAAAATGCAAAAATTTGCATCTTTTTATTTATTTATTTATTTATTTGTAGTCGACTAATCGTTACGCAGGGCAGGACTTTGGTCGACTAAGGATTTCTTTGGTTGACTACAGCCCTAAAATTTAGATCATTGCAGTAAGGTCACCTGAAAAACATATAAACTATAAGATTACTTTACCAAACAAAATTTATGTAACACTGTGATCACATAATCCTTAACATGGATAATTCATTAAAATAAGAACAATGTAGTTACCTAAAAATCATGATGTATTTTCATCTTACCTTCTGTTTTTAACATCGGATATAGACACTGTGATGTTTAAACAGAACAGAAACATAATTGTCCAGCGGTGTCCATTTTCTCTTTGGCACATTACGCAAATCATGTCATGTTTTGAGCAGGGGGTCCTCTGTTCCACCCTCCCTCCCAGCCTCAGATAGATTGAGGCAGCCTGGCAAGGTACCTGGCTGCAAGAGGACACCCCTACTCTGGATAAATGTGGACGACTGGATTAGTATTTTAAATATTTGTCAGTATATTGATTAGTTATATTCTCTACAGAAGTCTCAGTAAACCTAGTCATTATGATAAAATGTTTTTCATTTTACCATTGCTTGGTCCAATAATTTAGTCACTTAAACCAAGTGTTATTAATAGTTAGTTTACTCACTTTTTCTCAAGTAGCCTATCCCTCATCATGGTATGTGTTTAAAACAAACTGTTGCTTCTTAAACAAAGTTGTACTTTGCACTGAAAATCTCAGTTTAACTTCAACCACAAAACTATCTTTATCTCTAAAACTGAGCTGACATCTTTATGAACTGTTGGAGGACATCACACAGTAAACAGGGTTGTGATAACTGTAATAAGTTTTTATGACACCAGAATGGAGACAGCGTTGTGGCTGAGAAACGAAGATGAGGTCCAGCAGTGTGTTTTTCTCTGTGGTGGCAGCAGTGATGAGTTGTGCATATCCCCTGGACAGAAACAGCTCCAGAATAGGATTACTTACATCGGATAGGAGATTCTCATTGAAATCACCACACACAATGATGGGATGGCAGTCCATGATCTCCAGTGAGTCCAAAAGTCTTCGCAGGTTCGAAGGAAGGAGGTCACATTGTAGTCTGGAGGTCTGTATACAGCAAGCAATCAGTCCACTCACTGGGGCTCCAACTTTCAGAGCTACAAACTCAAGATCAGTTACATTATGTACATGCTGTTTCTCGTGCACTTGAATGTAGTTTTTCACATAAACAGCAACTCCACCACCGCCTCTGTTGGCCATTTCTGGAAAACGTGTGTAGGACAGGTGTCTGTTATGTTTAAACATGTTGAAGTCCTGAAGACTGAGACTGTCTGCAACAAAGGAGCCTTGTAGGTGAGTTTCAGTGAGACAAAAAACGTCTGCGAGACACAGTTCATGGTGGCTCTTGATGTCATTAACATGAGATGGCAAACCTGTGTTATGGTGCACAATGGTCAGCGTGTCGTCTCTGTTCAGTGTTTGTTTGAAATGAAGAAGAGGCATCATGTCGTCCAAGCTGACTTGTCTCATGGTCTGTAAGGCTGCAGTGACCTCTGGGTTACCGTATATTTTACGCTCATCCATATCCATATCCTGTGTTAGAATTAACACTGAATTGGCTCAGAGGTTCTAGTTGAGTTTCCATGTCAGTGGATACTTCTTGTGAAATGCTGTCAGAGGAATCAGACACAGCAGTGTTTATCTTAGGGAGCACTCAGGCTTGATTCATTTAGACGATCATCCAGCAGAGCGGTTGACACAACAGCAGTGTGAGTCTCTGTGTGGGATAGCATCATCCAGGTTGACTGTGTTCACATCATCAAACACCACAGGCTTCAACTCATAGTTACAGAACGACAGTGTGCCTAACATTTTGTGACACTTTGTGAGCCTGTCAATCATATCACCCAGACGTGTGAATGTCAGCACGACAGCAGTACCAGGCGTGCATGAATCCAGGGGTAGGGGCAAACCTTTGCTTGTTCTGGAGTGTGGATGAAAGAAACCTTATCTGCCTGATCTAGTTCTGAATACTGCAATACACAACTGTCTCATCAGCAGCAATGCATACTGTACTTCTGATAACAAGCAGCATTGTCCAGCCTCAAGGTCCAGAAAGGTATCAATAGCTCCAGCGAAAGGTGCTCCAAGCATGCTGTAACTTGAAAGTCATGTCATGTCCAAATAACAGATACCTCTGCGTACAGGAACTATATCAGGGAGCTCATCAGTGGTCAAATGTCTGTGTACAACTGTTTTTCTGACCTCATTATACATCACGTCACCTTTGTCCAAAATGGAGTCAAGATCTCTGCTAGTGATATTTTCATTCTCGTAAAAGAATGCAAGAAATGTTACAAGTACACTTCTTATTTCTGGAATATGTTGTACACGCTGATCTCCAAGGTTTACACAGTGAGACCGTCTGCTAGTGGTCTGAGATGCTGTCTCTGCCATGTCTGCATAAGACACCTTACAGGCTCATGGCCTATACCTGTATGTTTTACCTGGTGAGCATTAGAAGCTGCTACACAACCCTTCTTCACAGCATCAGTGTAAGACAGCTTTGGTGGATCACTCTGACCTCCCTGTGTCACACGTCCATCATGACATGCTGCAGATATGTTTACCTCCACACTGCTCTGAGGACCACCATCAGCCTGTTCAGTTGTTGCACAGTGAACGTCATTCCACTTCTGCCAGCGCAAGTTTGCGGCTTGAGACCTCTCACTCTTCCTCGGCATTGTTATTGTGCTCCAAAACCACAAATCTTACTGTTTTATTTTTTATTGTACACAACCAAGATATTAAACACAGTATTAATAAGCTCACTGTCAAAGTAGGAGGATGAAAAGATGGTTGAAACCTGTCTGCTTCCTTACAAGAACTCAGGAGTTCAGGTTTATAATGACAGAACTATTCACTTTATAATTATTTACCAGAGCAACAAATGAATTTTTTTCCCCAGAAAATCATTGTCAAGCCTTTGAAGGTATACTTAAGATAAAAGTTATCACTATCAGCAGTGTTAGTGGTTGTAACAGAAAAGACTTGAATGTCAAATTCAGTGTAAGCAACCTGAATTAAATGTCTTTAAGTCTCTCTCTCTCTATCTACACACACACGCATACATATAAAAACAACAATCAAAGAA
The DNA here is from genome assembly GCA_024633595.2 of Lepomis macrochirus. Taxonomy (NCBI): domain Eukaryota; kingdom Metazoa; phylum Chordata; class Actinopteri; order Centrarchiformes; family Centrarchidae; genus Lepomis; species Lepomis macrochirus. The sequence continues at coordinate 34,693,290 of JALXJV020000016.1, read as the reverse complement.
TGCAGTTGACTGATTTATTACACTTATATGAAAAGTTAAATAACAACAAAGCCCTTAAATGCACTCACTTATTCAATGGGTGGGAACAGTTACACACAGTTTCTAATTACAGCTAATTGATTTATTGCAGTATATAAAGTTTTAAACAATAAAGCAATTATATAAACTTGTTGATTCAAACAATGTGAGTGAATTTATAGATTAGAAACAAATATGTGAATCAGGGACAATTAATATAATGTATGTAGTGTTATTACTTTTACACTTTTAAAGTAAACTAGACCAATTTCTGGAGAAATTGCGGTGTGAATGCTGGCTGTTGAAGGCTGACGCTAAACAGAACTGCTAACCTTAAACATGATTTAAAGTTATAGTAAATTTTCTATCTTACGTAGGCTATTCTTTAAGGCCCTCATTTTAACCTCTGTTTTAAACAAGTTGTAGATTGCAGTAAGGCATTATGCATTTCTCTGTGTAAGAAATGCACTATACAAATTGCATTGACTTTAAGTTTTATTGTAATAAATATATAAATAAATAAATACACAATAAATTGCCACTTGGAAATGGCAGAAAAATGTTATGAACACAACATCATCAACCTGAGTCCACTCCTGTCTAAAAAAATTATGTACAAAGTTCCTCAAATGGTTCATTTAAAAAAAAATCCTCTCCTGACCCTAAGGAGAACCCATAACATGCACCCGCTAATCTTCAAAAGCACTGCTTTCAAAACTATTTACAAACATCGCTTACAAAATCACACAATATTAGCTTCTGGAATGCCATCAACCAGATAAATTTGTCCATGTTTTGTGTAAATCATTACACTGACTGGAACCTCCTGGGAAATTTCCTCTACCACCCCAGTCCACATTCCCCCAGGGATGTTTGTCTCCCTGCCATCATAGTCCAGGAGGACAAGATTCCCTCGTTCTTCTCGTACTCCTGCAACGTCGTCACTAAGATTCTCTTTTTTCCAGGGAGTGGAGTGAGCTGTTGGGGGAAAACAATGTTGTGTTCACAAACATAAAACTGATTTTACACAGCTTTCCTCCAACAGCAAGATGGTTAAATCTGAGAACTACTTAAATTTTACAATATTAAAATTCATTATAGTCCCTTTTCTAATGCACAGGACCAGCTCGACTCGGCACATCTCGACATCCATTGCATAAAAGTTGTACCTGTACCTGTTTTTTTCATATCACCTAAGTCGAGGTTCCAAGCGAGCTGAGGCGATACTAAAGTGTGACATAAAAACACAGCAGACTGCTGATTGGTCAGGGAGAATCGTCACTATTCACTGCATCATCATTGCGTGCACCAGACATAAAGTTTTATATTTTACAGGTTTCATACTTTATTTCATCACTAAATTCACTTCTGAGAATTTCTGAGGTGAGAAATCAGCTGTGTAGATTTTGACTGTTGACAGTTTTACAAAAAGCGATGGCAGAACAAAAATGTGCTTAAAAATTTTCGGAGTTGAGGAGCTCCGCAGGGGACAGCGGGGGAAGCCAGCGCCAACCCGCGGGAGGAGCGTGTGAGGCCGGCCAGCCGCCCGCTCACAGAGGCCTCTGCTCCTGACCGCTGCAGCAACAACGGCAGAGGAAAACACAGCTGGAAGGTTTTCATACCGCTTATCTGTCTTTACATTCTTTACAGTTGGGGAGAGCCGGGACGAATGAAACACTTTTCACATATACGTAATTTTAAAAGATAATGTTACAGACAAATAATTTGTTGGTGCGATCAACAACTCATATGTGTGCTCTATCCAGGTGTTATCTTGTAAAAATGTGGAACGACTTCGGTTTAATTTGACTTTGAACGGACAGTGCGCACTGTTTCATTCATCCCTACTGTGTGGGACGGATGAAACACAGGGGTGGGACAGATGAAACGGTTTAAATGCTTATTTTTTATATTATTCACGTTTTTATTAAAAATATCTAACATTGTCCCTTAAATATGCAATTGCAAACATATAATGTCCTTCACCTTAAAAAAATAGTAATTTATTATTTAGATTAGGCTATAGGCTATGGCCTTACAGTTTTTGCGCAATTGGATTTTTTTAATTATAAATTTTCAGACCTATATAGAGCAGTCTTAAAATTAGATTATCCTTAAATTCCTGATTCTAATCATATTGAGTGATTTACAGTTAAATATAGCTTAATTTATTAGAAAATATGAGGTCAGCCAATCACTTCCTGTGTAACCAAATATTCACCGGCGCTGCGTAACGTTATTCCCTTTCTCTGCCACCAACCTGACACGTGGATCTCATGGAAGTCACTCATCGACACAGGTATGTGAGCAAACTTAAATTTAACATATTAGTTATATAATAATCATCATCAATATCAATATGACTGTTAATGCCAGTGTCCCGAGAGTAGCCAGAATCGCCATAATAATAAAATCTATGAATAACCTAAGGCAGCACGTAGGTCATCAGCGCCTACAATTAACATTATGGCAGCTAAATGATTGGCCTACAAAATGTTTAGATACCGTACAGAGCCTAGCATATGTTTAAATGTGTTAAACAGCAGTCTATAAAGACAGCAGGCTATATGAACAGTAACTATTAACATCGTAAATGATTTCAAAAATGTTTTATTGTCAGTCAGACCGAGTGATCTGTACCCTCATGGGACCAGTGTGTAGCAGTGAAGTGTAACCTACAACAGAAGGCGAATAATAACAATATGTTTGTGTGTGTAGATGGGCCTAACTGGATATTTAACATTTAAAAACACATCATATATTAAAGTAGCCCACATAAAATGAGGCAATTAAGAGTATTTCCACTTGAACAAGTGTATAATGTGTAAAACAATGGGCTATAACACAAGCTGTTAGTAATACTATCTTAACTGTTTAACTTTTTTTAATTCATTGCTATAAAGACTTAGCACTATAACTACACTATATTAGCCTACTATATGTGCTGTCAACAGTGTGGCAACAGTAGGCCTACCAATACGAACAGTAATATTTACAAATGATGTAACTGCTGTTTATTCATTATCACAGTTGTGACAGATGTAGTGCTCTCCACCCTCAGTGCATGCCTCATGGGACCAGCGCAGACAAAAGAGGCACTGCACCCACATTTCCCCAGGCAAGGATGAGCTGAAAGTCTCCCCACACACCAGGCAATCCTCATCCTTGCTCTGGGTAGAGGCAGGGGCAGCAGTTGCAGTGTCTCCATAAGAGAGCCTTTTCTTTAGAGCCTTAGATGACTTCTGGCCCCTTCGACGCTGCTCCTCCTCTAAAGCTGCTTTAACAGGAGTGTCCGTGAGGATTGCTGTTGACCTGCAACATTCAATGTAAGAATAATGGTAATAATGACATTTTTAACATTTACAGGCAGTTTTTTGATTTTATAACTACAATCATGTGCTCGGAATTATACATTTTCAATCATTACATCCAAAAAGTTAGACGGCTTGAAAATGACAAAGAAAACACAAACTCTACTCACCTCCTTTTGCCTCTTCTTTTGGTGTCCTTTCTAGGGCCAGCCTTCGGAAAAGGACGGACAGCTTCTGGCCTGAACTCCTGGACAAATGGACTGGAGTTTCCACAGTTTCCTTGATCCTGGTTGCCTGTAGGTCTGCTTGTGGACACTCCTGGGACCTCCAGCAGACCTGAGCAGAATGCTGCCTTTTCAGGGATGGTGGATTCTGGACTCTGGACCCTCTCCTGTGTCGGGAGCCCTCCCTCAAATGGGCCCCAGCTGGGTTGGTGTCCGGACTGCAATCTGGGACTATCTACACACGGTACTACTGGTGAGGGAGCAGGACGGTCGGTGACAAACCCAAGTGAGAAATCTGTGTCTGTAAAAATATCTGGGTTTAAGGGCCAGATGCCACTGCACTCAAAGCCAGCTACGATGTTGCTTGATGTGGCTGCAACCGGTAGCGCTTTGGCCACAAGACTTGGAAGGTCATATATTGACAGTGTCTTGCCCGGGTGTGTTCTCATCCAGCTGTCTGCTGCGCTGTTTATGTAGTGCTTTAGTGGGCCAAAGACACTCCTGTCCAGCGGATATATATATATATATATTAGCCAGTCAACAATGTTATTATAGTGCTCAGAGAAACAAATTCATCACTTGGTTCTTGCTACAGTTTAAAAGGCCCAGTGCAGCTACTTACCTGTCGACACAGAGACAACAAAATGGCGGAGCCCAGCCAAGTCGAGTGTGATGCGATGAAAATTCAATGAGGCATTCAGGGGTGGTCAGAATTTCTGGTGTCACAACAAAAAGCTTGGAAAAATTGGCTAAAGGTGATTATTTATTGATAAAACCTGCAGTATGTCACAACATGACATTTGTTCATTTATTTATTAGTTTGGTCTGTTGATTAATGGTAAAACATGGTACATTTACACCATCCAACAAGTTTAATGAATGATTGTTAAATATTTAAAAAAGCAAAAGGTTGGTATTTAGTTAAATTTTAATATTAGCTCAAATTAAGTCATACAGATTGAGGTTCAGTGTATAACATCACAGTGTGACACATCATTACAGTCACATATTCAGAATCAGAATCAGAGGGGAGAAGCTAGAACAGGTTTTGACTGAGGTTATATGGATCCACTGACCTGTTAGCCCTCTAGGCAAACTGCAGGGGGTCCAGCAAGGGGCCTGTAATGTCCTTCAGGTGGGGCAACACCAGTCTTGTAGTAGTAAAATCATCATTCATGTTGTGAAGTTTTGTTGTGGACCTTTCTGTAATAAAGTGATTTTTTTTAAAAAGCAGTTACCTTTCAGAGTTTTATTACAACTTTCTGCATGTATATAGCAGGCCTATTAAATAGGAGGCCTGCGGGCCACACCCGGCCCCAAAGCAACCTCCATGTGGCCCAGCACATACTCTAATGACAACAAAGGTAAACTATACGTATAGTGTATGAAAGTAGCTAAAGAGTGATATTGTTTCCTTCTCTTCTTTGTTGAGTCAAAGAGGACAGGAGGGACTGAGCTGTTCATTCTTTCTAAACCTCAATAATATCTTAATATCATTAATATGATTTATTTTGCTGACATTTTAGATTTGTTTCCAGTGAGATATTAGTGACTTTGCTATTGAAAATAATGTTGCTGCTCTAGACACATTTTGTTAATAAACAATATCATATTACTGTTTCAAATAATATATGCAATTATTTAGTAATAAATAGGACTGAGAAGAGCATTGATAAAGAACTGAACCTATAAGGATTACCAATACTATTGACAAAAAAATCCTAATGAAACCCATCCCAACTCATATTGGCCTTTCTCTGCTTCCCACTCCTTGCTCAAATGCAGAAATATGTGCTGGGATACTTGTGCTGGCAACTTCACACAAATAAAATGGGCATGGCAAGGACACAAGAACACAAGTACAGACAAGAGTTCTAGAATCCTACATCAAAGCAACAAAATCATTGTTGGTTCCATTCCGTTGCCTTTGAAGATGAAAGCAGGCCATTCTATGGGGATCATTATGACCCAATTTTCACCTGGATCCGGATAATAAGTGTTCTGATCTTACCTTTGCGTTTACACCTTGTATTTTTAACGTGTTCTCGTTATCCACATTGAGTTCGGATCTCTGTCCTCCAGAGTGACACCAGCGCATGAGGTGGCAGGAAATCAGCTATAGTTTGTCAACATGGCAGGTGTAGGATCGTTAGAGATGCTATTACTGTACCACCTGCTTCTACTTTTTCTCTGTCGCGGTAGGGTAATTTTCAACGTTTTTCTATTAGGAGCAAACAGAAAAGACGACAGGTCCTGTTTGCAGCTGTTGTTTTGTGGCTACTGTGAATGCTACGACAGTGAACCGGTCTCTGTGGATGACAGAAAGGAGTAATGAGTGGTGGGAACGTATTGTCTTTCCACACACATTCATTTATAGCCTAATCTATAAACTCATAATTATTTGGCTATAGGTTATCAGTCAAAGCTAGCAATTGTGTTTTAAACAAAACGGACATATGCCCCTAGCATAGACTACAGACAATGGCCCTGTCCCTTCCTCGAAGTGGACACTTGTTGAAAGTGCACTTGGCAGAGTAAGTGCGCAAGGGCCCAAAGCTGTGAAGAGCAGAATTGGGACAGTTTTGCACATGTCACTATCTACGTAACTTCTGCTGTGATCAGGAGAGCAAACATGGTGCTGGCAAACAACTTCCATATAAATTTGTTATACCCAATAAAGTGAAAGAAATGCATTTAAAAATTGCACCTAATATATACCCTACTAACCAAATGCTGTCAAAATGCATAGAGATTGATCAAAAATGTGAATTCTGCAAAGATGAAGGCACTTGTTTTTGAGTGTCGACACATTGGAATTCTGAAAAAAAGTGAGGATTACTTTGTAACTCAAACCTAAAAGCCAAGGATGTAATACTACGCTATGAAAACAAAACTTTAAAAATCTGTGAAATGGTTAACTTCCTTATCTTATTAGGTAGTGCCACATCTATAAGATCAAGTTCTAGACAGTGAATTTGTCCAATTTATAAATGACAATAAATATGCCTATACAATTAATTTGTTACAGGAACCATCTATAGAATCTAATGTTTATAATGCCTTTAGTAATATGCCAATACTCTCTTTTTGCACCTTATTTTTCTCTACATTTATATTGTCATTTTTTTATTCGTTGTAGTTTTTTTCCTATTTTTTCCTTAAATGATTTACCAGGTTGGTTATACGTGAATGTAATACCTAATATAGTGGTTGTTTTGTATGTTCAATGATGGAAGATACTTCAATTCAATTCAATTTCATTTATATAGCGCCAAATCACAACAACAGTTATCTCACAGTGCTTTTCATAAATGAGCATGTCTAGACCGTGCGCATCAGACCTCACTTTGCTTTAGGATATTTCCAACCTTTACTTCTAAGGCTTTGAAGAGTGTTGCCCTCCAGCGTGCCTTTATCATACTAAAGGCTCGTTCAATAATTGAATGCGCACGTGAATGGCTGTGATTGAAGCGTGCCTCAACCCTTACTTGAAGTGGCAGTTTGTTGGGTGTGATGATGGTTATGGGGACTGTATGCAGGGATATCCTCCATCACCTAGAAGGAAAAAGCCAGGTGGGGGGTACTCAGCATTGACATAAAGTGGGCTGTTTTATAGAAGACGGGTGTCATGTACAGAGCCAGGAAAACCAGCAAAGATGTTGAGGAAACGTCCCTGAGAGTCACAGATGGCTTGCATTTGGATAGAATAGAATTGTTTGTAATTAAAATAGTCCTCTTTGTTACGATTTGGGGACTTGATACGAATATGGCATCCATCTATTGCCCCTACAGCCTTGTCAAATGCTGTATGCCGAGCAAGGTGTCCAAATCCCAGGCCAACTTCTTCAAGTTCATCATGATGTGGATAGCAAATCACTTTACCTGCAATGTCCATGATTGAGACACTTTACCTGCAATGTCCATGATTGAGACGTTGCAGGTAAAGTCCGCACATTGTCCTGGGATATTTGTCTGGCAAGTTCACACAAATAAAATGGGCATGGCAAGGACACAAGAACACAAGTACAGACAAGAGTTCTAGAATCCTGCATCAAAGCAACAAAATCATTGTTGGTTCCATTCCGTTGCTTTTGAAGATGAAAGCAGGCCATTCTATGGGGATCATTATGTCTCAATTCATAGTTTTAAGTCATGTGATATGCTCGGTGACCTGAAGGGCAAAACAACACACCAAGATAAAAGTTCACACGCACTTGCCACTGTGAAGTCACTTCGGGATCAGGCTCTGCTCTGAGGTCAGCTCCACTTTAAGGAAATGAACAGTTTTTTTTTTAAATCCCTCAAAAGGATATAACTTGTTTTCGTCACACCACGGATTGTGACAATGGTAAGCGACTGATGAGCATTATCCAAACCATTGAAAGTCTGAATGCATGGGTCTTGGCACTTTGACTTTGCCTTCACAATAGCTACCTCCATCAATATTTGTAAATCTAAACCACGCAAATTACAAAATGTACCACGTGGGTAGGCTATTTGTCATTTTAAAAGGTAGTATACGCCAATGGTTAGCGTTAAGTAATATGGTAGGATTGGTGGATAAGTTTAGCAAGGGCATTGGTTTGCATCTGTCTTGAGACTTTGACAATGACGCTCAGGTTGGTTATTTGTCATCCAAAAGAAGGTAAATTGAACTTCTTTCTATTGTTCAGGCTGTTCAATGTAGACAACAATGTATAATGTTTACTCTGCGTCCGCCTCGCCCTCTATATGACTTCACAGGAGGCTCAGCAGAGCTGGGGTGCTGTGAGACACGGCGGTGGCAGCGGCTGCTTCCACTTCGCCCTACAGATGACTTCACAAGAGGAGGAACATACACGCAGGCAGGCAGTAGGCTAGCTGCCGAGGCACCAACTGGAACAGGGGCAGACAGAAAAAGGTGTAATGGGAATTCCAAACATATTGCACTGAATCTGTGTAAACGTAACAGTCTAAATATCTCTGTTCTCTGTGTTATCCAGACTACAGGGACATAGTGTCTCTGTGGGATGATATGATTGACTCTAAAGCTGGATAAATAACTATAAGCTCTCCTTACTGTAAGGGCAGAAAATTGTATTCTTCTTACACTTATTATCCATTTATGCAAGTACTTATAATAGTGCTATTTTTCTTTTATTATTATTATGTCTTATACATTGTTTAATCTTCAACGTGTTCCTTTTATTATTGTTCTTATTATTATTCTCATTCTGCTAGTCTGTCCACATGTGTGTAGGGTTTAAGTCAAGGATGTGGTGTTGTTTTCTGTTCCTCTCCTGTTTTGTCTGGGACCAGGCAGAGCAGGCAGTGGATCTTTTTGTTCCCAAAACATAGATACTCAGACTTCTTCTTCTTATGGGTCTGGGACCTACTGTTGCAACAGTTGATTTGGGTCTGGGACCCACAGTAAAATAGGAGTGTGAGTCATAGGACTCACAATATTTTCACAAGATTTTCTGACAAAGTGTGGTATGGGCCTGATGGGACGCCATGTCTGCCTAAGTACCTGTTTCCTTATTATGCCAAGTTGACACACGGTAAAGACCATGTGTCAAAAGGGAGTATGTCACAGCAACTGAACAGATACTGGTTTACAAAGGGGTTCCACAACTTTGTCAAAAGTTGCATAATTTGTTCAACTAACAACGTGGGGCAGGTATGTCAGATCCCACAGGTGGCACATCCACCCCCAAACAAACCATCTGAGCACCTGCAAATGGACTTCATTGAAATGACACTGTCACAAGGGAACAAATACTGTCTTGTCATGGTAGATATGTTTTCTAAATGGGTAAAGGCATTTCCAACATCTAAACAGGACGCAACAGCAGTTGCAAAAGCTTTGATAAGCCAGATCATTCCTCGCTGGGGAATCCTAGCTAAAATCTCTAGTGATAATGGCACACCTTTCATTAGCGCAGCAATGAAGAGTAAATGGGGATTAATCTGAGGCAACATTGTGCTTATCATCCAGCTAGTGGAGGTGCAGTTGAAGAGAGAACAGCACACATTGAAAAATAAGCTTGTTAAATGCTGTGAGGAAACAGGTTTAACATGGACAATCGTTTTAATGCACATGAGAAGCCGGATGAGGGGCAGAGGGGGGTCTCAGTCCTTTTTAAGTCCTATTTGCCAGACCATTTGAACACGGGGATTGGGCTGGTAGAAAGACAACTCCCTGATACTAGCCAGTGTGAAGATGAAATGTTGAGATATTGTGCTAATTTGTCCTCTGTGCTTTCTGAAATTCACTTGCAGGTCAAACACGCCACCCCGAAGGCCGCAGATAAGAAACTGCACGGGGGACTGGATCGTGGTGAAGGACTTCAGGAGAAAGCATTAGAGGGCTCGCAGGTGAACTGGGCTATTTCAGATACTGCTAACAACAGAAACAGTAGTAAAAGTGGCTGAAAGAGCAACTTGGATTTACACCACCCACTGCAAATGAGTACCAAAGCAACCACAAGGCCTCAAACCAGGTGAAGATCAAAATCAGTGAGTGAGCTGAGCTTTCCCCTGCCTTGCGTTCCTAGGGAGGGAGGGGAGTGGAGGTCTCTGAGACCACCTAGAACCACTAATCTCCCAAACACTCACCAGGCAAAGACACAACTGATAAGATATGACACCAGAAATCAACAGATGGATCTGGAGAGGTGACAGACCGAGAGAAAACTGATGCGTTGTTCTGCTCACTGTCATCATTGTCCTGTCATCATTTCAGGAACCTTAGATACAGCGGTAAAACCAGTTATATGTTTAGACTGCTTTGCTTCCCTCAGTCTTTACCAATTAACTTCAATAATTTCTTCATCTAAACCGTCAACCTGCCTCTTAGACCCCATCCCGACTAGGCTGCTTTAAGAAGTTTTACCCTTAGTCAGCACTTCTCTACTAGATGTGATCAATCTGTCTTTATCAACAGGCTGTGTACCACGGTACTTTAGCTGTAATTAAACGTCTTCTGAAAAAGCCCAACCTGGATCCAGGTCTGGCTTTAGCCAACTATAGACATATATCTAACCTTCCATTTATCTCTAAGGTCCTGGAGAAAGCAGTCGCCAAACAGCTGTGTGGACTTTCTACATAGCAATAGTTTATTTGAGGATTTTCAGTCAGGATTTCGAGCTCATCATAGCACAGAGACAGCACTGGTGAAAATTACTAATGACCTCCTAACTGCATCAGACAAAGGACTTGTCTCTGTATTGGTTTTACTAGATCTTAGTGCTGCATTTGATACCATTGACCATCAGATCCTATTACAGAGAATGGAACATTTCATTAGCATTAAAGGAATCGCTCTAAGCTGGTTTAAGTCCTATTTATCAGATCGATTTCAGTTTGTACATGTTAACGATGAGTCCTCCATGCATACCAAAGTTAGTCATGGAGTTCCACAAGGATCTGTGCTCGGACCAATCCTCTTCAATTTATATATGCTTCTTTTAGGCAATATTATCAGGAAACACTCCATAACCTTCGTTGTTATGCAGATGATACTCAGTTATATCTATCGATCAAGCCAGATGAAACTCATCAGTTAGCTAAGCTTCAAATGTGTCTTCAGGATGTTAAAACCTGGATGACCTGTATTTTTCTAATGTTAAACTCAGATAAAACTGAAGTTATTGTTCTAGGCCCTAAGCACCTCCAGTGACGCATTATCTAAAGATATAGTTTCCCTGGATGGCATCAGCCTGGCCTCCAGCACCACTGTGAGAAATCTTGGAGTTATCTTTGACCAGGACATGTCGTTTAACTCTCACATTAAGCAAATTTCAAGGACCGCCTTTTTTCACCTACATGAATATTGCAAAAAATCAGGAACATCTTGTCTAAAATTGATGCAGAAAAACTAGTCCATGCATTTGTTACTTCTAGACTGGATTACTGCAATTCCTTATTATCAGGCTCTTCGAAAAAGTCCATTAAGACTCTTCAGCTGATCCAGAATGCTGCAGCACGTGTTCTGACAGGAACCAGTAAAAGAGATCGTCTCTCTCCTGTCTTAGCTTCTCTGCATTGGCTTCCTGTAAAATCCAGAATAGAATTTAAAATCCTTCTTCTCACATACAAAGCTCTTAATGGTCAGGCACCATCTTATCTTAAAGAGCTCATAGTACCTTACTACCCCACCAGAGCACTGCGCTCCCAGAATGCAGGGTTACTTGTGGTTCCTAGAGTCTCCAAAAGTAGAATGGGAGCCAGAGCGTTCAGCTATCAGGCTCCTCTCCTGTGGAACCAGGTTCCAGTTTGGGTTCGGAGGCAGACACTCGCTCTCTACATTTAAGAGTAGGCTTAAGACTTTGCTTTTGATAAAGCTTATAGTTAGGGCTGGCTCGGGTGAGTCCTGAACCATCCCTTAATTATGCTGCTATAGGCTATACTGCCGGGGGATTTCCCATGATGCACTGAGCTCCTCTCTCCTCTTCTCTCTCTCCCTCTGAGTGCAACCTCATCCCATTAATGCATGTTACTAACTCGACTTCTTCCCTTTCCTGTGGTCGTAGTGCTTCCTCCTCCTGTCGCTTCCTATGGGTGTTGCTGGCTCTGGAGCTGTGGAGTCTGGATCTGTGGTTGAGAGTCTCCTGCTGCCCCCGTGTTCCTGCTCGACGCCCTCTGCTACAGTGTTGCTGGCTCTGGAGCTGTGGAGTCTGGATCTGTGGTTGGGAGTCTCCTGCTGCCCCCGTGTTCCTGCTCGACGCCCTCTGCTACAGTTGCAACTGCTGTTACTAGTCCCATTGCTATTATTACTGTTATTATTATCATTAAAACAACTACTATAAATATCTGTACCATTTTTATTCAGTCTATAGCAACATTACCTTTACTGTCTGTACCTCTATGTGTATACTGTGTAGGTTGTCTCCCTCCGCTCTCTCTCTCTTGCTCTCTCTCTTGTTCTCCCTCTCTTTCTCTCCCCCACCATCAACCGGTAGGAGTTATATTAGCCTTTACCTGGGGGGTGAAAATTAAAGATATGACCAAGGAACTTGAATTGTGTAACATCAGCCTGGTCTACTTTGGGGGCTCCACAGCATGATTTTGGAACATGTCTCAGATAACGAAGCAGAGGATTTACAAGCCCATCATGACAACAAATCCAAAAGTCTGGACTGGGATGGTGTGTTTCACAAGACAGTGTTTCACACCAAGAGAAGGAGTGCAGCTGGGTGCAGACGCACATCGCACAGCTTAACCTGGACGGACACCATTAGTTTGCAACCGCCCAGGAGCCGACAACCCGGTTCTTACAATTCCTTCTTCTGACAGCTATGGAGCACTGAGACAACATGTGTGGGACATGTTATCTTGCTCACCTGATGACCTCTGTCACCATCCTGCCCACTCTGAGTCGTTTCCACACTCACTACGCCCACTATTATGTGCCTCTGACAGCCCTTGTAGAAGTGGGTTTTTCCACCCTCACACCCACTATGCAGGGCCTCAGAAATGTGGCTCTGCAGAACAGAATGGCACTGGACCTAATGCTGGCGACTCAAGGCGAAGTTGTCACATTATTGGAACGGACTGTTGTACATACATCCCAGATGTCTCGGACAACATGACACATGTTGTCTCACATCTGATGTTCTACTGTATGAAAAAGAAAAAACAGGACTCAAAGAACATTGGGGGATGGGATATGTGATCATGGCTAACAATAGGCGGCTGGAAGAATGTGTTGATAAAAATGTTGACCCCACTGTTCATCATTCTTGGTGCTTTCCTCCTCCTGACATGCTGTGTGATCCCTTGTGCTAGATCTATGATTGTTACAGCAATTATCATCAATGGGTCAGTATACGCAACTACCAACTGAAGTAACTGATTCAAAGGAGTGGATCCCACCTTTCAGAGGGGAAGAAAGTTATATATATTTCCATATATTTCTTATATTCTCATTTGTTCCCTATATTTCTTATTGTCTATTTCTTATATTCTTACTTAATCACCTATTCTGCAAGTACTTCTAAGGTTACATGAAATGTTTGTATTCTTATTTGGTTTGGTTTGGTTAGCATAAAATTGTAAAAGGGAGTAATGTAATGGGAATTCCAAACATATTGCATGTAACCCTGGACTCAGGGAGACTCATGTGTCATGGGGCACTGAATCTGTGTAAACCTAACAGTCTAAATATGTAAATGCTCCGTACTTGTATAGCGCCTTTCTAGTCTTTTCGACCACTCAAAGCACTTTTACACACTACTTCTGCATTCACACACACATTCATACACTGAGCCTAAGTCAAACAGAAACTAACAGTCACACACTGGTGGAACAGCCGCCAGGGGCAATTCGGGGTTCAGTGTCTTCAGTGCCCAAGGACACTTCGACACGCAGCCTGGGGGGGCCGGGGATTGAACCGCCAACGTTCCAATTAACTGCCAACCCCCTCTACCTCCTACGCCAAAGCTGGGGGAGAATAGTCTGTTTGGCTTGGGGGAGGTGAAAGAGGTGGGGGAAGAAGGGTAAGAAAGAAAAGAGAGGAAAAAAGAGAGAAAAAAGGAAAGAAAAGAAGAAAACATATTTCTGTAGCCCCCCAGTAGCACTCATGTGGCACTCCAACGTACGTATTTTTATACCAAATTATTTTGTTAAGACTAAAAATGTATTTTTTTGTGCATTTAAGGAGGAGAAAGACACATTCACAAAGAGACCCTGTTTGAATCCCAGCTCTTGGTTGCCCATGTAGTAATAAACTGTTAATATATTAGTATAAAAATACTTTCCTAGTCTACCTCATGTATTATATTAGTCTACTATCCATACATAGACTCTTTGTATCTTTCAAGTTTCTTTGATTAAATATTTTGATTAAACACCTTCAGGCTGTTGGTGTTGAGACACTGGACCGCATCCCCGGTGTAGGAGAGGAGAGATGACAGCTTGCTGGTCTCCGCTGCAGTCCCCTGGTCCTGGTTCCACCTGTTGAGGCCTTCCAGCAGGTACAACTGGAAGTTCAGTGCGTTGGCACTGGTTCCTGGGAAACCAACAAAATATTTAAGCCAATGAAAAAGGTTTTACTTTTCAATCTTTAAATGTGTTGAAATAAACCTTACAAATTATTTAAAATCTCACTAGAGAGACACCAACCTGGAATGAACCTTTGAGGTGGCAGTGAAACAACTCCAGGGATGTGGATGTGGACAGCGGTACCTGGTCAGGACAACACCCCCTTAGTGGTGGTGCCTGTCTCCGTGTACAGCTGCATACCTGGCATGTCCTGGATGCACCTTATGTGTCGCTTCTGCACCCGCCAGATGTGCTCCATGCGCACCTGGTCCAGCAGCAGCACCCCATGAGGTCTCTCCCTTTGGCCCCCCCCAGTGTTTGCAGCAGCTGCTCGATGAGGCTGATGGTGGCCTCCTCCCTGCGCGCCCTCCTTCTGCAGTATTAGCTCAGCTCCTTCTTAGTGATTCTCCTGTCCACCAGGATATCAGTAAGCCTGGCACACCCTCCTGTCTGAGCTGCTATCTCTTTGCCTGCCGCAACAGAGTGAGGTCCCCTGCATCCCACTCAAAGATGCATGCAGACAGGCAGCCCATAAAGGTAGAGTGGATGAGCGCCAGTGGTGCAGCCGACAGCCAGCCTCCTCATGAAATGCCAGATGTCCAGTCTTATGTGGATGTCTCGGCCACTGTGCAAACCTGGTCTGCAGCTTGCTTCTCTCCCTCGCCACGCAGGGAGCCACAGTCCACATACAGCAGCACAGGCGGGGACACATATCTGGCGGTACCGCCCAGGTCAGGACCTGGCCAACTTCGTTGCTGATTGAGGTCAGCCAGAGAGCTTGTCCCTCTGCCGTGGCCAGCCAGCTTCTTTGTGATCTGGAGGGTGATGTTTAAATTACATATGTTTTAGACATTATCTATAGCAGTTAAGAGTATGTAGATTCATTCCACAGCACACACTTATTGCATATGTAATGTTACTAATGACAAGAAGGTAAACATGTATATGAGAGTATATATTACATTAAGAGAAATATTTTACAGTTAGATTATTTCTTACCTTTTTGGTTGAATCCATCTTTAAGATGGACCCAAACGTGGAGGTGATGCTGGCCTTAATGTTCAGCCACTTCTCACCATGGTTATCCCGGAGCTACTTCGCCAGTCGTGCTGGACTGTTGCCGAGAGTCCCGATCCAGAAGCAGCCTAATGACACGTATGTCACAAGCATACCTGAAAAGCACGCTTAATTTAATCCTGTGTGTATACACGCCATATAACAATACAGTGATTAGTTACATTTTAATTGGCGGATAATTTAAGTGGATTAAGTTTTACTCACTTGCAGGTCAGAATCACCTCAAACAGTTTCTGGTGTGGCAGGTCCAGCTGGTCCCGGACAGTCTAACTGGTCGACAGATAGTTGAGGAAGCACACAGTGCACCTGAGTGTCTCTGTCACCATCAGGTAATACCCGTCGATGTCTAGGACCTTTCTAGCCCTCTTGTGGACACCATAGCCACCATACATTTACATTTACATTTATTCATTTAGCTGACGCTTTTATCCAAAGCTGACTTACAAAAATGCTATACATGTCAGAGGTCGCACGCTCTGGAGCAAGTAGGGGTTAAGTGTCTTGCTCAGGAACACAGTGGGGATTGAACTCGGTCTCTCACACCAAAGGCGGGGTCTTAACCATTGCGCCATCCCACCCCTGCAGTCAGCTGCTTCCCACAAGCCGGGCAGGACACCTTCACCTTCCACAGGTGGTATGGCATCCACACCAACATCCGATGGGGGAAGAAGCGGTCGGGTGTCGGTGTCTGGTGGTAAACGAGGGCTGGGACAGGGGGCTCATACCACAGTTTTACATCTGGCCGCAGTTTACCGTGGGGAAAGAGGGTGCTGGCAATCCATCTGTGGTCCTGCACAGGGATGGTCTTGCTCAGTTATTTTGCTGAAGCTGCAGACAGCAGCTACTGAAGGAACTCCTCCAGACTCGTACTGTTTAAAAGACAAACACAAATAAGAGTTAGATTATTGCATAAATAAAGGCTATACTACAACAGAGCCAGACCAACGAATAGATGCTGTACTCACAGAGGGTCCTGCAAGGCTGCTGCTTACAGAAGGGCTTGGGGTCCTCACAGAGGATGGTGCAGGAAGAGGAGAAGGACGAAGAGGAGAAGAGCTCAGGGTCCTAACAGAGGATGGAGAAGGAGGAAGAGAAGAAGAGCTTGGGGTCCTCACAGAGGATGGTGCAGAGGTCGGGGTCCTCACAGAGGATGGTGCAGGGGTCGGGGTCCTCACAGAGGAGGGAGCAGGAAGAGGAGAAGGAGGAAGAGTAGAAGAGCTCGGGGTCCTCACATAGGATGGAGAAGGAGGAGAAGGGCTGGGGTCCTCCTAGCCACTAAATTGGGCTTTAGTGGGTCAGACTTTGACCCACAAAATGTGATTTTGTGAACTGAAAAGAGAAAAAGATATAATTTAATGATACAACACCAACACAATGGTTCATACAAAAGATTAATTGATAAGAAAGAGCTCACCATTGACAAACTCAGTGGTGGTTGCAGAAAAGACCTCGGTGTGGCGGCAAACGCTGCAGCACTTGCTGAAGTCGCGACCGGGGCCGAAGTCTGAGGCCACAGACTGTGGGGCTTCAGATGGAGGCTGAGTGGCAGGCTGCTAAAAGAACAGAATTACGACATGTGATGTAACTGCAACAGTATATCAGAATTATAACAGAGATGCGATGCAAGATGAAAATTTATGTGATGTCATTTTGAAAGAGATCACCTTAACGGTGTGAAATCCACAGTTACAGGCCTTGGACCCTCCAAAGAGGGTGCTCTGTCCATGGGCCTGCATGGGGCATTTCTCAATCTGGAACAATCAGAATTGTTATTTACAGTCCATCATTAATTGATACTATCGGCACCATCAAATTGCCCATTTTTCATCAAGTGAACTGGATACTGATGACCGTAATCAAGCAATAGGTAGAAATTTTGCAATACTTTACCGTCTGGTAGAGGTCATACCACTTCCGCTGCCTTGGGGCTGGTTTATTACCTCCTGAAGGCCAAACGCCAGAGCTGGCAAATGCCCTCAGCCTCGCCATCCAGTCGCCATCTCCCATGGCCTTGTGGCTCTTAGGTTTGATGCTCATCTAATATAGTAACGTAATATATTTCCATTCTGATACAGTAATGACATGGATATATCTAAAACCATTAACAGCTCTCATCCTCTCAATGCTCCAGGTGGACTAATAATAATGTCATTGACTGAAATGTCATTGGTAGGTAGCTATTTCACCAGTTAATATTTACAGTAAAATGACAGGTACTGTAAGCCCACCCACAATAGCTCTTGTCAACAAGTAAACAGTGAATGTGAACATGCTTTGAATAATACACTGTGACACTGCAGCACATAAATACTTGTTCATGTAACTTGTCAGAAGCAAACATAATATGTTAAGTTCAGTATAAAATATGTAAATTACAAGTTACAGCAGCTGTATTATTAACGTTGGTTACGTGCCATGCTGTGTTAAACAGGTAGTAAGCCTACTAAAATTGTCTGATACAATAAAACGTCTCTATAACTCATATAGAAACTATTTCTATTGATAGAAACACAACAGGTTTTACTGCATCGATGTTAGCGATTGCTAGCTATGCGGACTGACATTGCCTTACCTGAGATGAAATGTAATGCATACCACCGTTAGGTGGTGGCTAATTAAGAAGGGGGAATAAAGTATGCATGGCCTCATATTAATAAATCCTATTATTTATATACCGTTAGTGATTTGGCGCTAGCAACTGTTAGCAGTTAAAAGTTAGCTAACGGGCGCACCGTCATTATAACGCACTCGTGACACTCGACAACAAAAGATGGAAATATAACTAAGCACGTATGACTATAAAATAAAGACATTAAACGGTTTACTTACTTCTCACAGAGTTGTTTATAGCTGTGTCATGATCGGTGCTGAACGTTAACGGATCCGGGCGGCCCATGTCAGTCACTGGCGGAGGGACTGCAAAGAAGCTGCAGCGATAGGTGACGCCGAATGTCATCCCGCTGCAGGGCCGCAGAGACCTTGGAAGGGCAGGTGCTCAAAGTATAAAAGGCACATGGAACAAGGATTTAAATAGTGTTTTCAAAATGACGATACAGAAATATATATCATTATGTACTCCTTGCTGATATGCGTATACTGAGGCTTCTATTGATAAATCAACAAATGCTGAGATACAGTTTTGAGAAAGATACACAGGCAGGAAATGCACATTTTGGTGAGCAGCGACTCAAGTGAAAAAAACGGCACTTGCCATAATTATTTATGATTTTTTTTGACAAAATGTTAAATATATTAACACAACTCTGACTACCTTACCAATTTATTTTGATTCCCACTTTTACAAATGTTTAACCCTCAACATTTTTCTACAAAATAATCACACAAGAGCAGCAACAGCAAAGTCAACTCTGCCACAATGTGCATGTTTTTTATGCTACTAGTATATATTTAGAATAAATGACTGCACCAAGGAGAGGGACATAGTTTCACTAATTATTTGTTTATTTTTCACAAGGCAATAAATCCTTTTAATTGTTTTGGTCTTGTTGGATCACATAACACTTAGTTTGTTAGGACTTGGTTTCACATTTGAGGGAGGGCTGTCTGTATCATGTAAAGATCTATCAGCATGCAACAAACTAATGGAATGGATAGTTATTAGATGAGGAGCCTCTATGATCAGAAATATAAAGTTACTGCTTAAGGCAGGACACTTTTTCATATAGTGGTCAAATTTCAAATTTGGGTCAATTTTGCTTCCATGTCTTCTTTACTCTCATGGAAAGAAAACTTCCAAAATACACATGTAGATGGAGCTTATCCTCGCGGGCCGGATATAGGCATGGGCAAGGAGGGCAATGCCCCCCAAATGCCGTGACTGCCCCCCCAAACGTGATGGCATGCAAAGATCCCAAATTTAAAAAAATATTTCAAGAAAAATGGTCAGAGTGAGCTCTCTGCTCTCTATCGCTCATTCAAAGTAGCTACTGATTGGAAGATGCATAGGAGGGTGTGGCCAGTCGCTTCACCGGCTTGTGGTGAACCTGCTGAGCAGTGTTGCCAACTTATTTTTAGCTGACTTTTCAGACCCCTTTAGCGACATTTTTTCAAAAAAGGCTTAACGATAAATCTAGCGACTTTTGGACAAACCTTAGCAACTTTCAAAATTCCAAATATCGCCAGTACTGCAAGTGTGAGGTCTTACTTCCCGCCACGCCTTTTCAGTCAGTGAGCTGGCTGAGAGGAGCAGCACATTCCGCTGACTGCACGCCAGCTAACATAGACATGAATGAGCTGCGCGATGTGCACGCTTGTGTTAGCAGGAACCAATCAGTGATCACATAGCAGCTGTCTTCTCCTTTGTTTTAATCTTGTTACAGTCCATGATTTTAATTCAAAACATTTAATTTGACTGATTTTTTCTTGGCATGCGCCAAGCAGCTCTTATATTCATCTAGTGCTGAAGCTCACGCTTCAGTCAGTCCTCTGCAGTGACTGACTGAAACATGAAGCTCAGCTTCACAGACATGTGAAGAACCATGTGAAGAAGACATGGACAGACAGATAAAAATAAAAAATAAATAAATGCAGCCTCAACAGGGCACAAGCCAGTGTCCTATTTGTGCCGGTCCCAAGCCCGGTAAATGCAGAGGGTAGTGTCAGGAAGGGCATCCAACATAAAACCTATAAGACAAATCAAATGGTTTAAAGGAGCTGATAGATTAGAGCTGGGCAATATAGGATTTTTTCATTTCACAATATATTTTTTCATTTCTGGCCATATCGATATATATCACAATATAAATCAAATCACTATATTTGCCAAATTTAAATGTTCCGTTAAATGACTTGCCCCCCCTGATATTCTACCTGCACCCCCTAGTGGGGCTGGCTGAATCCGGCCCTGTTACCCTGTATATTAAACAGAACATTTCAGGGGAAAAGAGTCTTGATGTAAGTCATTAACTGGGGAAGGTCTGTGGTGACATGATTTAGTTATTTTCTTTAGCCCATTCACCTGCAGTGACTTGTCAAATGTGTGCAAATTAGCACATTTTAATTAGTTAACGCCTAATTTGCATATCAATGTGGCGATCGTCATTACATTATTAGACACAAATTTTACTGTACTCACCTGTTGTGTCTCCATTAAGTAGGCAACAGTAACAGTAGCCTGTATGGCCAACCATGATCCTTAGCTTGACTTTAGCTAATTATTTTAGCTCAGCTCGTGAGTCATGCATGTTAGCAGTGAACTCGAGGCACTGGTAGTTTACTTTTGTTGGTCTTTAGTTCATCATCACTCACCTCCGCACAAGCCAAGAAAAACACTGCTGGGAGGGGGCTGCTGCCTGTCTGTGTGTCTGTGTGTGTGCGCTGCTGCTGCGGGAGACGCGGAGTGAGAGAGAGAGAGAGAGAGAGAGAGAGCGAGCATCGGAACTGACAAAGTCTCATCTCCCGAGCTGATATTTAGATTTTTTATTCAGTAAATATATTTGTTTGACAGGAAAGCTGTGTGCAAACAGGAATAGATATACTGTATATATAAATTCATTTATTTTAAAAAAAAAAGCATCCCGGAAAAAAGGGCACTTTCTCTTGAGGAAGAAAAAAGGGCAGGTGCTTGAGCCCCTGTTGATGTCTATGTGTGCACGTGCCTGCCGCGCGGTGATTGGCCTCCATCCAATGTCACATTGGACATCCCACAGCGCGATTGGCCTCCAACATTGGATCGTCAAATGCCAGGATTGGTTGACAAGATTGGAGCTTGACAGCCCATTCTGAGCCAAGTAGAGCCACAGCCGCCCAAATATCTCTGTTCTCTGTTATCCAGACTACAGGGACATGGTGTCTCTGTGGGATGATATGATTGACCCTAAAGCGGGATAAATAACAGGCTCACTAAGCTCTCCTCACTTATTCAAGCATACATGGCGAATGTGTGTGTCTGTGAGTCCTTCTGCAGAAGACTTGATACCGATGATGCCATTTCCCATGCCAAAGAAACATTAGCTCCTGAAAACTGACATTGCTGGAACTCTTCCACATCTTCCTCAACTCCATCAAGTCCAGAAACAAGTTAAAAGTCACATCAACGCAAGTGTCTGCTGGGTCCATTCTGTTACGTGTAGCTGTGAGGCTACACAGAGTATCAGGGTCTGGACCCACGCGCAGACACAGAAAACGGAACAGATGCAGTTGGTGAGATTTATTGGGACAAACAGGTGAAACTTACAAGTGTTGAGGTTGTGGCAGTCCAAATACACACACAAGCAGCAGCAACTGAAAATGAAATGAAAAGAAAATCATCTCTTAGCCTCTTTATTGAATGATGTTGAGCTTCCAGGTTCTTAAGCAATGCAATGGATTTGAGCTTCAAGACTTTCCAGGCATTTAATTTCTGATTTATGAATTTTAAGCAGTGTTTTGCAAATTTATTTTATCTTTCAGTGTTTTCCGCAGGAAATGCAATTTGTGTATTGTAAATGTTTTAAAAACTTGTTTTTTCAGACACAAGTAAAGAGAAACATAACCTGCCCCTGGCATACAGAGACACAAAAAGCTTAATGAAATGTGAAAATTTGATATCTACACAGTTGATTTCTGACCTTAAACTATCTCAGAAGTGAATTTAGTGATAAAACAGATTAGAGATTAGAAAAATTGAAAAAGAAAAAAAGAAAACATACCATTGTGTTGGCCTTTCTTTGGTTCCCACTCCTTGCTCAAATGCAGAAATGAGTGCTGGGATATTTGTGCTGGCAAGTTCACACAAGTAAAATGGGCATGACAAGAGCTGTGTCTCAATTCAGGGACCGCATCCTTCGAAGGCGTGGCCTTCGCGACCTACTGAGCATGCAGCCGCGAGAAGGTCGAACGGACCGTTGTTAAATGAGACGGTCTGGTCTCACGGAGGACTGTCTATTGCGTCATCAACTGACCCCGCCTTACCCATGCGTGGGAAGCGCCGCTCCTGTCGCCTAGCAACCTTCACAGCTGCGGTCCAATCGGAGACGTAATATTTTAATTTTGACTTAGGTACTATAGCCTTCCTAAAGCTAACAGTGATATTAACCACAGTTAACGTGGTTTATTGCTACTGCCATTTCACTTTCACAACATAATTTCATATTTAAAGAAAACATAACCTTATTTTAATATTAAAATATTGACACTATTTTTTGTCATTGATCAGCTAAAGCAAGTTGAATAGAAAGATATACAAGCCTTATCTAACTTAGCTCTCTACACTCATAACAGTTGTTCTTCTCCTTGTATCCCTAAACCAGCCCAGGCCCCTGTACTGCAGGGTAAATCTGAGTGGTCCTGTGCTGGACAGGTTTTTAGCCAGCAGGACACACGGCAGCCCATCCAGGTCCAGCAGCATCACCAGGGTCTCCCTGCTCAGCAGAATAAATGTTGTAAATATGTTGTAAATACTAATAGTTATAAAGACCACAGAAAATAAAATTTATTTCACAAATATTTTATTTGAATTGATTAATAAATATTATATATATATATATATATATATATATATATATATATATATATATATATATATATATATATATGTATCTGATGACTGGCAGGGCGTATGTGTTGTTGGAAGATGGCCCCCAAGGATGAAGGGCTTAGTGAACACCTCAGGCAGCAGAAACCTGAAAGTGAGGACAAGGAGGATGAAGAACCATCATGGAGGGACAAGCCAGCTACGGCGTGTACCACAGACAAATAGAAGAAGTGGCTGATATCAAGAAATCCTACCAGTGGCTGGAAAAGGCTGGACTGAAGGACAGCACAGAGGCACTAATCATGGCAGCACAAGAACAGGCACTCAGTACAAGATCAATAGAGGCTGGGGTCTACCACACCAGGCAGGACCCCAGGTGCAGACTGTGCAAGGATGCCCCTGAGACAGTACAGCACATAACAGCAGGGTGTAAGATGCAGGCAGGAAGTGCGTACATGGAGCATCATAACCAGGTAGCTGTCATAGTGTACAGGAACATCTGCCACGAGTATGGACTGGAAGTACCAAGGTCAAAATGGAAGACACCTCCTAAGGTAGTTGAGAATGACCGAGCTAAGATCCTGTGGGACTTCAAGATCCAGACTGACAAACTGGTGATGGCTAACCAACCAGACATCGTGTTGATCGACAAACAGCAGAAGAAGGCAGTAGTGATAGATGTGGCAATACCAAGCGACAGCAACATCAGGAAAGAAGGAACACGAGAAACTTGAGAAATACCAAGGGCTGAAAGAGGGCTAGAAAAGATGTGGAAAGTAAGAGCAACAGTGGTGCCAGTGGTAATCGGAGCACTGGGGGCTGTGACCCCCAAACTGGGAGAGTGGCTACAGCAGATTCCAGGTAAAACATCAGAGGTCTCTGTCCAGAAGAGTGCAGTCCTAGGAACAGCTAAGATACTGCGCAGAACCCTCAAACTCCCAGGCCTCTGGTAGAGGACCCGAGCTTGAGGATGACACATACCACCCCGCAAGGGGTGAGAGGGAGATTTTTTTTTTGTATCATTATTTAAGGATTATTTTTTGGCAAGTGTCTATAGTAGAGTATAGTAGAGAGAACAGCCTGTCCATCCTCTCTCTGCTCTCCTGCACTCTCCTCTCCTCTGCCTCTCTCTGCAACCTCATGTCTTCCTTAAGAAGTTGAAGCAGCTCATCCTCTCTGTCCCTCTTTCTCTTTCTCGGCTGGCTCTCCTCCTCCTCCTCTTCCTCCTCCTGGTCCCCCACTGCAGTATTTGGCCCTGGTGTGTCCTCAGGGATAGAGGCAATTACGACAG
Source organism: Lepomis macrochirus (assembly GCA_024633595.2). Lineage (NCBI taxonomy): Eukaryota > Metazoa > Chordata > Actinopteri > Centrarchiformes > Centrarchidae > Lepomis > Lepomis macrochirus. The sequence goes on along the minus strand of JALXJV020000016.1, from coordinate 34,668,873 downwards.
GTGGGGTGGTGGAATGCCTCTGTCCCAACACCTCATCCATGAGGACAAACCAGGGCCAAGTTGCAGCAGTGGGCTTCCCCCCTACAACCTCTCCTGACCCTGGACACTTGCAATCCTAAGGCACAGGAAATGAATCATGGTAAATGACAACAGCAGAAAAACAAACTTCAGCAACTGTGTTTATTAAGGTGCATGGCTGAAATGAATATACAACGTAAATATTATATTAAAACAGGGTGGTAAGATGAATGCAGTTAGTAGTTCCCTTTATGCTACACAGTGGACGATTTATATAAAAATTATACAAAAATGTATACAGAATATATCAATTTCAAATCACACATACATACTTTGTATTTTTTTTTAATTGTCCCACTTTTTTGCTTGGAGGGAAGTCACCTTCCCCCACAGGCCCATTTTCTCCAAAATTGTCCTAATCACAGAGAAACAAGAGAAATGGTAATTTTGTGAAGACTGGAAAAGGTGACAGGGTAGAGACACAAAAACACAACAAAGGGCTGCCCCATCTACTGGTTTTCTTATTGTTAAAGGCTTTGAATAGGATGGGGGCTCATTTAACTGTAACTTTAAGTATATGAATTAAATGCAGATATTACAAAGGGGCTATTGATTCTTTAATTACCTCCAAGCCACGTTGGCAGAAAATTTTGCCCCGGTGAAGAGGTGGTCGCTCTCCCCCCTCAATTTAATGAACAGGGCAGTTTGCTCTTTGCTCCCTAAAACTTCAAATCACCAAACACTAAGCAGCATAAATCGCAAAATAACCTAGCTACATTAACCGTGTACTATAGCCCAAGGTTTAAGTAACCATTACTAACGTTAACTGTCTGAAAACCAAGCAGGGTTCACAACCCATCTAACGTTAAATTAGTCTAACGTTACGTGGTATTTTCATGTACATAATATTAAGTATAAGTGATGTATAAAATCGCGAAAATCTCAGTAAGACCTGGGTCTGACTCTGAACCTCTTCGCTTTAAGGGAAGACGTTAAAGCTTTATCTTTTAGGTTGTAGCTTGCCCAGCAGAGTTTAACTTAACGTTAATGTTAGCACATCAACAACCTCAGGTAGCGTTAGCTCAGCCAGTTAATCACGTAACTCACGTTAACTTCTTCCACAAAACTATTATTTAAACGACACATTGCGCTTTAATTCCTCTCGTTATTTTACATTTGTGTAGTTGGCTTTTGAAGTGAGTTGAAATCCCATACTTACATTTAAAAGTAAAATCCGGGGCTCAACTCCACAACCACAGCCGATGCCATTATTTACGCTGGGACAATCAACCGGCGCGCAATGAATGTTGGGATACCCGGGGCTGCGAAGGATGCAGCTGTTGGATCCTCCAAACGGACGAAAAGAAGGCTGCATTTGTCGGCCGCATTTGAAGGAGCCTTCGAAATGGGACAGCCTAGTCGCATGGACTGTGACGTATTCGGTCTTCAAATGCAGCCTTCGAAGGATGCGGTCCCTGAATTGAGACACAGCTATTGACACAAGAACACAAGTACAGACAAGAGTTCTAGAATCCTGCATCAAAGCAACAAAATCATTGTTGGTTCCATTCCGTTGCCTTTGAAGATGAAAGCAGGCCATTCTATGGGGATCATTATGTCTCAATTCATAGTTTTAAGTCATATGATATGCGCGGTGACCTGGAGGGCAAAACAACAAACCAAGATAGCAGCTCCCACGCACTTGCCACTGTGAAGTCACTTCGGGATCAGGCTCTGCTCTGAGGTCAGCTCCACTTTAAGGAAATGAACAGTTTTTTTTACATCCCCCAATGGATGTAACTTGTTTTCGCTACACCACGGATTGTGACAATGATAAGCGACTGATGAGCATTATCCAAACCATTGAAAGTCTGAATGCATGGGTCTTGGCACTTTGACTTCACAATAGTTACCTCCATCAATATTTGTAAATCTAAACCACGCAAATTACAAAATGTACCACGTGGGTAGGCTATTTGTCATTTTAAAAGGTAGTATATGCCAACGGTGGTTAGCGTTAAGTAGTATGGTAGGATCGGTGGATAACGTAAGCTTACTGAATATAAGACTCTGTTAGGCTTTATTGAAAATTAGTGTAAAGAGTTTAGCAAGGGCATAGGTTTGCATTTGTCTTAAGATGTTGACAATGACATTTACTCATTTAGCAGACGCTTTTATCCAAAGCGACTTACATTTGAGGAACAACTTACAAGTATCAACAGAGCATCAAGTGCAATCAATACAAAATAATTGTAGGGGATGGAAGAAGAAGAGCACAGGAAGTGCATGTTAGAGGTTAGTTATGCCGGGCTTACACCAAAGGATTTTCACAGTCCCAGACTAAAGACCGGCAGTCTTTAGGAATCTTTACTGAAGTCTCGGCGCGCTCCCGTCGTCTCAATCGTTAAATGTGAGGTGATAAAACATGTTTGATATTATCGCAAGTCCTAGCGTAGTCCTAGTGACGTAAAACAATCAACAACCAATAAAATCGTTCTCCGAAAACCGGAAACAGGAAGCCATCAGTCACAACACAGAACCATGTCAACGGACGTGGAAACCCAACAAGCGCCAAGCAGGTGAAAATGGACAGTGGAAAAAGAGGAGCGCCTCGTCGAGCTGTGGGCAGAGCAGCCGTGTCTTTTTGACGTAAACTGCCACTCATACCACGACAGAGTGGAAAAAGAAAAGAAGTGGACCGATATTGCCGAAGCCGTCGACATGCCTGGTATGTGCTAACATTACCACTGTATTGAATGGCATAACGTGCTAATGTTTGATATTGACATTACTGTACAAGAGCACGAATGAAAGACTGAATGAGAAAGACAGGAAATCTAGCTTAGCACAAACGGGGTAAATGTAACTAATGCTAGCCAATTTATGTTCCAGTTGCAGAGGTTAAAACACGCAGCATGTCTCTGAGGACACAGTTTTGCCGTCTGCTGAGACCTCTACCAAGTGGTAGTGGGGACAAGGCCCTTACTTCTAAACAGAAGTGGTTCCTGCGACATTTAGACTTTCTAAAGCCATTTGTCACCCCCCGCTAATCTAGTTGTAGTCTTGTAAATAGTGTCACTACAAGATTCAGTGTTTGTAAAATCTTTAGTCTGAGACTAAAAACTGTGAACCCACAGTCTTTAGATGTGAGCTGATAATCTTATAAAGTCTTTTCTAAATCTTTTCAAAATCTTTTGGTGTACGCCCAGCATTAGTTAGAGGTGTTATAAGAGGAAGTGTTCTCAGAAGAGATGAGTTTTCAAGAGCTTCTTGAAGTCAGAGAGGGACGCCCCTGCTCTGATGGCGTGTGGTAGCTCATTCCACCATCATGGTGTCACAGATGAAAACAGCCGGGACTGGGATTGCTTTGAGTGAAGGGCTGGCAGAGCCAGGTGGCGTTCGTTTGAGGAGTGTAGTGGCCGAGAAGGAACGTAGGGTTTGTATTATGGAGTTTAGGTAGATGGGTACAGATCTGGTGGTTACTTTGTGAACAGGTGAAACTTACAAGTGTTAAGGTTGTGGCAGTCCAAATACACACACAGGGAGCAGCAACTGAAAATGAGTGGAGTCCTTGGAAAGTAACACACAAAACATGCAACATTAAAACAGGTACCACAAAATGTGGAAACAGACAAGAGACATGGATCTGAGAAACAACGAAGCAGCAGTGAGTGAAGCAAACCACTTAAATACAGGTGAGGGAGAAACTAATCATACACGTGAAAACACTAGACAGTCAGTGAGATCCCAACCACAGGAAGTAAAACTGTCACAATCCTGTCCTGAGTGCTGTGTTTTTGGGTTTTTGTTCTGAAGGTTTTGGTTTTGTATCTGCATGTTAGTTATGTCACCTGTTCTGAGTTTATTCTTTTATCAGTTAGGTATCTGTTTAGTTTCATTATTCTGGTATTTAGTCTGTGTGTTGGTTCCATGTCTTAGTCCCCAGTCCTGTTTTCCTGTTGGTCCCGTCTCTGTTCGTACTCCGTCCTGTTAGTCAGTTGTCATGTTTCTGATCTTGTGTTCTGTTAGTTCTGTGTCTCAGTTCATGTCTTAGTGTTTACTTCTGGTTTTTGTTCTTATGTGTTATTTTACCCATGTCTACCTGAGTTCTGTTTTGGGTCACCGGTTTCTTTTGGATTGTTTTTTCGTTTGAACTTCTGTGTGGATTACCTTGTTTTGGACTCAGTTGATCAGCCACTCTGTTAGTAGTGTGCTCGCCTTTTGTTTGCTCAATAAATCTTTGAACTATACCTGCTCCGCCTTGCATATCCTGCGTTTGGGTCCACCAGCCTGCCTCACCACCACACAAACCCCGCACCCAACCGTGACAAAACAAGATGACGCTGTTAGGCTGCGGTCTTTTGCTTAGGAAGGTTCCTAACTGAGTGAAGTGAACCGGAAGTATTTCAGTGGCAGCCATGATAAAAGCTGTTCAAATTCTCTAAAGCTAAGGAAAGGAGCCTCAATGCTTCTGTTCCTTTCCGGCAGACTAGGCACTGTTAGTGCATTGCTGCCTCCCACTGGTGATAAAACAGACTACATTAAAGCTCCTCCTGACCTATATTTTCCAATATAGGCCCGTGGTTTTTAGGAAGTGGAATAGTTCCATTGCTCTTTCTCTTTGATTAGGACCATCACCCATCATAGTTTTTACAGATAATAGATCAACTCCAAGAACGTTGAGGCCAATGAATAGCAATCTCCTTTCCTCAGCATATCTCGGACAGAACATGATGACATGCTTGACAGACTCTTGTACTCCACATACTTGACACTTGCCGTCCCTGTGCTTTCCCACCAGAAACAGCCCACTTGCCAATCCACAATGACCCAGTCTTAATCGGGCCAACTTAATTTGATCCATCCGAGGCAAGATAATTGTATTCCCAGGGTTGACTAAAGGCTTTATGTCATAGAACTTTCTCCCGTTGGTGTTATTGCTCCACTCATGCTGCCATTGTTGTGTCAGTCTTTCCTTAATGATGTTCCGGCATTCCAGTCTGTTAAATGGTACCTCCACCTCCACATTTTCCCTACCTAAACTTGCTCTAGCAGCCTCATTCCCCTTAACCCCCACATGTGCTGGAACCCACAAGAAACCCACACTACACCCCGCCTCTCTAATGTATACACCCTTGTTAAAATCTCCCCAACTAAATCTAACCTAGCCCCTCCTCTTTCTCCCCTATCAGCCATCAAGCCAGATAGTGAGTCAGAGCAAATGATGGCTTTCTCCACCCCACTTTCTTCTACCCACCACAGAGCCCATATGATTGCTACCAGTTCAGCTGTAAAGATTGAAAGACCATCAGGCAGCCTATGACACTGTCTAACATTAAACTGGGGAACATATAAACCAAAGCCCACTTTTTTACTCTCAGGGTCTCTAGATCCATCTGTATAAATATCTATGTAGCTATTCCATAATTTCCTAAGATGCTCCTGTACATAATGTGCGACATTTCCTACGCTTCCTTCCTTTATTAAATTTTAATAGATATATCTATATCAGCCTCAGGAAATAGCCAATGAGGGATAGATGGCCAGTAGACAGATGGCACCATTTTCTTTCATTAAGCTTAAGCTCCTCTGCGTATGTCTTAACAGAATGTAAAACACTATCTATTAAGTTTACTCTCACCCTTTCTAAACTCCCAACACTCTGCTAACAGGGAAACCGAAGGAAGAGCTGACCCAAAGCTTTTAATTTTTACAAAATAATTTAATGCCAATTTTGCACGTCGCAGCCTTAGCGGAACCTCCCCTGCTTCCACTAACAGCGACAGAATCGGCGTTGTCCGAATGCCCCAGTACACATCCTCAAAGCCCTAGATTGAACCACATCTAACATATTAAGCGTGGACCTAGCTGCTGATCCATATGCAAGACATCCATAATCAAAAACTGATCTTATCATAGCTTTATAAATCATCAGCATAAGTTTCCTGTCTGCACCGCAAGAACACCCTGCCAAACACCTCAAAATATTAATAATC
>JALXJV020000016.1:34535555-34662359 GCA_024633595.2 Lepomis macrochirus | reverse complement strand
CTGCCTCCACTGGTGATAAAACAGACTACATTAAAGCTCCTCCTGACCTATATTTTCCAATATAGGCCCGTGGTTTTAGGAAGTGGAATAGTTCCATTGCTCTTTCTCTTTGATTAGGACCATCACCCATCATAGTTTTTACAGATAATAGATCAACTCCAAGAACGTTGAGGCCAATGAATAGCAATCTCCTTTCCTCAGCATATCTCGGACAGAACATGATGACATGCTTGACAGACTCTTGTACTCCACATACTTGACACTTGCCGTCCCTGTGCTTTCCCACCAGAAACAGCCCACTTGCCAATCCACAATGACCCAGTCTTAATCGGGCCAACTTAATTTGATCCATCCGAGGCAAGATAATTGTATTCCCAGGGTTGACTAAAGGCTTTATGTCATAGAACTTTCTCCCGTTGGTGTTATTGCTCCACTCATGCTGCCATTGTTGTGTCAGTCTTTCCTTAATGATGTTCCGGCATTCCAGTCTGTTAAATGGTACCTCCACCTCCACATTTTCCCTACCTAAACTTGCTCTAGCAGCCTCATTCCCCTCAACCCCCACATGTGCTGGAACCCACAAGAAACCCACACTACACCCCGCCTCTCTAATGTATACACCCTTGTTAAAATCTCCCCAACTAAATCTAACCTAGCCCCTCCTCTTTCTCCCCTATCGCCATCAAGCCAGATAGTGAGTCAGAGCAAATGATGGCTTTCTCCACCCCACTTTCTTCTACCCACCACAGAGCCCATATGATTGCTACCAGTTCAGCTGTAAAGATTGAAAGACCATCAGGCAGCCTATGACACTGTCTAACATTAAACTGGGGAACATATAAACCAAAGCCCACTTTTTTTACTCTCAGGGTCTCTAGATCCATCTGTATAAATATCTATGTAGCTATTCCATAATTTCCTAAGATGCTCCTGTACATAATGTGCGACATTTCCTACGCTTCCTTCCTTTATTAAATTTTTTAATAGATATATCTATATCAGCCTCAGGAAATAGCCAATGAGGGATAGATGGCCAGTAGACAGATGGCACCATTTTCTTTCATTAAGCTTAAGCTCCTCTGCGTATGTCTTAACAGAATGTAAAACACTATCTATTAAGTTTACTCTCACCCTTTCTAAACTCCCAACACTCTGCTAACAGGGAAACCGAAGGAAGAGCTGACCCAAAGCTTTTAATTTTTACAAAATAATTTAATGCCAATTTTGCACGTCGCAGCCTTAGCGGAACCTCCCCTGCTTCCACTAACAGCGACAGAATCGGCGTTGTCCGGAATGCCCCAGTACACATCCTCAAAGCCCTAGATTGAACCACATCTAACATATTAAGCGTGGACCTAGCTGCTGATCCATATGCAAGACATCCATAATCAAAACTGATCTTATCATAGCTTTATAAATCATCAGCATAAGTTTCCTGTCTGCACCGCAAGAACACCCTGCCAAACACCTCAAAATATTAATAATCTTTCCACATTTATTCACCATTCTACATACATGTTCTTTATACGTTAACTTTTCATCGACCCGGACCCCAAGAAACTTGAAGACCCTGACCCTCTCAAGAGGTTCCCCATACAATTTAAGACCCAGACTGTCTATTTTCCTCTTCCTGCCAAAAACCATGTACTTTGTTTTTGTCAATGAAAGCCTAAAGCCCCACTTATCACTCCAAGCCTGCACCTTATTCAAAGCACACTGCCTCTTTTCCATATTGCTCCATCGTCTGCAAACAAAGATCGCTGAAATCCACTTCCTATCTCATCAAACATATTATTCACCATTATATTGAATAGAACTGGGCTGATGACACTACCCTGTGGAGTCCCATTATCTACAAACACGGAGTCAGAGGAGCTCCCTCCTACTCTTATTTGAATGCTCCGTGCCCTCAGAAAGTCCTTAATCCAATTAATCATTCTGCCCCGAATGCCTGCATCATACAACTTAATGATTACTCCTTCTTTCCACAGCATATCATAAGCCTTCTCTATATCAAAAAACACACCTACCACCACTTCTTTATTTACAAGGGCTTTCTTGATATCATCATCCAACATTAAAACTGAATCCATAGTGCCACGACCAAGTCTGAAACCATTCTGATATGTAGAGAAAAAACCTGTCTTTTCTAGTCTATATACCAACCTGTCAGTAACCATCCTTTCCATAATCTTACAGATAACAGCTGTGAGAGCAATTGGTCTGTATGACCCAGGGCTTTCTGCTTCCTTACCAGGTTTTAAAATCGGCACAATCACTGCGTGTTTCCATTCAGCTGGAATTGATCCTTCCTCCCACACTGTGTTAATCAATGCCAATAACTCCTCTAATGCAAAGTCATCCATATGCTGAAAGATCTCATATCCCAATCCATCTCTTCCAGGAGCAGTGTGCCGCCCTCGTCTTATTGACCTTCTTAGTTCATGTATAGAAAAGAACACATTGATTACATCACTGTTGTCATTATTTTTGTTGAGTTTATACCCTTCCTGCTCAAGCATTAGCTCCCTCCTAATCAAACCTTCACTGCCAACATTCCTATCACTATGCACTTGCTGGAAACTTCTAACTAACAGATTAGCCTTGTCCTCATTACTCACCACTTCCCTACACCCTTCTACCAAAACAGGAATAGAGAAACCTCTATTAATTCCTGCCATCCGATGAATCATATTCCAAACCTGTTTAACAGTAGTCTCAGAACCTAGAGTGCCACAGAACTTCTGCCAGCTTTCTCTCTTCGCACCCTTTATAACCTTTCTAGCCTCAGCTCGCCGTTGTTTATATTCAACAACAAGGCTCTCAACAGGACATTTGCGAAGCTGCCTATAAGCTCTATTTCTAACCCGCACAGCCTCATCACAAGCATGATTCCACCATGGCACTGCTTTTCTCTCTTTCCTCTCACCCTTAATTTAATGGCTTTTTCTGTTGCTTTTCTCACGACTCCACAAAGAGAATTACTCCACTCATCAGTGCTACCTTGACTAGTTATATCACCTAAACTGCCTACTAACTCATCTCTGAACTTATCCCAATCTGCTTTTAAAAAATTAAACCCTCTTACCGCTCTCTCCTTCTCCACCTGTAAAACACTGCCAAATTCTGTAAATATAGGGAAGTGATCACTCCCTAAGGTGTTCAGTTCCATAGGATACCAACTCCCACACCTAGCAAGTTCACCTGACGCAAATGTTAAATCAATACATGACAGATTCCCACTATTCACCTGAAACCTAGTCGGTCTTCCATCATTTAACACCACCAAATTGTTTTTATCTATAAAATCTTCCATTAAAACCCCATTTCTGTCTCTGATTCTGCTCCCCCAAAGAGGATTATGAGCATTAAAATCGCCTGTCCACACCACGGGAGGTCTCACCTGGTCCATTATTTCATCTAACTTATCCATTTCCAACCGAAGACAAGGATTATAAAAATTTACCAATGAAAACCTACCTGTTGTGCTCCATACCTCAATTGCTTTACATTCCAGTCCTGAGGTAATATTTAATTGCCTATATTGGACACCTTGTTTAACAAATATTGCACAGCCCCCTCCAGATGAATTTCTGTCCTTACGTAAACAACTAAAACCTGGTATCACAAAGTTTAAAGACGGTTTTAACCATGTCTCCTGAATGCATATTAACTGTGGTTTGTTTTTACAACCATCCACAAACTTCTTTAGTTCCTGTCCATTAGCTATCAAACTCCTAGCATTCCACTGCAGAATACAAAACCTTAATAGACTAACTATCATCATCATCATCATCATCATCATCATCATCATCATCATCATCATCATCCATTTGACCTCCATTGTTCTTTTCCCTTTTGTCTCTTGAGAACACATATCTATGGAGTGCTGCTGGCTCAACCTCTACAACCCCAAGACTCCTCTCAGCAGCCTTCACCACACTTCTTACGATATCTGAATTATTCTTAGTCTGCTTCATGTCACACATCACTTCCACAATGAAAGCCAGGAATTTCATCTTACTAACCACCACTGAATCATCTGTTACATAAGCTACCTGCGGAGGGCATTCCGCTTGCCTTCTCCTTGTGTCACTCACCTCACCATATGTTGCAACCTTTTTTACAGCCTCAGCATAAGACACCCCTTTATTAGTCTCCCTAAACTGCTGCACCCTCAAAGCCTGCTTATATTGCTCACATTCACGATTTCCAGCTATGTGCCTTCCACCACATGAACCACACTTTACCACCTTCTCCTTACACTCAGAGAACTCGTGTTCACCTCCACATTTCCCACATCTTCTATTTCCTCTACAAGCAGCCGCAATATGTCCGTACCTCGGACATTTAAAACACCTCAAAGGTGGCCTTCTGTATGGTTGCACTTTAAATGACAAGCATCCTAGGAATACTCGTTCTGGAAGGGCTCTTTCCTGAAAAGATAACACCACAGTTGATGATTCCCTCTTAGCTCCCTCACGAAAAATTTTAATTCGTGTGGCCTCATCCACCTTCGCCCCCTCAATGCCCCTCACCAACTCAACCATGGAGATCTCCAGAGAAACTCCATAAATCACCCCTTCCAATCCAGCCTTGCTACCTGGAATAAATCCTTCCACCCGCCTCTTCCCTATCGCATCCAGTGAAACAGCTTTGTTCAACTGTGCTGCAGACTTGCAAAATACAAGCAGTTTCCCATCAGCCAAAATTTTTGCACTCAGGATATGACCCAACTCCTCCTTCAATGCCCCAGCAAGCCTAATTGGGTTGAGAGAACTAAACACAGACTGCCCTTCCTTCAGCTTAAAAATCACTTTATACTCTTCCGACTGGCTACTGCTTCTTCTCATCACCTTTACCTGCTGATCTCTCCCTCCATCTGACTCTTGTGAGTCACTAGTTTTATCCCTTCTTTTCCTGTTCTTCCCCTTACTATTTCTTTCCCATCCGCCCCCACCATCATCCGTGTCCTGCATTGCAGGAGCAAAGTCTTATTATTGTAGGCTATTGACTAATATTTTAGCACTAGTTAGGCTAAATTGGGTAACACCGCGTGTCAAACAATTCTCCTCTCTCATCCGCTTCCTCTGTACGATCCGACTCGGCTAACAGGTAACCCAGCCTCAATGCTTCCTTTCACATCTCCTTTAGTATAGGGTACACCGGATTATCCTTTACGAAAGGAATGGAGAGAATGCCGTCCCACAATGCCTTGCGGCGGCAACATTTAAAGCGACGCACGTTCTCAAACAATAAACGACAATGACCGATAAAGGATGTCAGTCTCCATGTAAGTTACCATTGGCTATGAAGCCTTGTCTCTCTCATGCAACTTGGTAATGTGTATATTTTGATATGTCAACAATACTTGAAATCCATAAGCGAGCTCTTGTAAAATGATCAGTGTGTAACGTTAGGCTCACGTTAAAGCCCCCCTCCAGTGTATTTTGAGTCATTTCCTTACAATGTTGATTACCCACATAGTTTGCCAAATATTTTTTGACAAATAGCTCAATTTTGTGCTCAAAGTTGCAAAAGTTGCTTAGTTGTTAAAACAGGGTGGTGACGTATGACTATAGTAAATTCCATAAGTCATACGTCATTCTCCAAGCTTGCGCAGGCGCGCTGTCACGCCTCGTTAAGTCAGAAGATCAAACCGATAAACATCATTGTGAACTAGCTAACCTATTTATCATGTCATTTACAAAAACGCGTCACACTTTCACGTGCCACCATCTTATATACAGTCTGCAACATACATTTTACTGACGGCCGTTTTACCAATGCATCGGCGGAGGCAGCCCCCCCCCCCCAAGCGCACTATAAAACGTAGTGGGAGTTATGGAGTTATCTTGTGCAGTGCGCGACAGGACCATCGACTGTGATTGAAAACAGCTGATACGCGCACATTAGTTTCTGTCACGGGTAAGTAATAGCTACTCCTGCCAGATAGTAAAGTGTACTAAACTTTACAGTGTTGTGATGTTAACACAGCGTATAGTGAACACCCCAGCCGGTCAGTTTTTGGCTGTCATGGTAATGTTACGTCCGACTATTAACCATACCCCCATTCTCTGTTTGAGAAAGAACGTTTGCCAAAAACAGCAGTTAAAACTGGCTGGAGGGGGGCTTTAAATGCTCAGTTTGCATTAGTTATTTTTGGCCAGTGTATTGGCAGCCTTCGGCAATATCATTAATTAATTTTACTTCAGTCACAGATGCTGACACCCTTGCCTTTATTAAGGCAAGGGTGTCAGCATCAAGTTGGACAAACTGTTTAGTGGCAAGAAAAACGCTGCCAAATTAGGCTGGGAGTAAGTAGCCTATAACCACAGCTGTGGGTTCAACGTTGTTATTATTTGTGCTGGCAATTAAAGGTAATTCTGACCTACAGGCAGGTGGTGAAGGATATTGGGCTGGAGGGCCAGGTGACTGCCATGCAGGCGTCCAAGAAGTGGGACAACTTAAAAACAAAGTACAAGGTGAAGCAAATCATATGGCTGGGCAATGTGGTGAACTAGTGTAGTATTTGTGGAGATTATGTTGTACAATCAAAACAGGCTACTTAATATGCACATTGATTATGTAACAGTTAGAATACTCCATTACTGGCCAGACTGCTGCTGAAGCCTCATCCTCCAAGGCTGATCAGGCCTCTGGGCCTACATCAGAGAGTGAGGAGGACGAGGCCCTACCGTCTACAAGCTCACAACCACCTAATAAAAGATGAAAGAGGGGTGAAGGAATGTTGGCCTTCTTCAAACAGGCTGAGAAGGAGGAGCAAAGAGATGCTGCTCTCTACAAGCAAAATGAGCGATTTCTTTCTTTATTCGCTGAATTAGTAAAGAAAAAACAAAGACACTGTATGATGATGTGCTCATTTAATGAATTATCAGTCTCTCCAGGATCTTGCATTTTAAGACATGTATGGTGAATATAGTAAATGTATGCAAATAAAGCAGAAATTCAAAAACTTTTCATTTTTAATTGTTTAAATAACAGGACATAGCCATGTAGCAATTGTGCGATTCCCTGAATTTGTGACTGTGAAAATCCCAAATACTGAAGGGACTGATCTCTAAGGCATTTCATTTGCTGAATGAAAGGAATGGTTTTCAACACATTCCTTCAATACACAAACAAATCCTAGCCCACCTGTCAGAGCTGTCCCTGATCACTGTCTGACTTGCTCCATATAAGATGGCCAATAGCAATAGATATCTGGATCCCCTTTTTCACCTCAAACAGTATTTCTGCACATGCAACATATTGTATGTTCCGACTCATGTGAAATACACTATACAAGCTAGAATGACCACACAGATGAAAGTAGGAATTTAGCTGTAATGGAATACCTGTAGGCTATACATGCAGGATTGACACGATGTTCTCCCATTTATTAAATACCACTACATTAGAATAGTTTGACAAGTTCAATGTCCTTTACCACTGACTTTACAGACAGTTAATGAGTTGTTTGAAAGTCTTTTCAGGCACCACTGGATCTTTGCATACATCACAGAACGATCCACTATAATTAATATGACCAACACTGTGAAAACGAAAGACAAGTTCTCGAGTTATTGGTATGCGAAAAAATGTTGACGTTCTTTAATTATTGACTAAGATTCCAATCTAACAGAATAGCCATTGATTCACAAAAGGAAATAATCATGTTCCCGAACAGGGGAGGGACACTGGTTTGGGGCTGACACTTGTGCTGCCAGTCTTTCCTTGTATTGCTGACCTTCACCTTCTTCCCATTGCACAGGTGGCGGTGGCGGTGGTGGCGGTACAGGATCCTCGCCCTCAGCCGGGTCCAGGATGTCCCCAGCAGTGATGCAGACATTATGGAGGACTGCACATACTGCATTGACCTTTGGTGCAAAGATGTGATGCACTTCCAAGGCCTTGAAAAAGATCCCTCGCCACCTGGTCTTCATCATGCCAAAGGCCCTCTCTATAATGGATTGGGCTCTGGCATGGTGAGCGTTGAAGCGCTTCTACACTCTCCCCCTCACTGACTGGGGTAATGAGGGTGATGGGTGCAATCAGGCATGGGTATCCTCCATCCCCCACGATGAAGTAACCAGCTCGTGGGTAACAGCCCCTGACAAAGACTGGACTATTTCTGAGCACCCTGGTGTCGTGAACTGAACCAGGGTAACCCACAAATCTGTCCAGAATTTGCCAGTGCTGTCACAGATTGCCTGAAGCTGGACAGAGTGGAAAAGTTTCCTGTTCAGATAGTCCTCTGCATGTGGACCATGGGGAGCCTTGATGCGGACGTGGCATCCATCGATGGCTCCCACAAAGTGGCTCCAAGCTGGGGTGTTGGCAAGGTTTTGAAAGCCATTCCCAACTCCGGAGACAACACTGTCAGACAGTGAACCAGCCAGTAAACAAACATGAGAACCTCCATATCTTGTCCCCATCCATGGGTCTTCTCCCTCCTCAGAAGGGCTCCTCCCAAGTGTCTCAATAGATGCCCTAGACAGCCGGTAGTCAAAGGTGAGGTCATTGGTTTGATCTAAATAGATTTGCACCATTGGGACATGGTTGTTGGGGGTGGCATATATTTTGCTCCTTTCCTGTAAACCTTAAAATAAAGGAACAGTAAATTAATAGTGTGCTGATTTTGTCCTGTCTTGTTTGCACTTCTAAACCCATGTGCAGGAGCAATTTCAATAGTGCTTTGATGGTATGTTCATTTTAAGCATGCCTTGTGATCTATGTTGGAAAACCATATTGGCATACTTTTACCATTTGTGAGCACAATGCCATGAGCCTCCGTAGTAGTACCCTCCTCCTTTGGATTGATCGTTGGTTTTGCTGTAAGGTGTGCCACACAGCAGCAGCAGCAAGCTCCATGTCTCCCCTTTTGCTGTCTAACTCTGCTACTCCCCAGCAGCCCTTTTATAGATCAGTAATTGAAGGTGGCCTCATCGGTACATACGCTACTCAGCTGGTGAGTTTGGTTATTGGCCAATCACTGTGTTCAGAATCTGGTGGTAGCCTAATTATCTTTGGGAAATCAATTATTTTTTCACATTACACATCCACAAGCACAATCAAGTCAACATTTACAGGTGTTCACTGATGTGTTTGTTGATGTGAGTTTGTTTGTTGGGGACACTACAAGGAAAACACATTGTAGCAGCAGGTTACGATAAAATTAAACAAATGTGTTGCATAAAGGGTTCCTAGCCAAGGCTGATTTATGACCTTTGTCCCTGTTGTCATGGTTCTTAGGCTACATGCATAGGTTAATGACAGATAATATACATAGTCAACATAACACTAGAAAATGGATATGACATGCTTTTCTTTCAACATGTCTGAGTTTGAAGAATGATATGAAGACAATGGGCCTAACATAAGCCTATTGGGCCTTTCAGACAGACTGCGACGACCGCACTGCTGCGCTGTGAAACCCATTCTTTTCAATAGCTTGGACCTCGCGCGCACGCCACAGTCAAAGTTCAAAATAGTTGAACTTTTGCGCTGAACTCGGCAGTTTTGTGCTGAGCCCCGTAGCCAGCGCAGTGCAAATCGCTTCCTGTCTGAAAGGGCCATAACTTTCCTAACTGTAATGTATTATTTACATAGGCCTACACTGACTGGGATTCATGTTGAAGAATATGGGCAGGAGAGTGAGTGTGAGAAAGTATTCTCAATTTGATAATCCTTTCCATTATTTGGGGACTGGTACCCTATCTGCCTTTTTGCAAGTAGCATAATATATTCCACTGTGTTGTCCACCTTTAGATGGCCTACATAAAAACGACACAGGGTGCAGTCAAAGATGCGCTTTTTGTATTCCATCTTTGGAATATTGTAGTTTTATCACGGCAAGCCACGTCAGTAACATCCACCGTCGCATAAATACGTCGCTTAGAAATGAGCAGTTGGACTCACTGAGCCCCGCGGTCCTCTTTTCCTAAGTCCTTATGGATTCTCCTTCACATCTTTCCTTGACCTCATGACGTTTTCCGTCGAGGTCAAAGAAAGGAGGTTAGGAAAGGAGATTTTTTTGACTTTTCGACCGCAGCCTTAGTTTTAGTCCAGTGTCATCTTGTTTTACTTCCTGCGGTTGGGGTATCACTGAGAACACACACCCACCACACCAGAACCGTGACACGCCCTCTGTCATTAGCTGAAAAGCCGCCTTTCATTTATGTTCATTTAGAGGGTGGGGCCAGAGAAGAGATTAAGTACTGGTCCCAGGAGGAAAAGAAGGATCCAGATAAAATATAAACTATTTTGGAAGAATTGTATGGGTGCACTAAGTCATATGTGTCTTTGCATGAGGAGTTCTTTTCAAGAAAGTATCAAGAGGGGGAAACCATGCACGAATTTTCTCATCATGCATTAACGTGTTTAATGGATAAAGTTGTTAAAAAGGCACGTAATGGTCTGTTGAATAAATCTGTATTACTCAGAGACCATTTTGTTGAACATGTGTCTGTTCCCTGCACAGCGACCTTAATAGATGTCCGCCGTGATGCCATTAGGTAGGAACAAGAAGGGATGCCAGGGGGCGGAAGGGGTAGAAGTCACTCTGTCCCTCTGTAGTTGGTCTCAAGCACACTGTTCAGGTGGGGAACCTCAGCCACAGCATGGTAAGTAATTCCTCTTCTGATGTGGAGTGAGATTGATTGACTAGTCATAGTAAACTGCCTCGGCCATTTCATTAGTAGACATTTATGAATACAAAAAGTAGTTCCACCAGGCTGCTGGTGGGCTATAACAGTTGCTAAGCAACCTACATCAAAGGCTAGAATTATTAGAAATATTTATTTATGCACGTTGCCAGTAGATTGATTTTGGTAACTTATAATATCCTTGCTCTTATGTGCCGGTGTGCCAGCAGTGCGTAAAATAATAACACTTTAATATTATACCTACCATAAAGAGCGGAATTGCGTCTCTCCTTGAGCAATAGTCTTTTGAACAGGGTATTGAAACTTCAAGTTTGTTGCAATATCGCAGACATCTGGGGCAAGTGGTGGACTGCTGTGTGTGCTTGTGTGCGTTTTTGTGTGTGAGAGAGGGAAATGTAGAATCACATAAAACAAATGATTTCTTTCTCTCATTATTTATTTAATTATTTATCTCAGCCGGTAAAATGCGATCTGCATCAGATCGCATTTTAATACCAGGTGTAAATGTGGTGTGAGACCCACACGAAGCTCAGATTAGGCTAAAACTTGAACCCTGTTTGTGCGGAGTGATACAGGTCTGTGCAAAGGAATTTGACATCAAACCCGTTATATACGCTCATTATATCATTGCTATGAACCAATCAGTTGCTTAATTTGACCTACCCGTTTTATAATCTGCTCCTGCAGTCATTAGTGTATAGTTTTTCACTTTTCATCTCTTAGCCTCTTTATTGAATGATGTTGAGCTTCCAGGTTCTTAAGCAATGCAATGGATTTGAGCTTCAAGACTTTCCAGGCATTTAATTTCTGATTTATGAATTTTAAGCAGTGTTTTGCAAATTCATTTCATCTTTCAGTGTTCACGCATTTTCCGCAGGAAATGCAATTTGTGTATTGTAAATGTTTTAAAAACTTGTTTTTTCAGACATAAGTAAAGAGAAACATTAAAAAGAATTATTTTTTGATTTAATAATTTATGCACTAAAGGGTTATAAGCATCAAACTCTTCTACCAAGAGTCTGGCAGGTTTGGCATAACCTGCCCCTGGCATACAGAGACACAAAAAGCTTAATGAAATGTGAAAATTTGATATCTACACAGTTGATTTCTGACCTTAAACTATCTCAGAAGTGAATTTAGTGGTAAAACAGATTAGAGATTAGAAAAATTGAAAAAGAAAAAAAGAAAACATACCATTGTGTTGGCCTTTCTCTGCTTCCCACTCCTTGCTCAAATGCAGAAATGAGTGCAGGGATATTTGTGCTGGCAAGTTCACACAAGTAAAATGGGCATGGCAAGGACACAAGAACACAAGTACAGACAAGAGTTCTAGAATCCTGCATCAAAGCAACAAAATCATTGTTGGTTCCATTCCGTTGCCTTTGAAGATGAAAGCAGGCCATTCTATGGGGATCATTATGTCTCAATTCATAGTTTTAGTCATATGATATGCGCGGGGACCTGGGGCCGTATTACAGAAAGATTCCTATCTTAGGTCTTAAGTTAAGATAGGAAGAGTCTAGATAGGATTTTTCTCAGTTTGGTATTACAGAAGCAAATCCTAACGAACTTTAGGAATCCTATCTTATCTTACTTCATCCGTCTTATGTCAAGGTTAGGAAATCCTAAATACGCAATCCAACATCGGTTATCAACTTTTATGTCTGTTACCTAGCAACCGATGACGCTTTTCTCTCGTCGCCGAGCTAAACTGATTTTAATCGCTGTATTTTGTAGTTTTTTTTAATGAAACAAACTGAAAATGGAGCGAAAACAACAATTTTACTTCAATTAAGGTGACTTTGTTGGTAACCACCGTCGAGAAATCCAAATCCACATAACGCTTAACTCGGGTAGAGCCAGATAGAGAGTGGGCTAAAATAGTGGACACCGTCACCGGCGCATATCCGGCATCCAGCGGAGCGTAAATGCTGCCAAAAAGAAAATCAGTCCATTTACAAGTGATACGAAGAGAAAGACAACTTTTGTGTCCACCAAGCAGAGGGAAGCCGCTGGTCGCTCCCCTGAGCTCCCTCACTGACGCCGGCAGAAAGGCAGAAACTCATAGTTCTTCTCGGGAAAGGCTAATAAAGGCTGCGGGCTAACGTCATCATGTTTTTCATGTAGCCTAGGCTATTTCTTGTCTCTAGCGATCTCCTTCTATCAATGACTTGCATTAGGATTATTTTGTTACATGAAGCCTTTACGTTATGGGCGATAACGCCTCTAGCGTTACATCGCTGACAGCCTTTCTACTAACGAGGCTTTTGTCATAAAACACGTCGGTAGAATCAATTAAGTTCTGCCCGTTGACATTTTGTTGATTTTGTAAAAGCAATTAAACAGCGACAATGTGGATTAAACGAGTTAGCAAACACTACCTGGTGGAAAAGTAAAAGTTAGGAGAGCTAAACAGCTATCCTAAAGTTAGGAGAGTTTATTTAAGATTTTACGAAGTTAGGATGCTTCTGTAATACACTTTTCCTATCTGAAGTAAGGAAAGGAAAATTGATTTAGGAACTGTTAATCTGTAATGGCCTTTTTCCTAAATCAGTTCCTAACCCTTATAACCATGGTTACCGAGCAGTTAGGATAGGATCTGCCGGTTAGGAAGTTTCTGTAATACGGCCCCTGGAGGGCAAAACAACAGACCAAGATAGCAGCTCCCACACTTGCCACTGTGAAGTCACTTCTGGATCAGGCTCTGCTCTGCGGTCAGCTACACTTTAAGGAAATGAACAGTTTTTTTTACATCCCCCAATGGATGTAACTTGTTTTCGCTACACCACGGATTGTGACAATGGTAAGCGACTGATGAGCATTATCCAAACCATTGAAAGTCTGAATGCATGGGTCTTGGCACTTTGACTTTGCCTTCACAATAGCTACCTCCATCAATATTTGTAAATCTAAACCATGCAAATTACAAAATGTACCACGTGGGTAGGCTATTTGTCATTTTAAAAGGTAGTATATGCCAACGGTGGCTAGCGTTAAGTAGTATGGTAGGATAGGTGGATAACGTAAGCTTACTGAATATAAGACTCTGTTAGGCTTTATTGAACATTAGTGTAAAGAGTTTAGCAAGGGCATAGGTTTGCAAGATGTTGACAATGACATTTACTCATTTGGCAGACGCTTTTATCCAAAGCGACTTACATTTGAGGAACAACTTACAAGTATCAACAGAGCATCAAATATAGATCTACAACTGACAATACATACTAGTAAGAGCAGCAATAAATACTAGTAAGGGCTCATAGTATATATCACATCAATGGGTAAATACCTAGGGAAGGAAGTAAGAGTTAAAAGAAAGTGCAATCAGAACAAAAAGTGCAATCAATACAAAATAATTGTAGGGGATGGAAGAAGAAGAGCACAGGAAGTGCATGTTAGAGGTTAGTTAGTTAGAGATGTTATAAGAGGAAGTGTTCTCAGAAGAGATGAGTTTTCAACAGCTTCTTGAAGTCAGAGAGGGACGCCCCTGCTCTGATGGCGTGTGGTAGCTCATTCCACCATCATGGTGTCACAGATGAGAACAGCCGGGACTGGGATTGCTTTGAGTGAAGGGCTGGCAGAGCCAGGTGGTGTTCGTTTGAGGAGCGCAGTGGCCGAGAAGGAACGTAGGTTTGTATTATGGAGTTTAGGTAGATGGGTACAGATCTGGTGGTTACTCTGTATGCAAGCATTAGTGACTTGAATTTGATTCTGGAGGCCACGGTGAGCCAGTAGAGGTCACTGAGTAATGGAGTGACATGAGACATTTTGGGCTGATCAAAAACCAGACGAGCTGCTGCGTTCTGAACCATGTGTAAGGGTTTCAACGCACAAGCTGGAAGACCTGCTAGGAGGGCATTGCAATAGTCGAGCCGAGAGATAACCATGGCCTGTACCAGAAGCTGGGTGGCATACTGAGTGAGGTAGGGCCTGATTTTCCTTATGTTGTATAGAGCAAAGCGGCATGACCGAGAGACCGCAGCAACATGGTCTGAAAAGGACAGTTGATCAATCATGACACCCAAGTTTCTCACCACCTTGGTTGAAGTGATGGTTGAGGAGTCAATTTGTAATTCGATGTTATGGTGAATAGATTGCTTGGCTGGAATGACCAAGAGTTCAGTTTTAGAGAGGTTTAGTTGAAGGTGGCAAGCCTTCATCCATGCAGATATGTCCGAGAGACAGTCTGTGATCTGCGCCGAGACGGTGCGATAGGTAGAGTTGTGTATTGTCTGCGTAGCAGTGGTAAGAGAAGCCGTGTGAGCGAATGATCAGCCCCTGTCAGGTGGTGTAAATTGAGAAGAGAAGGGGCCCTAGGACTGAGCCTTGGGGCACACCTGTTGAGAGGCAGTGGGAGGAGGATAATTGTCCTTGCCACAAGACATTGTAGGAACGCCCAGAAGGGTAGGATTTGAACCACAGGAGTGCTTTACTCGAGATGCCCATTGCTGAGAGAGCAGATAGCAGGATCCTGTGGTTGACTGTGTAAAAGGCAGCTGATAGGTCAAGCAGGATAAGAACCGAGGATTGGGCTGCGGCTTTAGCTGACCTTAGGGCTTCTGTTACAGACAGAAGAGCCGTTTCAGTAGAGTGGGCACTCTTAAAACCAGACTGATATGGATCTAGGAGGTCATTCCGTGAGAGGAATTCTGAGACCTGTTTGAAAACTGCCCGTTCAATAGTTTTGAATAAAAATTGTAGAGGAGACACTGGTCAATAGTTCTCAACTTGAGTAGGGTCAACTGAGGACTTTTTGAGCAAGGGTGTAACCCGAGCCCTTTTCAGAGTGGTCGGGAAGGTTCCAGAAGCCAGAGATGTGTTTATCACACGAGTGATTGCCGGGACCACAGTAGGAGATATGGCTTGGAGGAGATTGGTAAGAATGTAAATGTAAATGCTCCGTACTTGTATAGCGCCTTTCTAGTCTTTTCGACCACTCAAAGCGCTTTTACACTACATCTGCATTCACCTGTCACACACATTCACTCACTGAGCCTAAGCGCTCAAACGGAAACTATCACATTCACACACATTCATACACTGACAGAACAGCCGCCAGGGGCAATTTGGGGTTCAGTGTCTTGCCCAAGGACACTTCGACATGCAGCCTGGGGGAGCCGGGGATTGAACCGCGGACCTTCCGATTAACGGCCAACCCGCTCTACCTCCTGAGCCACAGCCGCCCAATCAAATTGGTTCGGAATCGGGTCCAGTGGGCATGTAGTTGGACTGCTACGAGTCAAGAGTTCTGATACTTCGCTCTCTGTGAGAGGAGTAAACGAGGAGAGTGAAGAACCACTGACCTGGGAGGGCAGAGGAAAAGATATAGTAGGACTGCTACAATGGTTGAGTTTGAGTGTTTCAGAGAATTGACTAGTTATAGCCTCTACTTTGACTGTGAAGAAGGCAGCAAAGATATCAGCAG
Source organism: Lepomis macrochirus (assembly GCA_024633595.2). Taxonomy (NCBI): domain Eukaryota; kingdom Metazoa; phylum Chordata; class Actinopteri; order Centrarchiformes; family Centrarchidae; genus Lepomis; species Lepomis macrochirus. Next base: position 34,646,267 of record JALXJV020000016.1, on the reverse strand, counting down.
ACAGGTTTGTGGGTGGTGGAGGGGGAGGAGGATTTAGTAGCGCTTTAAAAGTGGAAAATAATTTCCTTGAGTCAGTGGCACGGCTAATTCTGTTATTATAGAACGCAGTTTTGGCAGCACTGATGCTTGTCGAGAAGGAGGATAGGAGCAATTGGTAGGCCTTAAGGTCGGCAGGGTCTTTTGTTTTTCGCCATTTTCTTCAGCAGCTCTGAGATCAGTACGTAGCCCACGGATGGTATCAGTTAGCCACGGGTGGGACTGGTTTGGGCGAGCAGGCTTGGTGTATAGAGGACACAGGCTATCTAGGCACGAGGTTAGTGTAGAGCACAGAGATTGTGTGGCATCATTGACCTCAAGTGAGGTAAAAGTGCTGAGGGAAGGTAGAGCGGAAGCTACCACTAAGGCAAAGTGAGCGGCAGACAGGTTGCGGAGGTGTGAGACCAACGGTGTTGGACCAATGGGCTTTTCCTGTAGGGATACCGTGAACTGAATGAAATAGTGGTCTGACACATGTAGAGATGTGACAGTTAGGCTCTCCGTGGCACAATTTCGTACAAGAACGAGGTCAAGCAGGCAGGCAGGAGGCTAGCCACCGAGCCACTAGCTGGAACAGGGACAGACAGAAAAAGGCTACCAACCAGGAGGCTAGCAGGCTGTGTGCTAGCAGGTTGGGAATCAGGCATGTAGAAACTAGAACACCGGAGCTCAGGGCCAGTGGGCCGGGAAACAGGCAGGTGGCTAGCCAAATGAGGAGCTCTTCCTCAACTCCATCAAGTCCAAAAACAAGTTAAAACTCACATCAACGCAAGTGTCTGCTGGGTCCATTCTGTTACATGTAGCTGTGAGGCTACACGGAGTATCAGGGTCTGGACCCAAGCGCAGACACAGAAAACAGAACAGATGCAGTTGGTGAGATTAATCATACACAGGTGAAAACACTAGACAATCAGTGAGGAAACACTCAAAACACACACCAACCACACCTGAACCGTGACACACTCTTTGTCATTAGTTGAAAAGGCACTTTTCATTTATGATCATTTAGAGGGTGAGGCCAGAGAAGAGATTAAGTACTGGTCCCAGGAGGAAAAGAAGAATCCAGATAAAATATAAACTATTTTGGAAGAATTGTATGGGTGCACTAAGTCATATGTGTCTTTGCAGGAGGAGTTCTTTTCAAGCAAGCATCAAGAGGGGGAAAACATGCATGAATTTTCTCATCATGCATTAACGTGTTTAATGGATAAAGTTGTTAAAAAGGCATCTAATGGTCTGTTGAATAAAGCTGTATTACTTAGAGACCAGTTTGTTGACCTTGATACATGTCCGCAGTGATGCCATTAGGTAGGAATAAGAAGGGAAGCCAGGGGGCGGAAGGGGTAGAAGTCACTCTGTCCCCTCTGTGGTTGGTCTCAAGCACACTGTTCAGGTGGGGAACCTCAGCCACAGCATGATAGGTAATTTCTCTTCTGATGTGGAGTGAGATTGATTGACTAGTAGGATTGAGTACGGCTGAAACGAGTATCCGGTACGGATAAAGCATTTTTGCCAAGTACAAGTATTATACGAGTCAATGTCTGTACTCGGATTGAAAAAAAATCCTCATTGCGTAGCTGACTGTGCTCTCTCTCTCTCTCTGCCGGTCATCGGAGATTTTTTTTAAACTGTCAGCTACTCTAACCAGTTTTATTTTACTTCACACACTGAGTGTCGACACTTTCTTGCTGTATTTAAAAAATAAAGGTATTTGTGGTATAAATAAATTGTTTAAAATAATATTACAAATTAAGCTACACACACACAACCCCACAACCCCCCCTCTGTCTCTCTCTTACACACACACACACACACACACACACACACACACACATATACCTGGGTCCTTCACCACGAAGCCAGTTCAACAAACCCAGGATATGTTTCCGTTATCTGGCTTCACTAACCCTTAGAACCGCGATCGGGATAAGCGGCACCACGAAGCTGGTTATGAACTCGGTAAATTAACCCAGGGTTTCCCGATCCAGCCGGGAGCACGTTCACATAAAAGAGGCGGTGTTAGCAGCAGATGATCAAACAGACATGAACAGGTCCACTGTCAGCAGAGTGTCATATTTTACCATCGAGGATTAAACTGTAACACTACAGAAATACGACAGTAGCACGGCTGAAACTGACACATGCAGGGAGACAGAAAATCGCAGACAGTGTAAATGTCTAAATGAACAGGCGTAGTCTATAATAAATGCGTTGATAAAAAGTGTTCTTATGAGCTGCAGAAAATATCAGCCTTATTCTTTCAGCTCGGCTGTGTGTCGGCGTTTCACATTAAGACTCCCTCACTTACAAAAAAAAACTTGTCGCCGCTTCAAAAATTAGATTAATTTATTTAACACACTCAAAAGTGTTCCAAACATTTTTCTAAATTAACTTCATAAAGCAATGAAACGGAAAAATCCCTTCATGCCATAAAATGTGCTCAAATAATGTTTTAAAGACTGAATCTCAACATTTAGGCTGCTGAAAACTCACCGTCCCACCTTTTGCGTCAACATCGCATCGGAACATGACTTGAGTCTCTGTAGTCGGCCTTCGAAAGCTTTACTAACCTAAGTAGATAGACTACTTCATATTAAAATTTAGTAGGTATTTCAATACCAAACTGTTCATCATATTAAGCCTCTCATAAGAAAAATAAAATCCATTTATTTTAACGGTTGCGTCAGGCTGTGTGAAACGGACTGGGAGCAAATAAAAAATATTAAAGACATTTAAAGGCAGCAAGTAGGCTGATCCTGCTGTACTGTAAAAACCTGTAGGCAACATTAGCCTGAGGCTTTCAATCAGTCTCTGTAGGATCGCCATAGTCAAGAGTTTCTCCACATCACCGCTGCAAACAAAAAGCAGCCTATTGGCTAAAACAGTCTGTGGGATTTCCTACAGATGGTGATGTTTTCACAGAGTTAATCTCTTTTCTGGAACATAACCTGCAGGGAGCAGGTTAGCCGTTCATAAAAAAATTTAAAGTTAAAAAAGAAAGCTATGTTGAGTATGAAAACTCTTCAATACATTTTACTTCATAATTGCAACCACATATGTTGTATTCATTGTTGCAAAACTTGTTCTGTGTATAGTTTGTTTGTTATTGTGATCAAAACCATTGATCTGAAGCTCAATGCTGATGCTGTTATGTAAATAGTTTTCTAATCAGAAATAAATATAACAATTTCTGATCAACCCATATAAATTGCATGCTTAAAATAACATACCGTTAAAGCCCCGCCAATTTCGAGACAACCTGACCCACTTCCGAGTTAAATCCCACCCACTTCCGGGCTAGGCCCTGCCCAATCCGAGTACGAATACAGATAATTCATATGGTTAACAGATACAGATACAGATAATGCTGTACTCGCTCATCCCTATTGACTAGTCATAGTAAACTGCCTCGGCCATGAGCCAACTACAAAATCGCCTGGGGCAGGCAGGCAATGCAGAGACACAATTGTATATCAGGTAAGTGTGGTGGAATAAACGAAGATTTCAAAATGTGGGAGTGGGAGTGGGGGGGGGGGCATTCGACAGCTCCTAGAGTCACAGGTCCGCGCTGCTCGATCAATAAAAGAGCTTTGATTTGATTCAGAAAACAGCGACGCTGCCACCAAGCTACTGAGAAATGTCACGTTAAACTAGTAACGGTGCTACTTGTAGCGACGCTGCTGCCCAACGCTGCTCGTACGGTGGGCGTGTTGAAGCAGCTCGGTGGCAGCAGGGCGCTGAGACGATGATGCACTGGCTCTGTCTTCTTGCAGCAAAGACGGCGACTTTCTGCTTTAACTTTATGTCACGCAGAGTCAAAGGCTTCACCAGGTTTGTCGTTTCGCCGCTCTTAGCAGCAATTATCTTATGTCGCAAATATTGCTTCGCGAGCTGTTGCATCAAGCCACACTTTTGATTTTCTCCACGTCTTTTATATCCACGAGCCACGTCTCTGTGAGTAACCGGCGTGAGCTAGTGTTTACATCACTTTTAGATGTGGGCACATCAAGAATGCTGCATGCTTATTGGCTCACTGGCGTTAACAAGAACCTTTAGGTATCGAACTTTGGTACCGGAAGACAAGGCATTTTTTGATACTCTGTGGTATTGAAGCAATTCGGTCGGTGCCTAAAAAGTATTGAACTCGATACCTAGCCCTACTGCCAGAGGACCCTGAACTAGAGGTAATGCCATATTTGATATGGTTAACTTACTCCATATGTATGTTCTTATATCATAAAATGTATATCATGCTTCTTGATTCAAAAGGTCAGCATTAATGCAAATCGCACCCAATAATATTTTCTTATACAAATTTCCATGGAACAACAAAATGTTCTATGTTGATTTAATATTTTGTTATGAGGGGTGGTGTGGAGACAGAGAGGACCCAAACGCAATGCTCAGAGGGAAGGAGGTTTATTGGGGGAAATGGAAGGTGAGGAATGGAGTGGAGGGAGAGGAGGATGCCGGGGAAAAACGGGCACGAGGAAGCAAGGAGACTGGGACCGGAGGACAGAGGGACACTGGGGCCGAGGAAGAGAGGTAGCAAGGGGGAACAGGGAGGACGCCGTAGGGGGAAGCCTAGGGAGGAGAGGACCGGATGGCGAGCCCAGCTGACAACACGGAGGACGAGGGTGAGTGAACCTGGGAGGAAAACAGACAAAGAGAGACAGGGTTAGAGACACAAGGACAAGGCACTGGGAAAATGTGGAAAAAACAAGAAACAACAGAGATTGGACACGAAGGTGGCACCAGGTATGGAGCAACGACGATCAAGCGAAGATGGTGTGGAGAGCCGGGGTAGACATACAGGCTGGGATGAGGTGATTACTGGCAGGTGTGGCAGGCTGACGAGGTGGCTGATGCGGAGCAGGTGTGGATCGTTGGCTGGGCTCAGGAGCAGAGGGAGAGAGAACACACAAGGGAGCAGACACAAGGAAAGCAGGCGGGAGAAAACCAAGGAAAAAACAGAATAACTGATGAAAAGGGGAAAAAACCCAGGACACTCACCGTCAGCCGGGCTGCCACCATAACACCTTTAGCTTTTTGGCTAACAGCTGACTTGAACAACAGAAGGTCCGGTGCCGCTGAGCTGCAGCGCACTCGTGCATTCACGACAGGGTTACTTGGATTACTAACAATGTAACCGTTTTGGAAATAGCAATCCGTAACATTACTCTTCACTGGGAAAAGTTATATTGAAGAATGACTGCCCAACACGTTACATAACACTGATGCGCGAGAGCGACTGTGGTACACACTGTGCAGGTGTAGAATTGGCAGCTGAACGCAAACAAACATCCTTGTTGATACTTGGAAAGGAAGAAAATTTTACACATCAGATGTCCTCAAATCCTTTCCATTTCACTCGGCCAGCCCCCCCCCCCTTTTTAAATTACAGATCTGCATCATTCACGTGGGTCTGATTTACAGGTCAGAAAACCCAGAATTCCAGATTGATCCGGAAAAATCACATCCCTGAACAATGTAATCAAGTGTGTTTTAAAGCACATTTCATGGTAATTAAAATACTTTCTTGACTTCATCATTCCCTATTCAGCAGCTTTTCTGATGTTCTGATGGTGTCTAATTAAAAAATAGAAAATCTGTTTCTGATAAGCAATCCTGTCACAAAGACTAGTCAGCATGAGGTTCATTTGTCATTTCTAGAAATTATGCATCTAATCTGAAAATAAAAAATAAATTAATTAACAGTAGCCATATGTTACTGTAATTTGAAGTTATCCATAAAGCCATAACTTTACATTCCCAAAAATGAAATCTGTGGGAAATGTTTATGTTTTGTGTACTTGCACACTTTCTATTTCTAAGATTATATATTTAAAATTATGACTTCATCAGTTTTCAATAAAATGCATGGCCCACTTCCAAATTATGTAATTTTAAAAATATTTTTTCCATATTATTTCACAATTGTTTTTATTTCCAAAGTTTAAATTACATTATTTTATTTTCGCATCTCTTTAGTCTGTTTAAATGCAAAATGTACAAAATGTTGTGGGTTTATTCGCTGAATATTTCGCTACTTTTGCTTAGCTTAATACTGGTCCTAAAAGTAGAGGAAACCTTTGCAGGCGCTTACCTGGTGTTGCAATGTTTTATATGGTTCTCAAAAATACACAGTGGCACTTGATTGTTGCACTTGTTGCATTTTTGTTGTAACTCACCACCTTCATCCTAAAATGTAATTAACAGAGATTGGAATGAGTAACATCAAGAACATGGGAAAAAAAACTAACAAACAAATAATTTACAACTTTTACCTTTTGCACATCACCATTCAGGGGGAGGTCTGCCTGTAATGGCACAATGTAGGCCACAGCCTTGTTCAAATTGCTTCGGTTCTTTAAACAATCGGCAGTATAGCCCCCAGGTGGCATGGCGATATCAATGAGCTGCTTGCTCCTGCAGCAGCGCACCAGTTTGAAGCCTCCAGAGTGCTTCAATATAGGAAACGCCCTTTCCAGTGTGTTAATAAAGTCCAGTGAGGATCCTTGCACATTCGTAAATGATACTTTTTTACCACCAAGCCCACTTGCCTGGAGCCACATTGTGTCCTCCAAGTTAGGAGTTTAGTTGGTGTTCATGCAAGCACAGCAGAAAATTTTGTTCTCCCAGGGCTGGGCTTGTTTATTTTGTTGTTTCCGTGAACCTTTTGGGTACGGCTGGAAAAGCAGACTCAAAGTGGCCCTCACGGAGTCTGGCCGGCCCAATGGAAAACGTCCCATAGAAGGGGGTAAGACCTGGTCTATGGGATTTATTGTCAGTCCAGTGGTCAGTAAACCTGTCTGACTAGGCGCGCCCGTCTGTCCACCTGCCAGTCCAGTGGTCAGTGCAGTGGTCAATATACTTGTCTGCTGGCTGTGTGGCTCGATTCCTTAGAATCTGGCTCAGCTCCATAACAATCTTTGTTGCCCTGTATCGATGAACAATAGAAAACATACAAAATCAAAAATCTCTTTAGGTAAACAACTTATGGCAGCAGCGTTCAGAATATACACATTTTATATTACAAAGATAATAGTGTGGAAAATGTAGTGTTTTACAGTAAATAGTAGTAATGAGTTGAGGTGGAATGTACTAAATATCATAAAAACATGGCATTATAGGCCAGAGAGTAGAGAATTTAGCACAACCAGTTAATGAAATATTGCGCTACAATGTCTGTTACTGAGTGCTTGAGTTTTATGACCACAGGCAGGAATGACATACTGTGGTGCCCTGTTATGCATTTAATATCATCATCTTTAGCTGAAAATGCTAAACATCCTATTTATTCGCGCAAACATATAAACTAAATAATTTGACATTTGGGACTATTCTCCCCAATTATCACTGCTTCATTGAATATCGTTTATTTGTTTGTAATTTTTAGGGGTCAAAGCCCGAGTGGGGGTGGGAACTGCGATTGCAAGGCATCACAGTTCCCAGTACCAGCGGAGCTGGGAACCTTATTGTTTTCGCTCGTATTTTTATTATTATTCTTCCGCCACTAATTTCACTACTGCAGCCTAGACAGTTCAGTGCTATAGACACGAAAGTCATAGGGTAGGTCCAGGTCACCGCAGCGACCGCAGGCGTAAAAATTTGCACACTTCTACCTCAAGGGGGCGCTATAAGCAAGGTGAAAGCGTTTCGCCTCGGAATTCCCGCCTACCTGTGTATAGCAGCCTGGTAGTTTGCTCGCTGAATGTGAAGGTGAAGGGAGTCTTTATTTGGAGGAAGACTTCTCTCCAAACATTTCCCTGATTTGAACATTTGCCACCTTGCCTTGTTAACATCTGTTATACCCTTCTGATCATCATGTGAATGCTTCCACTGCCTCGTAGAGCTCTGGTGGTACAGTGAAAGCTGTACCCATTTTTCTGAATGTAGTACAGCATTCACGATTCGACAGGAGTGTCTTGACTGTCTTCACCTTTCCTATGCTAAACAGGGAACTCAGTGTGCCACAGCCAGAGAAGCAATGTAGACCAATCAGCACATCACACACTTCTTCCCCTAGTTGGTCATGGATCCTTTCAACTTCAACTGTGTGACTGTTGACTCCTTTTCCAGTGTGAAAGTACAGATGAGCCCCAACCTCTTTGTGAAAAGCAAGGGCCAGAACAAACACATCAGTGTCAGGACTTCTGATGACTATGTGTCTGCTATAATTAGCATGTGCACAGTGTAGCAGAAGTCGGGTGTCTACCTCTTCTTGTACTGTGAAGAGATCTGGCATTGGTAAGACTTGCAGATCAGCTGTATTTTGTATTTTTCTTAGAGCGTGGCACTCTCCTCCATGTCCAACGATTAAAGTGAGGTCATCCATCAGGTCATTTCCAGATTTGCACCATCTCTCAAAGAAAAACTTTAAGAGAGATTTTCTTTGTTTTCACCACATGCCAAGAAATTTACCCACTGCTTTGGTGTCCTTTGTTCTTCAGAATATATTTTAGTGACTTGAGAGCCCTTCATAGCACATTGATCTTGTTCTGCATTCTTGATGCTCATGGTTTTGTAGGTGTCCGGTACAAAATGCACTACCTTGGACTTGCTTGCATTAACCACACTGACAATCAACCTCAGAGCACTGTCTGCACACATCCCAAATGTTGACTGGGGTTTCAAGACTTGCACAAGTGCCATAGCATCCCACACCCAAGTTGAACCCTCAGGAATGTTGTCCACTGTCGCCGGTGGGTTGACCTCTGCTTCCAGAAAGTGCATCAGCTTTGCTTTGTCGGTTTTCATGAGGGAGCCGTCATAATGAGCCAGTGATGCGGGTAAGGGCCATAAACTATATACAAGCATCTCACTGATGTCAATCGTTTTAGAGGTTCCAATTACAATTAAAGCTGCAAGCAGCGATGGAAGACCCTCGCGACATGTAGCGGTCCGGTGATGGCGGCCGTGTTTCATATTCTGGAGCTCTGCCAGTGTGGCTGTGCATTTGCTACTGCTGAGTCGGGCGTTGCATGAAGGTTTTGTATCTCACTTCCTGTTGCCAGCAGGTGGCGCTAATGACTGGGGGGTGAATGTCGACATGTAGATTTGTTCAGGGCGGGACTCTTATCAAGCATGTAAAATTTCATGCAGATCTGAGCATGTACAGTGAAGTTACAAGCACTTCCTCTGTCATGGCGAAGACTTGAAGTTTGACGCACGCATACGGACACACCGATTGGCGAAAACTTCGCAGATAGCACAACTTTTCATCGTCAATGGCTTTAGAAGGCACAGCAGAAATTTGAAGTCGATCCGATTGAATCCCTAGGAGGAGTTAGTTAAAGTACAGGTGTGTAAATCACCAAAAATTTACGTAAAATTCAAAATGGCCGACTTCCTGTTTGGTTTAGGGCATTGCTCCAAGAGGCTTTTATTATGCGTCTGGACATGGTACATGTGCCACAGAAATTTCGTACATGTAGGTCAAAGGTGCGTCGGGGCTGCTTTTTTAAAGGTCACGTCATGTTGCCAGCAGGTGGCGCTATGACTGTGGGTGAATGTCAGCATGTAGATTTGTTGAGGGCGGGACTGTTGTCAATCGTGTAAAATTTCGTTGCAGATCTGAGCATGTACAATGAAGTTACAACAACTTCCTGTTTCATGGTGAATCATCGGCGCACCGGACACGCCATTGGCGAAAACGCTCAGAGAGCACAACTTTACATCGTCAATGCCTTTGGAAGGCACAGCAGAAATTTGAAGTCGATCCGACTAAATCCCTAGGAGGAGTTCGTTAAAGTCACGAAGTGTGCAAATCGTCCCAAAATGGCGTCCAAATTCAAAATGGCGGACTTCCTGTCGACTTTAGGGTATGGGTCCTTGAGGCTTTTGTGCGTCTTGATATGATACACGTCCCCACCAAATTTCGTGCATGTAGGTCGAACGTGGACGAGGGGCTAATTTTTCTAATTTTCTAGGTGAAGCTAGCGAGCCATTTTGCCCGCCGTCCGTAGAAACCCACAAAATACGAAATTTTTCACCAGTCCTGACATGTGTGCCAAATTTGGTGAGTTTTCGAGCATGTTGAGGCCCACGAAAATTGAGCTTACTTTGCAGAAAAAGAAAGAAAGAAAAAAAATTAAAGCTGCAAGCAGCGATGGTGAGACCCTACGCACCTGTAGCGCGTCGGGGTGTGAGCGGTCCTGTTTCTTATTGTGGACCCTGCCTGTCGCGGCTGTGAATTTTCTATGCGTTTCAGGCGGCTGCATGAAGGTTTTGTAACTCACTTCCAGTTTCCAGCAGGTGGCGCTATGACTTTGGGTGAATGTTGGCATGTACATGTGTTCGGGTGGGCCTGTTATTAAGCGTGTAAAATTTCGGTGCAGATCTGAGCATGTACAGCCAAGTTACAACAACTTCCTGTGTCCACGGCGAAGAGTTGATCTTTGATGCCACGCCACGGACCATCCATCGACGAATACGGCGCAGATAGCACTTTTAATCGTCAATGCCTTTAGAAGGCACAGCAGAAATTTGAAGTCGATCTGATTACATCCCTAGGAGGAGTTAGTTAAAGTGCGAGTGTGTAAATCATCCAAAATGGGCGCACAATTCAAAATGGCCGACTTCCTGTTGAGATTAGAGGAGTGGTCCAAGAGGCTTTTGTACGTCTGGACATGATAGATATACCACAGAAATTCCGTAACTGTAGGTTAAAGCGTGGCAGGGGCTGCTTCGTTAAAGGTCACTTCCTGTCAGCCAGCAGGTGGCGCTATGACTGTGGTTAAATGTCGGCATCTACTTGTGTTCAGGGCGGGACTCTTGTCAAACGTGATAAATTTCGTGCAGATGTGAGCATGTACACTGAATTTACAACAACTTCCTGTTTCATGGCGAATCGTCAATGCCACGGACACGCCCATCGACGAAAACGCGCAGATAGCACAACTTTACATCTTCAATGCCTTTAGAAGGCACAGCAGAAATTTGAAGTCAATCCGACTAAATCCCTAGGAGGAGTTCGTTAAAGTGCGGATGTGTAAATCGTCCCAAAATGGCCGCTAAAATCAAAATGGCGGACTTCCTGTCGAGTTCACGGTATGGGTTCTTGAGGCTTTTGTGCGTCTTGATATGATACACGTCCCCACCAAATTTCGTGCATGTAGGTCGAACGTGGACGAGGGGCTAATTTTTCCTAATTTTCTAGGTGGCGCTAGCGAGCCATTTTGCCCCGCCCATCCGCGAAACCCACAAAATACTGAAATTTTTTCACCAGTCCTGACATGCGTGCCAAATTTGGTGAGTTTTCGAGCATGTTAGCGGCCGCTGAAAAGTGAGCTTACTTTGCAGAAAAGAAAGAAAAGAAAAAAGAAAAAAATTAAAGCTGCAAGCAGCGATGAACGGACCCTCGCACCTGTAGCTGTCGGGGTGTGATCGCGGCCGTGTTGCATATTCTGGAGCTCTGCCCGATGCGGCTGTGCATTTGCTACCAGCCGGACGTTGCATGAAGGTTTTGTACCTCACTTCCTGTTGCCAGCAGGTGGCGCTATGACTGTGGGTGAATGTCGGCATGTACATGTGTTCAGGGCGGGACTCTTGTCAAAGCGTGCAAAATTTCGTGCAGATCTGAGCATCTACGAGTGAAGTTACAACAACTTCATGTGTCATGGCGATGACTTGATCTTTGGCGCCACGCCATGGACACGCCATCGACAAAAAACTCACAGATAGCACAACTTTTCATCTTAAATGCCTTTAGAGCGTCACAGCAGAAATTAGAAGTCGATCCGACCAAATCCCTAGGAGGACTTCGTCAAAATACCGAGTGTGTAAATCATCCAGAAATTGCCATAAAATTCAAAATGGCCGACTTCCTGTTGGGTTTAGGGCATGGCTCCAAGAGGCTTTTGTACCTCTGGACATGATACATGTGCCACAGACGTTTCAGTACATGTACGTCAAACGTCGCGGCGGGGCTGCTTCGTTCAAGGTCACTTCCTGTTGCCAGCAGGTGGCGCTATGACTGTGGGTTAATGTCGGCATGTACATGTGTTCAGGGCGGGACTCTTGTGAAGCGTGCAAAATTTCGTGCAGATGTGAGCATGTACACTGAATTTACAACAACTTCCTGTTTCATGGCGAATCGTCGATGCCACGGACACGCCATCGTCAGACAACAGCGCAGATAGCACAACTTTACATCGTCAATGCCTTTAGAAGGCACAGCAGAAATTTGAAGTCGATCCGACTAAATCCCTAGGAGGAGTTCGTTAAAGTACGGAGTGTGGAAATCGTCCCAAAATGGCCACTAAATTCAAAATGGCGGACTTCCTGTCGAGTTTAGGGTATGGGTTCTTGAGGCTTTTGTACCTCTGGACATGATACATGTGCCACAGAAGTTTCAGTACATGTAGGTCAAAGCGTCGCGGCGGGGGCTGCTTCGTTAAAGGTCACTTCCTGTTGCCAGCAGGTGGCGCTGTGACTGGGGGAGAATGTCTGCATGTAGATATGTTCAGGGCGGGACTGTTGTCAAACGTGCAAAATTTCGTGCAGATCTGAGCATGTACTGCCAAGTTACTACAACTTCCTGTTTCATGGCGAATGGTCGACGCCACGGACACGCCCATCGACGAAAACGCGCAGATAGCACAACTTTACATCTTCAATGCCTTTAGAAGGCACAGCAGAAATTTGAAGTCGATCCGACTAAATCCCTAGGAGGAGTTCGTTAAAGTACGGAGTGTGCAAATCGTCCCAAAATGGCCGCTAAAATCAAAATGGCGGACTTCCTGTCGAGTTTACGGTATGGGTTCTTGAGGCTTTTTGTAGCGTCTTGATATGATACACGTCCCCACCAAATTTCGGTGCATGTAGGTCGAACGTGGACGAGGGGCTAATTTTTCCTAATTTTCTAGGTGGCGCTAGCGAAGCCATTTTGCCCGCCCATCCGCTGAAACCCACAAAATACGAAATTTTTCACCAGTCCTGACATGCGTGCCAAATTTGGTGAGTTTTCGAGCATGTTGCGGCCGCTGAAAAGTGAGCTTACTTTGCAGAAAAAAGAAAGAAAAGAAAAAAAAAAATTAAAGCTGCAAAGCAGCGATGGTAGGACCCTCGCACTGCGTAAGCGTCGGGGTGTGAAGCGATTGGCGTTGCCTATTGTGGACCCTGCCTGCATGCGGCTGTGAATTTTCACAGCGTTTCGGACTCTGCATGAAGGTTTTGTAACTCACTTCCTGTTGCCAGCAGGTGGCGCTATGACTGTGGGTTAATGTCGGCATGTACATGTGTTCGGGCGGGCCTGTTATTAAACATATAAAATTTAGTACAGATCTGAGCATGTACAGTGAAGTTACAACCACTTCCTGTGTCATGGCGATGAGTTGATCTTTGATGTCGCATACGGACACGCTCATCGACCAAAACTTGCAGATGGCACAACTTTTCATCGTCAATGCCTTTAGAAGGCACAGCAGAAATTTGAAGTCGATCCGACTAAATCCCTAGGAGGAGTTAGTTAAAGTACGGAGTGTGTAAATCATCCAAAATTGCCATAAAATTCAAAATGGCCGACTTCCTGTTGAGATTAGGGAGTGGGCCAAGAGGCTTTGATAGCGTCTGGACATGATCCATGTGCCACAGAAATTTCATAAATGTAGGGCAGACGTTGGGCGGGGGCTGCTTTGTTAAAGGTCACACAAAGGTCACTTCCTGTTGCCAGCAGGTGGCGCTATGACGGTGGGTGAATGTCGCATGTAGATCTGTTCAGGGCGGGACTCTTGTCAAGCGTGTAAAATTTCGTGCAGATCTGAGCATGTACACTGAAGTTACAACCACTTCCTGTGTCATGGGGAAGAGTTGATCTTTGGCATACGCACACAGACACGCCCATTGACATATACTGGCGCAGATAGCACAACTTTACATCGTCAATGCCTTTAGAAGGCACAGCAGAAATTTGAAGTCGATCCGACAAAATCCCTAAGAGGAGTTACTTAAAATACGGAATGTGTAAATCACCAAAATTTTGCCATAAAATTCAAAATGTCCGACTTCCTGTTGAGTTTAGCGCATCGCTCCAAGAGGCTTTTTTGTGCGTCTGGACATGATAGATGTACCACAGAATTTTCGTAATTGTAGGTCAAGCGTTAGGTGGGGCTGCTCGTTTAATGTCACTTCCTGTTGCCAGCAGGTGGCGCTATGACTATGGTTGAATGTTGGCATGTACATTTGTTCAGAGGCGGGACTCTTGTCAAATGTACAAAATTTGGTGCAGATCTGAGCATGCATAGCGAAGTTACTACAACTTCCTGTTTCATGGCGAATCGTCGACGCCACGGACGCATCATCGGCAACAGCGCCAGATAGCACAACTTTACATCGTCAATGCCTTGAGAAGGCACAGCAGAAATTAGAAGTCGATCCGACTAAATCCCTAGGAGGAGTTAGTTAAAGTCACGAAGTGTGCAAATCGTCCCAAAATGGCCACCAAATTCAAAATGGCGGACTTGCTGTCGAGTTTAGGGTATGGGTTCTTGAGGCTTTTGTGCGTCTTGACATGATACATTTCCCCACCAAATTTCGTTGCATGTAGGTCAAGCGTGGAAGCGGGGCTGCTTCATTTAAGGTCACTTCCTGTTGCCAGCAGGTGGCGCTATGACTATGGTTGAATGTCGGCATGTAGATTTGTTCAGAGGCGGGACTCTTGTCAATAGTGTCAAATTTCGTGCAGATCTGAGCATGTAAAGCCAAGTTACAACAACTTCCTGTTTCATGGCGAATCATCGACGCCACGGACACGCCCATCAACGAATACGCGCAGATAGCACAACTTTACATCGTCAATGCCTTTAGGAGGCACAGCAGAAATTTGAAGTCGATCCGACTAAATCCCTAGGAGGAGTTCGTTAAAGTACGGAGTGTGTAAATCGTCCCAAAATGGCCACCAAATTCAAAATGGCGGACTTCCTGTCGAGTTTAGGGTATGGGTTCTTGAGGCTTTTTTGTACCTCTGGACATGATACATGTGCCACAGAAGTTTCGTACATGTAGGTCGAACGTGCGGCGGGGGCTGCTTCGTTCAAGGTCACTTCCTGTTGCCAGCAGGTGGCGCTATGACTGTGGGTGAATGTCGGCATGTCGATTTGTTCAGGGCGGCACTCTTGTCAAACGTGAAAAATTTCGTGCAGATCTGAGCATGTACAGCCAAGTTACTACAACTTCCTGTTTCATGGCGAATCATCGACGCCACGGACACGCCCATTGAAGAAAACGCGCAGATAGCACAACTTTGCATCGTCAATGCCTTTAGAAGGCACAGCAGAAATTTGAAGTCGATCCGATTAAATCCCTAGGAGGAGTTCGTTAAAGTATGGCGTGTGTGAATCGTCCCAAAATGGCGGCCAAATTCAAAATGGCGGACTTCCTGTCGAGTTTAGGGTATGGGTCCTTGAGGCTTTTTTTGTGCGTCTTGATATGATACACGTCCCCACCAAATTTCGATGCACGTAGGTCGAAGCGTGGACGAGGGGCTAATTTTTCTAATTTTCTAGGTGGCGCTAGCGAGCCATTTTCCCGTCCCGTCCGCGAAATCCACAAAATACGAAATTTTTCACCAGTCCTGACACGTGTTCCAAATTTGGTGAGTTTTCGAACGCGTTGAGGCCCCAAAATCGAGGTTACTTTGCAGAAAAAAAGAAAAAAAATAATCCTAACAGTTTCAATAGGGTCCTCGCATACGGTTACGTGCTCGGGCCCTAATAATCTAACAGTTTCAATAGGGTCCTCGCATGCGGTTCGTGCTTCGGGCCCTAAAATAATCCTTACAATTTCAATAGGGTCCTCGCACGGTTCGTGCTCGGGCCCTAATTAGTCTGGCAAACAGATCACAGTCTGCCAGCCATGTCTCTGCACCCCAATAGTGATGGCTGCACGCTCATGTTGTGTGACTGTCCATCTATGAACTGCGCTTTTGTTGAGTGAAAACCCAGTTAGTCCACCTTTTGTTTTGGAGTCATGGTTTGCTGTCTGCTCGATCACTTGGTCACATGCAGTATAAGCAAAGCCATAGGTCTGCTGTCTCTGGGCAACAAAATCTCCTGATTGGAACTGGTGGTTTATTCTTGGATGAGTGTCCCCTAAACTGATCATCTCCATCCAGTACGTTGATAGGTATCGGGCATAGTTGATCCTGTCACAAGAGAAGAACCATGGCAAAATGGAACGGACACTTTACAGATGGAGACTCCAATTTGCCGCTCGTGTTCCTCTGATGAAGAGGAGAAGAAGGTCCACGACCATCGATATGTAAGTGCTCCAAAAGTGGAATATCTTGTTGGTGGTTTTGTCTCTGATACATTTTTCATACCCTCTCATAATTGTCGAAAAGTTCTCAGACATTACGAAAACATCAAAGTCTTCACCAGTGAAGGCTGTCTGCAGATCAGCAGCTGTCTTCATAGCAGCTTCACAGTCGTTTTCTGAAAGGATGTCCTTTACCTTTATCCAGCAACAGACTTCAGCGCAAGACTACAGCTAGCCATCTAAAAACACTATTTAGGTGAATTTAAACAATGGCTAAGTTGCTAAACGCATCTTGTTGTCATGTAAGAGCCCTGTTCATGTTAGACGGACATTTTAATTGCATTTTGTGACTGTTGAGAGGCACAAAGACACGTGGGAGCTCTGAGCATTAGCTGTAGTAGCTCCGTGTTGCAAGCATCAATACGGCTCGTTTTTTTCCTATAGACAGTACTCACAAAGGTATAACGATCAACTTAAAAATTACCCAGAGTTCTCCTTTAACACCTCATAATTTCTCAGCAACCTCTCTTCCACCACAGACTTACAGAAATGGGTGTAGCCTGCTTGATATGGATTGCTTTGTGGATTTCCCAAAACTCCTCAAGAGGGAAATCTGTAGCAGCTCAAATGATACATGGCCTCTGAAGCTACAAGATCCCTCCCACGTATGTATTCATCCCTCCGTTTCTCTGCAGCAAGAAGTAGCTTACGTGCAGTTAATGTTTCACACTGATCAAGTTTTCTTTTGACCTTTTTCTGCTGTGACTCTCGTTATGTATTGGTTCTTTCTGCGTATGAGACATCCAACAGGCAGGAGATGGGAAGCTCTTTTTGGGAGGCTTGGCCCATCTCATGCGGAACGCAAAACCCGAACCTTGGATGCAGTGTCGTCACTGACTTCCTCTGACAGCAGTTGGGCTTTATCTACATGATTATGGGACACCAGGTAGGGGACACAACAAAGGGGACAAAGAATGTGTTTATCAAAGGTGGTTATTTTTAATTTTGTAATCTCACTGTTTAGATTTGGAAGAATACCATGTAATGTCTTTGTTTCAAATAAAACATTCTTAAAAAACATTGACTTTTGTGTTCAGTTCATTATGTGATTGATCATAAATGCTGGCCAATAGTCTACCTTACACTATTCATGTAATCTTTTATCGAATCTGTGCTTTTTGCCTTGTTCAATGTCCAGCTTTTCAATACAAATTTTAAAATACAAAGTGTTCAAAAATATACATTAATTAAAAATCACATTGTGTAATTAAGATTCACTGGTGGTGTGAGGTTTATTGAACATATATTATTATACTAACCAGAATACACATATACATAGCCTATGTGATGCACGAATACACAATTATTTAAATAGAGAATTAGAGTACAATAGAAGGATTTGATACGTACCTTTGGTATCTTTGACTGCCTTTTCGCTCCTCCTACATGCTCTTGCAATATGATCTTTGTAGGTGAAGAGCATGTAGCATTCCCTATGGAAGCCCACATTAACTGGCACATCTTGGTCTCTCCAGGTTTCTGTTAATTTAAATGTTGCTATGGCTTTTTCAGCTATTAAACTCTCTGCAGTGTTGAGGTAAACCCATTTCCGGGCACACTGAACAAATGTTGCCAAACTTGTTTGAGAGAATAAGGTTATTGTGCTTTTTGCCTTGGAAGCAACATGCATACAGCACTTCATATTGTCGCATACTTACTGTCAATCGCATCTTGCTTTGTTGTTATGCAGTCTATCTAAATTAGGTGACAGAAGTCTGCCCACAGTGGTCAATAATGTTAGAGGTCTTCTGATGGTAAGTGGTCAATGTGTAGTACAGCTCGTGTAGACAAAAGATATATAAAGCCTATTTTAATAGCAGGATTTTGTTATCAAGAGAGCACCGTTACGGTATCAACTATGCTGGTTGTCAAAGAGACGTGACAGGTTGTCAAGGAGACGGGTGGTTTGTTTACATTATCTGACGCTACGATTTAGTAGTACTACACATTTGCCCGTTTAAAAATGTAAGACCTTAAATCAATATCTTCATCAAATGTGCACACAACAACGTTGGAAACAATGCTTACACAGCTTATAAGATTTTTCACATGCCATCTGTAAACAAATATCTTAGTTCTGTGGCAGGGATCAATGAAAATCACAATTTCGGGGTCCAGCCCACGGCCTAAAGTCCAACCGATGTAGTTTTTAAATTATCCACACAATAGCCAACGTAAGTTTGGGTAAAGACCACAAACTTTTATGTCCCAAGCAGTTCAAATCCACAGATTTTTCTATGGGAGAGGTTAAGTTGTTCGTGAAGCCATCAGTGTTTGGGCCATTGACAACTCTTGTCTGTAGACGTCAACACCAAAGTCCACAGTGGTCATAAAGGGGTTGATGTTGACCCTTAGATGCCCCTCAATTGTCTGCTGCAAATTCTGGGGAGCTACTGGAACCTCAACCAAAGCCTCTGGGTCTGGGGCTGCAACAGGTCCTTCCCAGTCAATTCCCAAGTTTGAAGGATCAATCTGTAGAAATATGAAAAATATTTGAAGGATTAAAAAGTTCAGCAGCCTTGTTTAAAAATGTTTGTTTGATTGTGTGTTTTATACAGCAATTAGTGTTACCTGCTCAAGATTGCCTGGGGGTTCTGTAAGCAGACCAGCCACCCATAACTGCTGTGGGGACCTATTTCCCTCTGTAGAGAGTGGATGCCTGTCCCACATCCCTATAAACTCCTGGAGATGCCAGTTCAGTCTCGGCAGGAAGACATGGTGAAGACAGATAATATGCAGATCTTCATCAGGATCCAGCAGACCAACATCTTCAAGGTGCCTGAATGTGGCATAGTTGCAGACAAGAATACACCACACATCCCGTCAAAGCCTTTTGATCCGTTGGTTGTGGACACTCTTGCCAGTGATGTGGCTTCTTCTTTCTGATTATGAATCTGACAAATGGACAATACAGAGACAGACATAAAGACTGTCAGTTCGGTGGGTCTCGGCACGATAAAGTATTTCTAAACTAAGAAGAAAGCAGTATTTCCAGCATGGTCCCATAATGATGGTGCTAAATCCAAAACTATGAGACACGCTACATTTGTTTTATTCTTAATTGTATTATTGCCTTGCGGGGTTATGTCCTCCCCATTTCAAGTAAGAAGTACATCCTGGAGATAGTTCGATGAAAAACATAACCTTGCTTGTTATGTGTAGAGAAATCATCCTGCAGATATGAAAAAATTAATTAATTAATTAAAGTCTTACCAGGGCCCCCTTATGGATCTTCCAGCATATAATTGACAACTTCAACATTTTCGCTTCCCTTGTCACTTCTGACACGATGGGGTAAACCACGTTGATTGACAGCTGTGAGAAAACACTGCAGAACAGTTGATGCCCTGTTGTTGGTATTGGCACAAAAATACATAATGCGTTGGCTGTATCCATCAATGCCTCCATGTATAACAATTCTCCACCTGTGAAGAGTTTCATTTTTTTGATTAATTATATGTCAATATATGGCTAACAAAGTGATTTACATTAAAACCTTCGAAACAAAGATACTCACTATTAATCCTATTAATATTTTTTAAATGTTATTACATAACAGGAACATTACAGGGTTCTGCTAATTGAAAGTAATACATAAATTGCGAGAAATTGGCTTAACTCAAACTCAACTCAACCTTTATTTCTAAAGCACATTTAAAACAACCAGGTTGACCAAAGTGCTGTACATTGACATAAACAAAAACAAACAAAAAAAATAGACAAAATACAACACCAGACAAATACATCATACAGTTCTCATACCAGATTAAAAGCCAAAGAATAAAAATGTGTTTTAAGTCAAGTTAAAAGCACCAGAGAATTGCGCAGTAGTGGTGGGTTTGATCATCCTGCAGATACGGGGTGGAGCATATTGCTTAACGGTTCGATAGGGAAGAGAAATGTCAAATAAAACAGGTGCGTGATCAGAGAAGACAGCTTCGTATCCGTATACATTATAAATAGGTATACCATATGACAGAACAAGGTCTAATGTGTGACCATGGACCTGTGTCGGACCAGAAACAAACTGTGTAAGGTTAAAAGCATAGAGTGGATTTAAAAAAGTCTTTCGCCAGCGAATTTGTAGGACAACATATATGAATATTCATATCCCCTACAATTAAAATCCGGTCGTATTTCGGCATAATTTCAGACAGGAAAACAGAGAAGTCACTGATAAAATCCTTATTATATTTAGGAGGTCGATATATAACTGCACATAGTACCGGTGTGACAGTTTAACTGGTGGCAAAATCAACTGGTGATAGTTCCAGATGTGTCGGCAGGCGTGGCTTGAGGGACCCTTGCCTACTATCCAGGAAATACGTTCCGAGCACCGTTGTCATCTACGTATAATGTACAATTATAAAAATATATGCTTCTGAATTAAGTTTGTAGATCACTAACCTGTACGCTAACTCGCAGCGATCTCTCCAACCTGCAAACTAACGTTAGCGAAGCGAGGACCATAGGGATATAGGTGACTGTGTCGATGCCTGTTCAAAACTCTACAAACAATAAATTGTCCAAATGTTCAAGTTGTCTGTCTCTTCTTTGTCCTGGTCGTGTGCAATGTGACTGTACTTGCATAGGCTACAGCCCATACGGGTAACCAAGGTTTTTGATGACGCCGCAGACCGAACACAGTGTGGAGACCGCTGTCAGCTGTGCAGTGCGCCCAGATTGACTTGTGATAGCGCTTCGTACCATCGATCATGTTTATAACCTACTTTTTTGCAGTCCTGAACAATGTTGTCATGTCAGTCTTTCATTTGCATCATGTGTCGTCATTTCACCTCACGTCGCGTTGTTTTTAGAACGCTTTCATACAGCCTGTAAGTCAAAAAGTCTGCATGTTTACACTCCACTCGTAAGCAGCGTGGAGTCAGCTCAGCAACCTGTGCTACTGACGCCTACGCCCACATTAACGTGTGATAGCCAGCAGATGTTGTAGGCATCGTTTATGGTTTACATGCCTCCTATCTTGTCATTAAGACCCACCCAAATAAAATCTTTAACACATGCAACACACTAGCTGTGGTGTAACAACAAAGTTTCCATGCCAGCAAGATGCACAATATTAAGGTGCAATGCAAGCACCAGGTCGCCTCACACTAGTAGCCAGTGACCCATTGCTGTGACTGAAGGACAGACAACAATCATGATTAGCAAATTTGTTTATTCCTTTACAAGTACACATCCTTTACAGAAATAGTCCCCCTCTGTGGGGGGATTGCCGACACACGCTGTGTGGTACCACAGGCTGCAGATGGTGCACTCAATCTGAAAGGAAAAGGGAAAAAACTGACCTTAGATAACTGCCAAACATTTTGTCAGATTTACATCCCACATCCAGAAAAGAATGTGTGTCAGATTGTAGGTTCAAATCTTAGCTGTGTGAGAGTCTGTGTTCTCGGGTTCCAGCAGCTGCACCAGTGACCTCAGAAAGTGCAAAGACATGCAAGTTAGGTGAATTAAACGAGACATTTTAAATAACTGATTCTAAGAAAGAGTTCACCCAATGATGTTGAGGTAACATATCCAAGGTGGATCCCAGTCTTCCAGCCAAGCATTGGCCTGCAGTTGAATTAAGCTTACCCACTCATCTGTGTCAGCTCCTGAACTCTCTTCCCCACAAGCCCGACACAGCTGGGAGAGATCATCTGTAAAATAGAATATAGGAATTCATGTTTTCTTAAGTTTATACAGACACAACATGTAAATACACCAGACTGAATACTGCATACCTGTGTTGTCCAGCAAGGACACTGCTATGTAGGGCTGGGTATCGAGTTCAATACTTTTTAGGCACCGACCGAATTGCTTCAATACCACCGAGTATCAAAAAATGTCTTGTCTTTCGGTACCAAAGTTCGATACCTAAAGGTTCTTTTTAACGCCAATGAGCCAATCAGCATGCAGCATTTTAATGTGCCCACATCTAAAAGTGATTGTAATTGGCTGTAGTGATGTAAACACTAGCTCGCGGTGGTTACGCACAGAGACGATGGATGTAAAAGACGCGGAGAAAATTAAAAGTGTGGCTTGATGCAACAGCGCGCGATGCAATATTTGCGACACAAGATAAAAGCTGCCAAGAGACGACACGACAAACCTGGTGAAGCCTTTGACTGTGTGTGAAATAAACTTAAGAGCAGAAAGTCGCTCTGTCTTTGCTGCAACAAGACAGAGCCGGTGGATCATCGTCTCAGCGCTCTGCTGCCACCGAGCTGCTTCAACACGCCACCGCATCGAAGCGGCGTTGGGCAGCAGCGTCGCTACAAGTAGCACCGTTACTAGTTTAACTACATTTCTCAGTAGCTTGGTGGCAGCGTCGCTGTTTCCTGAATCAAATCAAAGCTCCTTTATTGACAGAGCAGCACGGCAGCTTCCACACACGCTACATTTTCCCAAGTGTTTCTGAAGGATCAGTTAAGTGACGCCACCACCGCACACGGACCTGTATGTGCAGCCGGCAGAAGTGACTTCACGTAGCGATCCTTGGGCTGATGTCTGCGACTTTGCTGCAGTGGATTAAAGACGCACGGCTGAGTTTACTTTCTATTGTGATAGGTGTTGCCTGGACACCTCTTCCTCTAGTGAGGAGGAAACTTTGATATGTAGAGGCAGAAACTTGTTTCCATCATGTTATAAAAACTAAAGAAAGAGGAATAAAAACAACAAAAACACAATATAGGCCGATGTTACATTGAAAATATGTCTTGGTTTTGACGAGCTGTAGTATTTTTAATGGAACAATTATTAAAATAAACTATTAATGATAATAATGTGATAATTAAAATTGGTATCGAAAAAAGTATCGTTCAGGTACCGGTATCGAAGTTGAGGTATCGATACCGGTATCGATATCGAAAATCTTTGAACGATACCCAGCCCTACTGCTATGTCCAGCCTCAATTTGGCCACCCCTTCCTGGTCCACAGGGTACTGGACTGGTTGCTGCTGCAAGATCTGCTCTGCAATCTAAAAGACTTTCAGCTAAGTACAATTATGATGAACATTGTGATGATTGATGGCTACAGAGACAGTCACATTGTTACCTTGCACACAAACACTCCACATGATGTGGTGTCCTGCTGTTTTGGGTGGTTAATTGTGGAGCATGTCCACCTCCCAATGGCAATGATTATATTTCCGGACCAGCGCTCTACATAGAGAACAGATAGGCTACGATTAGTCTCATATAAGTCTATAAACGGTTAAAGACAACGATCCACAGTTTATGAATTCGTGATTTTTTGAAGCTGATACTTCACTTACCTTGTCACATCCCTGCAGTGAATGACTTGATTTTCCGTGGCCCCAAATGGGTCCACAAACAAGGACCGGTTCTCCTTGAGATACATGATCTATGGAAATACAATTCAAATATATAAAGAAATGCCTCGTACTCCTGATGGTGTCATGGCTTGGATTTGAGTTTGATAACATTTAAAGATTGCTTACAATGAGTGTCCAGTGTCCCTGGTGGCAAACAGCTCCAGCAGCCACATCATGCTTTGAAAGGTCAAGCTAACAAAAAAAAAAAAAACACAAAACCTAAAACACATTACACAAACATCTTAATATCAGATAGAAAAAACCTTGAACATCCTACTCACCCTTCTGTAACATTTCTGGGAGCCCTTCCAGACCTCGGTCATTGTATACACATCAATGATCTTAGCCCCCGTTTGTCGTCCCAAAATAAATAGGTATGCATTCACAACCTATGAGTTCAACAGTCATCTGTTATCCACTGTTTTTTTCCCCAACAAAGAATTATCATTCAATAAGTTAAAAATAAGTACTTCAGTCTCCAACTCCTTTCCTGGGGCCAGGTCCATCAAATTTTCCGCATATACTTTGTATGGCCCAGCCTTGGACCATATTGTCTCCTTGCGGCCTCCTGCCCAAATGTCTCTGATTACTGTAAAATATCAGTTAGTCAGTTACTTGTAAAATGCATAATGTAGGGTGTACTTTGTGAAAGTTTACTTACACATGTCTGCATCCACTGAAGCTGCCGCCTTTAGACCTTCAGCTGTGGAATGTGTGCTATGTATATGTGGATGTTGTGATGGACCAGCCAGAGGAGAAGGATCCAATAATTTCATCAGTTTGGCAGGGATCCTCTCTTCTGGCTGGACATAATGGGTTAAGTGGTCAATGTTTATCTTGAATTTTGCTTTCCCCCCCTTGATAGACAGGAGGTCAGCACTTTTCTCCTGGAGTTTTATGATTTTTAATGGCCAGAGCATGTCTACCAGCTTGCCCCCTTTTCGCTGCTCCTGCCGGACATTTTTCTGGAGGACCAGATCACCCACTTTGAAACGGTCCTCATGGCCCCTCTCCTGTTTTCTTTTGTGGACCTTGTCCTGGCTACTCTTAATGTTTGCCGTGACTTCTGCACGAATGGATCCCATCTTCTGCAGGCCTACACAAGTCTCCTCCTTACGCAGAAGGCTACTCATTTTGTCCTCAGTGACCTGCCACAAATTACAGTTAAAAATAGGACATGACTAGCAAACATGCATACATGAATAGACCTACTCTTACCTCGTACTCTTTTGGCACCTCAGAGGGATACCTCACTTCCCTCCCAAACATCAGAAAATACGGACTGTATTTTGTTGTCAGTTTTTTTTTTTGTCCGGAGAGCAAACATAGTGGACTGTAGGAACTGGTCCCAGTGTTTGGGGTGATCAGCTACCATTTTGTTCAGGGACCTCAAAATGCAGAAGACAAGTTAGGTTCACATGTATAATAAAGCTTATCTTGTAGGAACAAATCAGGCATTACAAACCTCTGTATCGTTCCATTGAGTTTCTTCACAAGCCCATTGGTCTGTGGGTGGTAGGGAGAGCAGAGGCTCCTTTCTATGCCCAACTTCTCACATAAACCATAGTTGACCTTCAAAATGAAATCATCACAGAAACACAAAATAGTCAGCACAACAGTAGGCATTATTACACACTGGGGACACATATGGGGTCATTACTGTACCTGGTTGCAGAATTCTGAGCCCTGGTCTGTTAGCAGTCTTTTAGGTGAACCAAATTTGTAAAAGAAGTCAAGTATGTAAGGGCAGAAAATTGTATTCTTCTTACACTTATTATACATTTATGCAAGTACTTATAATAGTGCTATTTTACTTTTATTATTATTATGTCTTATACATTGTTTAACTTTCAACATGTTCCTTTTATTCTTATTCTTATTCTGCTAGTGTGTCCAACAGGTGTGTAGGGTTTTAAGTCAAGGATGTGAAGTTGTTTTCTGTTCCTCTCCTGTTTTGTCTGGGACCAGGCAGAGCAGGCAGTGGATCTTTTTGTTCCCCAAAACATAGATACTCAGACTGTGTAAATGACTATGCATCCCTTTGTTCTGGGCCAGACGTTAGTGACTGTCTTAGAAGACAGAACCTCTGGTCCAGCTGATTCTGTTGTAGTACTTCTGTTTATTCTCTTTTGTTAAATAAATTCTTCAAAGACAACGGTTGGTTGCAACTCCATTATTTGCCTAATCTCTCACCAGGAATCTAAATTTCCACGACAAAGTATACAATTTGTCACCTCTACTGCTGTTTTACTTTTTAGTGGGTAGGCTTCTGCCCATTTGGTGAAATAATCAACCATGACACATATGTACTGATTACCACCATCTGTTAGTATGAGTTTACCCACCAGATCCATCCCAACTAGCTCAAGAGGCTCTGTAATCTGAGGGAAATAGCAAGAATGGACATGAGATAAATATCACTGACATGTTTAAAAAGAGACAGTGTATTCCATTGTGTCCTTTACCTCTATTGGATTGTAGTGTGCTTTTTCTTTAATATTTGCCCTCTTTGACTGGCACTGTGGACACTGAGCAACCTAAAATAGTCAAATATTTATCTATTGTGACAATGACTAAAAAACATTTGTTCAGTGTCACATCCATCACAGGAATGCACATAGGTGAATGAATTAGTAGGTATAACTTTTGTGAGGGTCTCTGTTCAGTCACTGAATGCTTATTCCACCTAAACATTTTGCATACCAACTCACCCACTTACGGATGTCCTCCTCCATTCCAGGCCAGTAATAGCGTAGAATTATTGCACTGTGGGTTTTCTCCACCCCACAATGCCCTCCAAAGTGGGTGCAGTGAAACTCCTCAAAAATAGAGTTGGCTTCGTCTGCAGTCAACACCACTTTTCCAAGGTGCTCAGACTTGTTTTTCTTGCGCCTGCAAATGTAGTACAGGTCTCCATCTGGTGTTTCAATGACACAATGTTAGATTTATTGGAAGTTGTACCATGGATGATTATTATTTTCATCAGTCCACAAGGCATGCTTCCTTACCCTTTATCCTGAAAGTGTCAGCTCTTCTCTTTATCACGAACCTCTCCTTACTGGTTGATCCTTCAGGATAGTGGTTATGGAGTTTGAGATCCAACACCTCACGAACGATTTTTGGATCCATCTTTTTGATCCTGTCTCCACCTGTCTCCACCTGTTTCCTCTACCTCCTGCTTTCCCTAACCTCTATACACAGACACAAATACAGGAAAATACACAAGGACAAACAGACACAACAACCCTACAGAACCAGTCTCTCACAAACACACCTCAATTACTCACCCACTATCACTCACACAACCACTCTGTCCCAATCAAATCTCAGTCAAGCACTAACACTAAATTATCTCTCACTCGCTGTCTACTTGCTATCTACTCATCCAACCTACTCAAAAACCCACAAAGTTGTGACATACAACTCACACTTATGTAGTCTACCCCACACCACTGATTTCAGCAGCTACACCTGTACATCCAGCTGTCCTGTTTGAAATGAGTTACATTCATGCCTGATTTGGATAAAATAGAACAATCAAGAACAATCTTAAGGAAGCCTCACTTGATCTAGTGATGATTTCTTCTTTTTAGTATTACTTTTTGGGCTTTTTGCCTTTAAGTAATAAGAATAGGCTAAAGAAAGTAAATGTGGGAGAGAGGGGGAGGGATGACAAAATGTTTGACAATGATCTAACGTTTTTTCTTTTTGGTTCACTAGCTACTAATGTGAGGCGACCTAGAGCTTGTATTGCATGATGAACCTGAATATTATGCACCTTCTTGACATGTGGAAACTTTTTGACATTTTTGTTGTTACACCATAGCTGGTATGTTGCTTGTTTTAAGGACTTGATTTTGGTGGGTCTAAATGATAACAGGATATGAACAATGTGAAACATGACCAGTGGACAATAGCCAGTTCTGTAGCCTAAGCTATCACAAGTTTGTTGGGCTGTACTTCATTGCTTGAATATATGAGTGGGGGGTTGGAGGTCCACCCCCAGAAAATGTTGACCTAACCCTTATTGTGCAAATAAGGATTTTCAGTTGTGATTTAACATTTCTTGTTGCAAGCTTTCTAAACATTTTAACTAATGCTTTCAAATGATGATGGGGACAAAATCAGCCAGTTCAGATAGTGCTGGGAGCTTATCCGCAGTGTAAATGACAACATCTGCTGGCTATCACACGTTAATGTGGGCGTAGGCGTCAGTAGCACAGGTTGCTGAGCTGACTCCACGCTGCTTACGAGTGGAGTGTAAACATGCAGACTTTTTGACTTACAGGCTGTATGACAGCATTCTAAAAACAACGCGACGTGAGGTGAAATGACGACACATGATGCAAATGAAAGACTGACATGACAACATTGTTCAGGACTGCAAAAAGTAGGTTATAAACATGATCGATGGTACGAAGCGCTATCACAAGTCAATCTGGGCGCACTGCACAGCTGACAGCGGTCTCCACACTGTGTTCGGTCTGCGGCGTCATCAAAAACCTTGGTTACCCGTATGGGCTGTAGCCTATGCAAGTACAGTCACATTGCACACGACCAGGACAAAGAAGAGACAGACAACTTGAACATTTGGACAATTTATTGTTTGTAGAGTTTTGAACAGGCATCGACACAGTCACCTATATCCCTATGGTCCTCGCTTCGCTAACGTTAGTTTGCAGGTTGGAGAGATCGCTGCGAGTTAGCGTACAGGTTAGTGATCTACAAACTTAATTCAGAAGCATATATTTTTATAATTGTACATTATACGTAGAT
Organism: Lepomis macrochirus; assembly: GCA_024633595.2. Classification (NCBI taxonomy): domain Eukaryota; kingdom Metazoa; phylum Chordata; class Actinopteri; order Centrarchiformes; family Centrarchidae; genus Lepomis; species Lepomis macrochirus. Next base: position 34,617,797 of record JALXJV020000016.1, on the reverse strand, counting down.
GACAACGGTGCTCGGAACGTATTTCCTGGATAGCAGGCAAGGGTCCCTCAAGCCACGCCTGCCGACACATCTGGAACTATCACCAGTTGATTTTGCCACCAGTTAAACTGTCACACCGGCTGAGAATGACCCAATTCAAGCATGATTAATTAAAAGCTTGAGAAAGAGACCAGTGAAAGCTCTCTGCAGTTGTATTTTTTCTTGAAGATAGTAGCAAGTCCACCACCTCGACCCGTAGTCCTCAGAGAGTTAAAATAAGAGCAATCAGTCAGTAAAAGTTCAGAGAAAGCGCTCAACTGACCAACATTCAGTCAGGTTTCAGTCACGAATAAGAAATCCAAGTCATGAGAGGTGAAGAAGTCATTTAGTATGAAGGTCTTATTCGCTAGTGATCTAGCATTGACCAAGGCAGCTCTGACAGGGGCGGCCTGTTTGGCCGAATTGGTGGTCCGAGGTACTCGACTCAGCGACCGAAGGTGTCCGTGGTTGACGCCACCTCTGCGGAATCCAGGTGAACATCGGCGAGGAAGCTGGGCCTCCACATCCGTACCGGCAACAGTTACCAGCCAGGTGTCCGTAGGGTCGCCAGGAGATATTGCGACAATAAATTGATCCGCACTCTGCCAAGAAGTTACGGGGAGTCAGAACCGATCCAGAATAGAACGCCAGATATGCTTTAAGCTTCACCAGCTGTCCACTGCGTTTCCCCCGCCGCTTGGAGCGACTTCTCCGGGGAAGTGATGGCGGGTACAGGAGGTGAGCAGGTATCTCTGACAGCAGAGGAGGGAGAAAAGTTTTTTGTCCACCCTGATCATATTTGATCAGTGTTCTAGCAGAGAATCGGAGATCAAGCAGCGTTTGGCGATCATAGACCAGCAGAGAGTCGATATGTTGTATAAACAGTGACACAAACAATAAAAATACAAACAATATTGACAGCGACAGACAGACGGCCACACCATCTTTCCCCACTCAATGGGGGGGAAAGATGACCAAAGCCACTTTGGCTTAAGACAAAAGCACCTAAAGTTGCGGACTGGGTGGATATAATGCATAATATGCTACATATGTGATGGTCCATCAATGATGGAAAACCTGGATTTGTCATCAAGACTTTACAAAATTACAAAAAGTAGTACTAAACATTTAAAATGTTTGAAATGTAGATATATACAGGCAATCAGATAAGACATTGGATAAGATATATAGCACCAATTGGAAACCCCCTTGGTTCATTGCTAGAAATCTTGAAATATTGTGTTTTTATGTCGAATGGTGTTAGAGCCAATTTTTTGTGTTAAATTATTTTATAATTTAGATGATTTATTTTTTAGAATAGTCACTTGGATTTATTAATTGTTTATTAATTTAGCTGGGCAGCTGTGTGAAGGAGGAAGGGGTGTGTCTGAAGAGGTCTTTTGGGTCTGAACCTACAGGCAGACACTAAGTAGAGCAGTGGTTCTCAACCTTTTTTGGGCCAGCGCCCCCCTAGCCACTATCCAGATCCCTTACCGCCCCCCAACAAAAAAGATTTTAGCTATTTGCCCTGAATATATTTAGATTTTTTTTATTGTTACTATTGTTACACGGAAAAGGTTACAAAAAGCCCTGTGAAAAGTAATTATATTTAACTAATAAGTGAATGTTCCTCCCAGAAACTGTGTGTGAAGCAAAATACTGTTTTCTTGGATGGGGCACTCAATAAGTGGGGGGTAGAAGATTTTGAGCATTGAACACTTAATTTCCTGCATTCTGGTGAAGATTTCTCCCCTAATTTCTGCCTTTTCTGTACCAATTTAGGGTGGAAATGTCTACAAATACAGGTGACAATTCAAACTATATAATTATAATAGAATACAATGTAGTGAAGCTCTCAGGCATTTTTCTTGCTTTTAAATATTTTTCTCCTGTAGAGGAAATTATTTAATATCATCCCTGCTGAGTCAACACGCATGATTAAGTCTTACTTTCTCTTTTGTGGGAAAGTAACTTATTTAAATGTGTTTATGGCCCCTTTTCATCTCAGTGATAAATTAATCTGTTTTAATTCAGTAACTGACCGACTTTAGCTCCTGTCAGTGTTTCCCACAGAATGACAGTGTAACTGTGCTGCAGCTGTATGGCATGCTAACCTCGAAAACCCAACTGTATTTTAACATTAACTTCGCTCTCCTTATTAGCCAGGCTCCTTACATGATTGCTAATAACTACTATTAGCTGTGTCTCCGACATTGGCTGCGTTGTGCACCTGTGTTCACGAGGGAGAGAGAGGATAGATCGAGGGACGGATGAGAGAGAGAGAGGATGAGCTCCACGAATTCGCGCTGCCTGCAGCTCTGCAGTCAAATACAATTTTAAATAGGCCTGGTAAAAAAAATCAATATGTTGCGGTCAGCGTTGATATTGTGACGGGCCGGCACAAATAAATGAACGTGTAGGAAACACTGTAATTTATCTGCTCATGTTCAAAACTTTCTGCACATTCAGAATCTCTCCCACATATCTGTGTTCTCCGACATTTAAAGAAAAAAAGACGTTAAAGGAGACTAACGTCATTCGCCTATTTAAAGAGAATTCATAATATTGTTACTGATTCGCTCCAAGTATCCCCTCGCTGTCTGACAGACAAAACTGAATAAACACCTGTGATCAGACATGAAGCTCACGAATAATTCCACACACCTTAACTTCAGAACCTCTGATAAAGTGCCGCTAACAGTCCCCAACAGAGTGAGACAGGGCTTCAGTTTTTAACGTTACATTTTTATAGCCGACTGAAACTACCTATATGTCCGCTTTGGCACAAACTGTCTGCAACTCACAGCGCGAGGAGGGTGGACAACGCTGGCTGCAGGCTGCGACAACAGTTGCTAGTGTCGCAGCGAAGTTGCTTTCAGGGTGAGTCCGACAGCAGAATATCCCTCTTGTAAATGTGTAACCACTGCGATAACAATGCGTTCACGGTGTTTTCCTCAGAGAAAAAAAACACTTTTCCACCTAGAAAGAGAGCGTCGGTTTTCTAGAGTTTACACAGTAAACGCCATGTGGGCAAAAATTTAGAGATGATATTCTGACTTCCCATTCCCGTGAAGGCAGCATGAAGCTGCACCACAAGTAGCTGAAGGAGAAAAAATACAGTCTCATCCCGTCGCAGTGGACTAACTGTGAGGTTTTAATGTTGCAGACCACAGTTTTTTGCAAGTAGTTTAAAGTTTAAACTCGTATTGTTGTGAATCTTTGGTGTAAACTCGCCTTAGAATTTCCAACCAACAAACGCCCCCCAAAAGCAGCTCAGCGCCCCCCTTTCTTAAATATTGCTTCCAGCGCCCCCCATCGACCTCGGAACGCCCCCTGGGGGGCGGTACCGCCCCCGTTGAGAAACACTGAAGTAGAGAGAAGATCGACACAGTCTTTGACCTCATGTTAAATTTGACAGCTTTTTTGTTTGTTTTGTTTTAAAGAAATGAGAAAAGAGGAAACAAGCAACTCAAGCATTATTTTTGATCACTCAAACATGTGAGTCAGACGTAGAGCCCTATAACATGGCACAGCGGTTTCTAATTGAAAATGGACAAAACTAATTTGAAATGTTTGAAATGTTACTTTGTTACACTCCTAATAAATTTGTCATATTTTACTTAACTTTTTAAGACCTTTAAGATGATAACCACCTTGCCTCTGTATAATTACAAGCATTTCATTTGAACATTAAAATTCAAAAGAATAATCTCCTCATTAACCTTAGCTTATAAGGATTAGTTTGAATCACTAATTTGCTTTAACCTCAGCTCCTCCGTGGTCAACACCGTCCTTTCATTTTAATTTAATTAAACTATCAAGACCTACAATACAGGGCAGAGCTGTAACCTGACATAATGTGGTGCTTATCCTCCGCTAACTTTCACTGGTTTTAACCAAGCCCTAACTTCTGTTTCATTCAGACAAGAGTCGCTTAGGTTGTACTTCTGCACAGCTGAAGAATAAATGTGTTTTATTTCTGTGGTACGATCAGAAGGAGACTTGGGGCATTAACACGAAAGCTGCATGTAGGTCTTTGTAGTCATAACAAAGTAAATTATATTGTAACCAGCGAGGGAAAAACTACATCTACAGGAGGAAAAAGCCATTCGTAAGCACTGCGGAGCATATCAGTGAGCATTAGAGGTAGTGTTACATGTACGCTGTAAAATGAAGATGTTTAAAATTATTTAAGACCAAGAACACAAACTGCAGGGAATTTTAGACTTTTTAATTTTGACCTTAAATTTTGATTTCGAAATGTATGACTTTTTAAGACCCTACGTAAACCCATGATAGAAGTAAGAACATGTGAAAAGAACAGAGGGATGCTATTTGATGCTATAAGCTGCGCCGTTATTGTGCATGAGGCACAGTAGTTACCGGTGGCAACAGCAGATGCCTGAAATACCACTGGGCACAGAAGTCTGGGGCAGTTGAACAAACTATTGGCGGGCAGTTATTGGTATTGTCCATAATGTCAGCAGTCATGATCTGACTTTATGCTGCACACAACATGAGTCTGCGAACAGCGAAAGTGAAAGGAGCTGGTTAGCTGGCTGAGAAGGTGGAGGTGTGCAGCTCTTTATCTAATGGCTCACTGTGTCTGAAGGAAGCATTGAGTTTGCATTAGCAGTAACTTAAGACAGCATTTTTTCAGTTTAGGCCTACACTGCATCATGATTTAAGCGGTTGTTCTCTTGCTCTTGAGGCCAAAGTAGTCACAAATTTTTCCTTGCACTTTATTTTACTCAGTAACAGATGTGATTGGAAATGTAGTGAAGTACAAAACATACTTTATTAAAAGTAAAATTATAGATTTAAAAAACTACTTCAAAAAGTACAAGTACACAAACTACTCAAATACAGTAACGTGAGTCATTGTAATTCATTTCTTTCCACCTCTGATTTTACTTTACTAAAATTGTCAGTACCACAATGTCCAAAAATGATTGTTCAGAAGTAAAAAGGCTGTTTTTCAAAGAGGCCTACAACATAAGTAAATGGCTATATAAGTATCAACATAAAGCCTATTTTATTATTTTATTATTACATTTCTCCATGGAATTGATGTTATAATGTAATTGTGAGAAATGATTATTTTAGATAGTAGATTATCAGATTATTATAAGTTATTGTATTCAACTTTGGAAATACATTTTTAATGGTCACCTGAGAGACAAACTTCTCGTACAACAGATTTCAGCAGAGAGATAGCTGCTACCTTTAAACTACAGGGTAGTGACGATACTTTGTACTTCATTAACATGACTGTGGGCTCACAATGGGCCAAGGGCTGTATATTCAAATGCAAGACAGTAACAATACCATATAACAAATAACATGACCTCGTGACCTCAGGACGTGTCTATATGCTAAATTCCAGAATTGAAACAGCATTTGCACAAAGTCACCATAGTTTTGGCTTTTTTTCCAATTCAGAATATTTGTAACGGTGAATATAAGTGTCAGAGATGTTGAATGTCAGGAGAGAACTCCATTCTCGGCCTATACTCCATGCTGTCCAAGGAATGATTCATCTCACAGTTGAAAAGAGATTATGGATGTTGCTGTTGTCCTGGAGGAGCACATCATTATGTACAACCTTAAAGACCTTGCAATAGCATAGAATATGTGGTGTCCAGTGCTTATGCATTTGACTGTAACAGTTGTCTAGTGCTTATGCATTTCACTCATAACAGTTCAAATAACACTGTAGCAGCAAGACAGAGGGTCAGTGACCATCTACAGGGAGAGTGGTGATTGATGGTGATGTAGGAACTGAGCCCTTTCATGGAATTTGAACCCTTTTCTGGTACCTAACAGATGCCTAAACATATCCTATATAAGCTATGTGTGATGTACAGTGAGACAGAGTGGTCATCGGGCTGGGTCACTCTCCAAGCTGCTGCAGAGCTTGTTATTGATGCTGAACTCCTTGATTTCATAAACTTTTATGATCAAGAACAGTGTCAAGCGGATCTCTGCTCAACACATCATCGCAGCATTATTGTTGGACACCACAATTATCCAAAATAAGTATACATTTGCTAATACAATAGCTAATTTAAAAAAAAAAAACTTTTCATGAAAATCAGTAGCAGCAATTGTTCAGTATAAATGGCAGCTATCACTGTTTCTGTTGGTCTGCTTTGAACTTGTACACACTATTTTTATACACTAAAACTACATCACACTCAATGTCACCAACCAAGCACACTGCCATGCTCACATACACATCAAATGGTTGAACACTCAGCACAAGGCCTATTCTAAAAATACAAAGACTATGGCCCCATCTAGTGGATGAAAACTGCAAGAGACGTTTCAACAGAAACTTCAAAAACTCAATTAATTGTGGGGTTTACTTAATTAAATATTACATTGAGTGTTTTTACATTTATTCATTAATAGACTATAGCTCTAACTTCAAATATATAACTGGTAATTGTAATTTAATTGAGTAGCCTATAGGCCATGAAATTATGCTATATTGTTGTATTATAGATATCTGGGACAACATGAAGTCCTAGCCTCCCATCTTTAATTTTTTAACTGGCATTATGTTTACTTTTGGGTCTATTCTGTATATTAAAATTGTGCTTTTATCATTTACTTTGTGTACCCAACTGTCATTTATAATCTAAAAAAATAGACCAACGCCAAGCTACATGTTTTATTTACATCAATGTTTTCCTCATATTTGAAGCTGCCATAAATGTTTTGTTTTTCAACAGTTAACCATTTCAAATACACAGCTTGAGAGGCAGTTTAATTGAGTGGTGGCGCTGCAAATTCAAACATGAGAACCAATCAAAAGCATCAGAACAGCAACAAACTTTACTAAACAACTGTGGCTGGAAATGGCAAAGGAAGACAATGTGCACATGAAATACACGCAAAGCAACAAAATGAATATTATTCAACATATAACCAAGTTTTTTATAGAAAATATTCAGATGGCATCTTAAACATTTTCATAAGAAATTGTGATTTAATTTCATATTTTACCAGTAGGCCTAACTGTAACAGATAACTTATTTATTTTGTAATTAAATTATTTGACTAAATTGCATGTAAGTAGTTATTCCCCAACACTGCCTGTATGTTTGTCTACAGCTGAACATTAAATGGTGTTCTTCTTGGTATAGAATCATGGGAGCTTTATAATATGAGCATTAACAATAAGCTATGCAGAGTGGGAAATTACGTTTGTATCATTGTATAATAGTATGCTGGTTTCTCTTAGTGTAGCATCCCGGTGGAAAATGAAGAACTTCACTGAGGGTCTTAAGATTTTTAATTTGCTGTCTTGTACTTCAAGATCAATGTAATTGCTAAAAAAAGTGCAGACATAAGGCAACATAGTATTTTATTACTCCTTTAGGGTTTCCTTGATTAGTAACACATTAGCATGATCAAAATAATCCAAATCATTATGCAGAAATATACATTCAAAATACATTGTTGCCAATAAAATAACCAAAGGCAAATGCCTATAACAAATAGCCTACAGTTAATAATGGAAACTAAATAAGCATGAAACAACTTTACACTGACAATGGTGTACTGGTGGCGATGTACTTAATTCAATTCAATTTTATTTATATAGCGCCAAATCACAACAACAGTTATCTCACAGTGCTTTTCATAAAGAACAGGTCTAGACCATACTCTGAAGTTATTTACAGAAGCTTAACAATTCCCAGTGACAGCGTGTGTGTCACTACGGTTGTAAGGTGATGTACCTAGATGTTCAGATGTATTTAGTTGCCTATAATAAATAGTCTACAGTTAATAATGGAAACTGAATAAGCATGAAACAGCTCTAATACTTTAATAATTAATTTTATAAGTAACTCTAGGCCTAATACAATCATTTTCACATTGTGGGGAAGTGAAAGCATTATCTTCTTCAGTGGAATTTTATAGGGTGAATCCAAACAATAAAACACAACACGGCTATGAACTGTAGGCTACTCCAGAGTTCCTAGTTGCCACAAGAATAAAAGCATTTAACACAGGCTGTACAAAACATGACTTGAATTCACTCAAGTTAAAATAAAGTTACACTGACAATGGTGTACTGTTGTACTTAGTGACAACATGTGTGTCACACGGTTGTAAGGCGACATACCTAGTTCAGATGTATTTAGTAGGCGTATATTTATTAGGGATGAGCGAGTACAGCATTATCTGTATCTGTATCTGTTAACCATATGAATTATCTGTATCCGTACTCGGATTGGGCGGGGCCTAGTCCGGAAGTGAGTGGGTTTTAACCCGGAAGTGGGTCGGGTTGACTTGAAATGGGTGGAGTTTTAACGGTATGTTATTTTAAGCATGCAATTTATATGGGTTTATCAGAAATTGTTATATTTATTGCTGATTAGAAAACTATTTACATGACAGCATCAGCATTGAGCTTCAGATCAATGGTTTTGATCACGATAACAAACTCATACTCAGCATAACTTTCTTTTTTTAACTTTGAATTTTTTTATGAACGGCTAACCTGCTCCGAGCAGGTTATGTTCCAGAAAAGAGATTAACTCTGTGAAAACGCTGCCTACGGACCAATCAGCTCTCTGGAAATGACATAACCATCAGTGTTGCCAAGTCCGCTTATTGTAAGCGACTTTGGGCTTGTTTTTCTGTAAAGTCGCTTACAAATATTGGTAATCGCGGTCGGCGTTTTTTGGGCTTGTTTCTAAAGTGTAGTTGCTTATTTGGGCTTGATCCCAGCTCCATAAGTTGTCAAGGTAGGAGTTTGTCTAGCCTGTTCTCTCTCTGTCGCTCCCCTTTCCCCATACACACAGGAGACAGTTTTTCCCACCCACATCATGCTTCTAATTGGCTCTTCCCGAGCTTCGCCCTGAATAAGCAGGCGTCAGACCTGCGCTGCTGTAGCTGTTAACATTTTATCGCAATCTAACCGCAGCATTGTTTGCGGGATTACACTCGCGGATACTGGCGCAGTGTGTAGCGGAGTGAAAGACTGGGGTAGCTGTTAGGCGTTTATAATAAAAATAAATAAACTGTACAGAGTGTGCAGTTTTGTAAAACTGCGCACAGTTTACCAATCTGTCCACATGGATGTAAATTGACAATCTGTACCAACAGTTTAAAATCCGTCCCCACAGATTGTAAAACCGTGCACACAGTTTATTTATTTTTATCTTCCTGGAACCTATGGGGCTCCGTAGAAAAAGTCAGCTTGTTTTGGGCTTGTTTTCACAGGCCTGGTTGCTTATTTGTCTCACGAGATCTGGCAACACTGATAACCATCTGTAGAAAATCCCACAGACTGTTTTAGCCAATAGGCTGCTTTATGTTTGCAGCGGTGATGTGGAGAAACTCTTGACTATGGCGATCCTACAGAGACTGATTGAAAGCCTCAGGCTAATGTTGCCTACAGGTTTTTACAGTACAGCAGGATCAGCCTACTTACTGCCTTTAAATGTCTTTAAGATTTTTTATTTGCTCCCAGTCCATTTCACACAGCCTGATGCAGCCGTTAAATAAATGGATTTTATTTTTTCTTACATGAGGCTGAATATTATCAACAGTTGGGTATTGAAATACTAAATTTTAATATGAACGTAGGCTGTTTATTTAGGTTAGTATAGCTTTCTAAGGCCGACTACAGAGACTGTAGTCATGTTCTGTCCCACATTTTGCAATGTTGGCGCGCAAAAGGTGGGACGGAGAGTTTTCAGCAGCCTAAATGTTGAGATTCAGTCTTTTAAACATTATTTGAGCTCATTTTATGGCATGGAGTGATTTTTCCAATTCATTGCTTTATGAAGTTAATTTAGAAAAATGTTTGGACACTTTTGAGTGTGTTAAATAAATTAATCTCATTTTTGAAGTGGCGACAAGTTTTTTTTTAAAGTGAGGGAGAACGGCCCGAGTCTTTTAATGTGAAACGCCGACACACAGCCGAGCTGAAAGAATAAGGCTGATATTTTCATATAGCTCATAAGAACACTTTTTTATCAATGCATTATTATAGACTACTGTTCATTTAGACATTCACACTGTCTGTGATTTTCTGTCTCCCCGCATGTGTCAGTTTCAGCCGTGCTACTGTCGTATTTCTGAAGTGTTACAGTTTAATCCTCGATCGTAAAATATGACGCTCTGCTGACAGTGAACCTGTTCATGTCTGTTTGGTCATCTGCTGCTAACACCGCCTCTTTTATGTGAACGCACTCCCGGCTGGATCGGGAAACCCTGGGTTAATTTACCGAGTTCATAACCAGCTTCGTGGTGCCGCTTATCCCATCGCGATTGTTAGGATTAGTGAAGCCAGATAAGGAAAACATATCCTGGGTTTGTTGAACTCGCTTCGTGGTGCAGGACCCTGGTATGTGTGAGTGAGTGAGTAAGAGGGAGACCGGGGGGGGGTTGTGTGTATGTACATTTCATTTAGTATATCTGTAATATTTTATCGGCAAAGCCTTGCCAGCCCTCTTCATTGATTCAATCAATTTTTTGTCCTCCTCGTCCATGATGGTGGAGCACCTCCAGGCGTAATCGCTAAGCCTCTCCTTTTTCACGTGAAAGTCTCCAACTTCTGCCACCTGCGGGACATCAGGTTGTTAATGTGGAAATTTTCATTAGCTAGCTATAATCCTGTGCTGGACAGAAGATAACCGTTTCAATTTCTCGTTCTTTTATTGCACTAAGCGCTTTATTGATAGGGCCACACGGACAAATCATCATTTCGATCATTTTATCTAAATGACAACATGCTAGAAACTGTAAACTGCAACACAGGGTAACATTTTTGTGAGAAACAGGATGCAGGTGCATGGAGCAAAGCATGTAGTACATGCTGCTACATGTGCAGCAGTCGCGATAGGGAAAGGCTTTCTATTTGAGCGTGTTGAGGTTTACTGCTGTGTTGTGCTTCGTGCTTATGCCTACACTCTTTATATTTTGCCTTTCAATGTTGAGCACTTTGAGTTTACTTGCAATGAAGAGCTCTATAAATTAAATTTGCGCTGGAAGCGAAAAGAGCGCAACCATGTTTCTGTAGCACTGGGTCCACCTCACACCTATCTATCTTGCGATCTGTTTTCAACTCTGACAACACGCTAGTTCCAGATCTGCTCCCAAACCAACAAAAGAAAGTTTTCAATGCTTATCATATATACACACACACGTATCATTTATGTAATAGATGTTTTGGGAATTAAAGAGCAGGATCAATAGCAATACTTTCTTTTGATGACTATATGATGATATCCAGTCTTAATCTTTAGTTGCACTCATTACTAGCAGAAGAGTTCAGACCTTCTGTGGAGCTGCCAGCAGCAGCTCAGCAATTGGGCAGGTCGAGGCAATGCGTGCTTTGTTTTACTCCATAGACTTCTATGGCCCGTTTCAGGTCCCTCACGCTCTGGTATGTGGCCAGGATCTCTTTGTAACGTTTGAAAACCCGTCTGGGTCTTTAACTGGAGAAGAGAGTGAAGAAAATGAGGTGCACAAGGAAATGCACTGTGTTGGAAAATGATGAATTTTATAATATTTTCTTCAACAGCATATGCCTTGTTTCTGGCGTGCAACCTAGACATGTGTTCATACTGAATGCATGAATTTGGCCGCTGGAGAAATTCATCTTGACAAAATCTACTTCTGTTTACTTGCATATTGCCACTGACTCTGTAACTCTGCCATCTGGAAAATTCTCTGAACACACTTTGAGACTCATGACAGCATCTTCCTTTTGTACTTTAAATAATTTACTTATACCACAACTACCTTTATTTTTTAAATACAGCAAGAAAGTGTCCGACACTCAGTGAAGTAAAAAAAAACTGGTTAGAGCCAGCTGACAGTTTAAAAAAAAAATCTCCCATGACCGGCAGAGAGAGGGAGAGGGAGTGTGTGCACAGTCAGCTACGCAATCAGGATTTCTTTTCAATCCGAACACAGATATTGACTCGTATTAGGCTACTCGTATGATACTGTCATTTTCGTCAAAATGCTTTACCGTACTCGGATACTCGGCTGAAACGAGTATCCGGTACGGGTAAAGCATTTTTGACGGCTCAACCCTAACATTTATACAGGAATTCTAATATACGTCGCTGTGACATCGCCGTTGGAAGACGTTCCTTCCATGCACTCGCCGCCAAGTCGCTGCCGGTCTCCCGTCTGCAGTCTCAATCACTCCCATTCAAAAATCCACACGGTCTGGCGGCAACGGCAGGGTAGACTTCTCCTTCTCCTGTTAATCCTTGCAATAGCTCACGACAGGCCGTGGTATACGCTTATTAAATCACAGTGAAGGGGCCCCCTTCACTGTGATATAATAAGCCTATACCATGGCCTGAAGTGAGCTATTGCTTTTATAAAACGGTTACCAAGTGTGGCAAAAAGAAAGTAGGCTAACAGACGCACTAGCCTACAATTTAACTTGGTTTTATTTCATTAACAGACATTTATGAATACAAAAAGTAGTTCCACCAGGCTGTTGGTGGGCTATGACAGTTGCTAAGCAACATACACCAAAGGCTAGAATTATTAGAACTATTTATTTATGCACGTTGCCATTTATTGTGCAGCCACTAAAACTGTCCAGCGTCAGTAGATTGATTTTGGTAAGTTATAATATGCTTGCTCTAGTGTGCGGTGGCCAGTCAGATTGCTTGATTTGAGCTACCTGTTTTATAAACCGGGCTTAGTGCTCCTGCAGTCATTAGTGTATAGAGTTTTTCACTATTTCATCTTTTAGCCTCTTTACTGAATGATGTTGAGCTTCCAGGTTCTTAAGCATTGCAATGGATTGCATTAGTGCTTCAAGACTTTTCAGGCATTTAATTTCCGACTTTCCGTGTTCATATGCATTTTCCGCAGGAAAAGCAATTTCTATATTGTAAATGTTTTAAAAACTTGTTTTTTCGGACCTAAGTCAAAAGAAACATTAAAAAAAATTACTTTTGATTTAATAATTTATGCACTAAAGGGTTATGGCTTTAATTTTTGGTGCATCAAACTCTTCTACCAAGAGTCTGGCAGGTTTGGCACAACCTGCCCCTGGCATCTAGAGACATAAAAAGCTTAATAAAATGTGAATATTTGATATCTAGACTGTTGATTTCTCACCTTAAACAATCTCAAAAGTGAATTTAGTGATAAAACAGCATACAAAAATTGAAAAATAACAAAAACCTACCGTCGCGTTGGCCTTTCTCTGCTTCCCACTCCTTGCTCAAATGCAGAAATGAGTGCTGGGATATTTGTGCTGGCAAGTTCACACAAATAAAATGGGCATGGCAAGGACACAAGAACACAAGTACAGACAAGAGTTCTAGAATCCTGCATCAAAGCAACAAAATCATTGTTGGTTCCATTCCGCTGCCTTTGAAGATGAAAGCAGGCCATTCTATGGGGATCATTATGTCTCAATTCATAGTTTTAAGTCACGAACCGGATTGGTGCTTGCAACACGGAGCTTCTACAGCTAATGCCCAGAGCTCCCAGTAGCTGAGAAACAGGATGCAGGTGCATGGAGCAAAGCATGTAGTACATGCTGCTACATGTGCAGCAGTCGCGATAGGGAAAGGCTTTCTATTTGAGCGTGTTGAGGTTTACTGCTGTGTTGTGCTCCGTGCTTATGCCTACACTCTTTATATTTTGCCTTTCAATGTTGAGCACTTTGAGTTTACTTGCAATGAAGAGCTCTATAAATTAAATTTGCGCTGGAAGCGAAAAGACGCAACCATGTTTCTGTAGCACTGGGTCCACCTCACACCTATCTATCTCGCGATCTGTTTTCAACTCTGACAACACGCTAGTTCCAGATCTGCTCCCAAACCAACAAAAAAGAAAGTTTTCAATGCTTATCATATATACACACACACGCATTATCATTTATGTAATAGATGTTTTGGGAATTAAAGAGCAGGATCAATAGCAATACTTTCTTTTGATGACTATATGATGATATCCAGTCTTAATCTTTAGTTGCACTCATTACTAGCAGAAGAGTTCAGACCTTCTGTGGAGCTGCCAGCAGCAGCTCAGCAATTGGGCAGGTCGAGGCAATCGTGCTTTGTTTTACTCCATAGACTTCTATGGCCCGTTTCAGGTCCCTCACGCTCTGGTATGTGGCCAGGATCTCTTTGTAACGTTTGAAAACCCCGTCTGGGTCTTTAACTGGAGAAGAGAGAGTGAAGAAAATGAGGTGCACAAGGAAATGCACTGTGTTGGAAAATGATGAATTTTATAATATTTTCTTCAACAGCATACGCCTTGTTTCTGGCGTGCAACCTAGACATGTGTTCATACTGAATGCATGAATTTGGCCGCTGGAGAAATTCATCTTGACAAAATCTACTTCTGTTTACTTGCATATTGCCACTGACTCTGTAACTCTGCCATCTGGAAAATTCTCTGAACACACTTTGAGACTCATGACAGCATTTTCCTTTTGTACTTTAAATAATTTACTTATACCACAACTACCTTTATTTTTTAAATACAGCAAGAAAGTGTCCGACACTCAGTGAAGTAAAAAAAAACTGGTTAGAGCCAGCTGACAGTTTAAAAAAAAAATCTCCCATGACCGCAGAGAGAGGAGAGGGAGTGTGTGCACAGTCAGCTACGCCAATCAGGATTTCTTTTCAATCCGAACACAGATATTGACTTCGTATTAGGCTACTCGTTATGATACTGCATTGCTTTCGTCAAAATGCTTTACCCGTACCGGATACTTTCGGCTGAAAGCGAGTATCCGGTACGGGTAAAGCATTTTTGACGGCTCAACCCTAACATTTATACAGGAATTCTAATATACGTCGCTGTGACATCGCCGTTGGAAGACGTTCCTTCCATGCACTCGCCGCCAAGTCGCTGCCGGTCTCCCGTCTGCAGTCTCAATCACTCCCATTCAAAAATCCACACGGTCTGGCGGCAACGGCAGGGTAGACTTCTCCTTCTCCTTCTCCTGTTAATCCTTGCAATAGCTCACGACAGGCCGTGGTATACGCTTATTAAATCACAGTGAAGGGGCCCCCTTCACTGTGATATAATAAGCCTATACCATGGCCTGAAGTGAGCTATTGCTTTTATAAAACGGTTACCAAGTGTGGCAAAAAGAAAGTAGGCTAACAGACGCACTAGCCTACAATTTAACTTGGTTTTATTTCATTAACAGACATTTATGAATACAAAAAGTAGTTCCACCAGGCTGTTGGTGGGCTATGACAGTTGCTAAGCAACATACATCAAAGGCTAGAATTATTAGAACTATTTATTTATGCACGTTGCCATTTATTGTGCAGCCACTAAAAACTGTCCAGCGTCAGTGGATTGATTTTGGTAAGTTATAATATGCTTGCTCTAGTGTGCCGGTGGCCAGTCAGATTGCTTGATTTGAGCTACCTGTTTTATAAACCGGGCTTAGTGCTCCTGCAGTCATTAGTGTATAGAGTTTTTCACTATTTCATCTTTTAGCCTCTTTACTGAATGATGTTGAGCTTCCAGGTTCTTAAGCATTGCAATGGATTGCATTAGTGCTTCAAGACTTTTCAGGCATTTAATTTCCGACTTTCCGTGTTCATATGCATTTTCCGCAGGAAAAGCAATTTCTATATTGTAAATGTTTTAAAAACTTGTTTTTTCGGACCTAAGTCAAAAGAAACATTAAAAAAAATTACTTTTTGATTTAATAATTTATGCACTAAAGGGTTATGGCTTTAATTTTTGGTGCATCAAACTCTTCTACCAAGAGTCTGGCAGGTTTGGCACAACCTGCCCCTGGCATACAGAGACATAAAAAGCTTAATAAAATGTGAATATTTGATATCTAGACTGTTGATTTCTCACCTTAAACAATCTCAAAAGTGAATTTAGTGATAAAACAGCATACAAAAATTGAAAAATAACAAAAACCTACCGTCGCGTTGGCCTTTCTCTGCTTCCCACTCCTTGCTCAAATGCAGAAATGAGTGCTGGGATATTTGTGCTGGCAAGTTCACACAAATAAAATGGGCATGGCAAGGACACAAGAACACAAGTACAGACAAGAGTTCTAGAATCCTGCATCAAAGCAACAAAATCATTGTTGGTTCCATTCCGCTGCCTTTGAAGATGAAAGCAGGCCATTCTGTGGGGATCATTATGTCTCAATTCATAGTTTTAAGTCACGAACCGGATTGGTGCTTGCAACACGGAGCTTCTACAGCTAATGCCCAGAGCTCCCACGTAGCTGAGAAACAGGATGCAGGTGCATGGAGCAAAGCATGTAGTACATGCTGCTACATGTGCAGCAGTGCGATAGGGAAAGGCTTTCTATTTGAGCGTGTTGAGGTTTACTGCTGTGTTGTGCTTCGTGCTTATGCCTACACTCTTTATATTTTGCCTTTCAATGTTGAGCACTTTGAGTTTACTTTGCAATGAAGAGCTCTATAAATTAAATTTGCGCTGGAAGCGTAAAAGACGCTAACCATGTTTCTGTAGCACTGGGTCCACCTCACACCTATCTATCTCAGCGATCTGTTTTCAACTCTGACAACACGCTAGTTCCAGATCTGCTCCCAAACCAACAAAAAAGAAAGTTTTCAATGCTTATCATATATACACACACACGTATCATTTATGTAATAGATGTTTTGGGAATTAAAGAGCAGGATCAATAGCAATACTTTCTTTTGATGACTATATGATGATATCCAGTCTTAATCTTTAGTTGCACTCATTACTAGCAGAAGAGTTCAGACCTTCTGTGGAGCTGCCAGCAGCAGCTCAGCAATTGGGCAGGTCGAGGCAATCGTGCTTTGTTTTACTCCATAGACTTCTATGGCCCGTTTCAGGTCCCTCACGCTCTGGTATGTGGCCAGGATCTCTTTGTAACGTTTGAAAACCCGTCTGGGTCTTTAACTGGAGAAGAGAGTGAAGAAAATGAGGTGCACAAGGAAATGCACTGTGTTGGAAAATGATGAATTTTATAATATTTTCTTCAACAGCATATGCCTTGTTTCTGGCGTGCAACCTAGACATGTGTTCATACTGAATGCATGAATTTGGCCGCTGGAGAAATTCATCTTGACAAAATCTACTTCTGTTTACTTGCATATTGCCACTGACTCTGTAACTCTGCCATCTGGAAAATTCTCTGAACACACTTTGAGACTCATGACAGCATTTTCCTTTTGTACTTTAAATAATTTACTTATACCACAACTACCTTTATTTTTTAACCCTTGTGTTATGTTTCGGGTCAATTTGACCCGTTTCGATTTTTGAGTTGACCAAAGTGCAGGTTATTCTTATTTTTTTTCCATGAAATTTTGTGACTTTTCCTCATCTAGGGTCATGAACTTCTGAGTAAAATCTGGAGTCTTTGATGTGTTGAGGAGTGTCTGCACACAGTTTGTGTACAAAGATGATGTTGCGGGTCATTTTGACCCAGACCTAAAGTAGCCGTTTAAATACAAAATAAACATGCCTCTTTGATGTGATTTGTTTTGATTGCCTCAGAATAGCTATTGAGAACCAGGTGTGTGGAGGAGGGACTTTCTCTTCCCTCTCCTTGTCACTTTTACATGCCCTTTCTTTGAGAGATGCATCCAAAATGAGCTCCAGAGGATTTACAGCTGAAGAAGCTTCATTGCAGATTTTGAATTGGGATAGCGATGTCGACGAAGAAATTTCAGAGACGGAAGATCCTTCAGAGCCAGAGGACAATGCCGTTGATGATCCAGATTGTCATTTTTCCCAAGATGAGGAGGATTCAGAGGACGATTCTTCATCAGATGAAAATCAAGAAACGCAACAATCCTCATCCACAAAGGGGACGTGGACATCTAAAGATGGTAAGATAAGATGGTCATCATCACCACACCAAAGCCAAGGCAGATTGTCATCTTCTAATGTCATCAAAATGACTCCTGGTCCAACAAGATTTGCTGTCACAAGAGTTAATGACATTGAATCAGCATTTCAGCTTTTCATATCCCCACCCATAGAGACGATAATTCTTGAGATGACCAACTTGGAGGGGAGATGTGTCTTTCAAGAAAAATGGAAACCACTGGATCCAACTGACTTACATGCCTACATCGGAATTCTGGTGTTAGCTGGAGTATATAGGTCGAAGGGTGAAGCAACTGCAAGTTTGTGGAATGAAGAGAATGGAAGACCAATCTTCCGAGCAACAATGTCTTTGGAGACATTTCACATGATCTCTCGTGTCATGCGATTTGACAACCGTGACACCAGAGCTGGTCGACGCGAGAGAGACAAACTTGCAGCAATCAGAGATGTCTGGGATAAATGGGTCGAAATCCTGCCTTTATTGTATAATCCTGGACCCCATGTTACTGTCGATGAGCGCGCCTCATTCCATTCAGAGGACGCTGTCCATTTCGACAGTATATGCCAAAGAAGCCTGCAAAATATGGGATCAAAATATGGGCAGCCTGTGATGCAAAATCAAGTTATGCATGGAACCTGCAAGTATATACTGGAAAGCCAGCTGGAGGAGCACCTGAGAAGAATCAGGGAATGCGGGTGGTGTTGGAGATGACTGAAGGGCTGCAAGGTCATAACATCACGTGCGACAACTTTTTTACATCGTACCGTCTTGGAGATGAACTTCAGAAGAGAAAGCTGACTATGTTGGGAACAGTCAGAAAAAATAAACCAGAACTTCCCAGTGAGCTTCTGATGATGAAAGGAAGACCTCTGCATTCCTCAAAATTTGCTTTCACTGAGAAAACAACACTTGTTTCTTACTGCCCAAAGAGAAACAAAAATGTTCTTGTGATGAGCACAATGCACAAAGATGCATCTCTGAGCACAAGAGAGGACACAAAGCCACAAATGATCCTGGATTACAACTCCACCAAAGGAGGAGTTGATAATCTTGACAAAGTCACAGCGACTTATAGTTGCCAGCGCAAGACTGCCCGTTGGCCCTTGGTGATTTTCTACAACATTGTGGATGTGTCTGCCTACAATGCCTATGTCCTGTGGATTGAGATCAACCAGCAGTGGAATGCCAGCAAACTGCACCGTCGTCGACTTTTCCTGGAAGAACTGGGCAAAGCACTCGTCACTCCCAACATCCAGAACCGCGTCAGGCCAGCTCGGTCCCTGGCAGCCGCAGCAGTCATCGCAAAAGTCCAGGGCAGGGCATCTGACCAACCTACAATGGAACCTTTCGATACAGGTGCAAAAAAACGCAAAAGATGCCAAGTCTGTTCCTCCCAAGATGACAGTAAAACAAGTACCTCTTGTGTGAGATGCAGGAAGTACATTTGCAGAAAGCACACTGTCACATTCTGTCCATCATGTGGGGAACACTGAAAATGTTGGACATTGACAGAGAACATGAGGCAAGGCCAATGAAAAACAGTATTCATGAAGAGTGAAAATTTTAAATAAGCAGTTCAATGATATAGTGTTCAAGTTGTGTATCTGTTCTTCTCATCTCTCATAAGTGTGTATGTAATCTAAAATAAAGTTCTGACTGGTTTGACTTCATTTTTGACTGTTTTGAGACGAATTACACAATACGGGTCAAAATGACCCGCAACATCATAAATGTAATTATTTCTCAACATAATACAAGGGTTAAATACAGCAAGAAAGTGTCCGACACTCAGTGAAGTAAAAAAAAACTGGTTAGAGCCAGCTGACAGTTTAAAAAAAAAATCTCCCATGACCGGCAGAGAGAGGGAGAGGGAGTGTGTGCACAGTCAGCTACGCAATCAGGATTTCTTTTCAATCCGAACACAGATATTGACTCGTATTAGGCTACTTTCATGATGATACTCAGTACTCGTCAAAATGCTTTACCCGTACCGGATACTCGGCTGAAACGAGTATCCGGTACGGGTAAAGCATTTTTGACGGCTCAACCCTAACATTTATACAGGAATTCTAATATACGTCGCTGTGACATCGCCGTTGGAAGACGTTCCTTCCATGCACTCGCCGCCAAGTCGCTGCCGGTCTCCCGTCTGCAGTCTCAATCACTCCCATTCAAAAATCCACACGGTCTGGCGGCAACGGCAGGGTAGACTTCTCCTTCTCCTTCTCCTGTTAATCCTTGCAATAGCTCACGACAGGCCGTGGTATACGCTTATTAAATCACAGTGAAGGGGCCCCCTTCACTGTGATATAATAAGCCTATACCATGGCCTGAAGTGAGCTATTGCTTTATAAACGGTTACCAAGTGTGGCAAAAGAAAGTAGGCTAACAGACGCACTAGCCTACAATTTAACTTGGTTTTATTTCATTAACAGACATTTATGAATACAAAAGTAGTTCCACCAGGCTGTTGGTGGGCTATGACAGTTGCTAAGCAACATACACCAAAGGCTAGAATTATTAGAACTATTTATTTATGCACGTTGCCATTTATTGTGCAGCCACTAAAACTGTCCAGCGTCAGTAGATTGATTTTGGTAAGTTATAATATGCTTGCTCTAGTGTGCGGTGGCCAGTCAGATTGCTTGATTTGAGCTACCTGTTTTATAAACCGGGCTTAGTGCTCCTGCAGTCATTAGTGTATAGAGTTTTTCACTATTTCATCTTTTAGCCTCTTTACTGAATGATGTTGAGCTTCCAGGTTCTTAAGCATTGCAATGGATTGCATTAGTGCTTCAAGACTTTTCAGGCATTTAATTTCCGACTTTCCGTGTTCATATGCATTTTCCGCGGGAAAAGCAATTTCTATATTGTAAATGTTTTAAAACTTGTTTTTTCGGACCTAAGTCAAAAGAAACATTAAAAAAAATTACTTTTGATTTAATAATTTATGCACTAAAGGGTTATGGCTTTAATTTTTGGTGCATCAAACTCTTCTACCAAGAGTCTGGCAGGTTTGGCACAACCTGCCCCTGGCATCTAGAGACATAAAAAGCTTAATAAAATGTGAATATTTGATATCTAGACTGTTGATTTCTCACCTTAAACAATCTCAAAAGTGAATTTAGTGATAAAACAGCATACAAAAATTGAAAAATAACAAAAACCTACCGTCGCGTTGGCCTTTCTCTGCTTCCCACTCCTTGCTCAAATGCAGAAATGAGTGCTGGGATATTTGTGCTGGCAAGTTCACACAAATAAAATGGGCATGGCAAGGACACAAGAACACAAGTACAGACAAGAGTTCTAGAATCCTGCATCAAAGCAACAAAATCATTGTTGGTTCCATTCCGCTGCCTTTGAAGATGAAAGCAGGCCATTCTATGGGGATCATTATGTCTCAATTCATAGTTTTAAGTCACGAACCGGATTGGTGCTTGCAACACGGAGCTTCTACAGCTAATGCCCAGAGCTCCCACGTAGCTGAGAAACAGGATGCAGGTGCATGGAGCAAAGCATGTAGTACATGCTGCTACATGTGCAGCAGTGCGATAGGGAAAGGCTTTCTATTTGAGCGTGTTGAGGTTTACTGCTGTGTTGTGCTCGTGCTTATGCCTACACTCTTTATATTTTGCCTTTCAATGTTGAGCACTTTGAGTTTACTTGCAATGAAGAGCGCTCTATAAATTAAATTTGCGCTGGAAGCGAAAAGACGCAACCATGTTTCTGTAGCACTGGGTCCACCTCACACCTATCTATCTCGCGATCTGTTTTCAACTCTGACAACACGCTAGTTCCAGATCTGCTCCCAAACCAACAAAAAAGAAAGTTTTCAATGCTTATCATATATACACACACACGTATCATTTATGTAATAGATGTTTTGGGAATTAAAGAGCAGGATCAATAGCAATACTTTCTTTTGATGACTATATGATGATATCCAGTCTTAATCTTTAGTTGCACTCATTACTAGCAGAAGAGTTCAGACCTTCTGTGGAGCTGCCAGCAGCAGCTCAGCAATTGGGCAGGTCGAGGCAATCGTGCTTTGTTTTACTCCATAGACTTCTATGGCCCGTTTCAGGTCCCTCACGCTCTGGTATGTGGCCAGGATCTCTTTGTAACGTTTGAAAACCCGTCTGGGTCTTTAACTGGAGAAGAGAGTGAAGAAAATGAGGTGCACAAGGAAATGCACTGTGTTGGAAAATGATGAATTTTATAATATTTTCTTCAACAGCATGCGCCTTGTTTCTGGCGTGCAACCTAGACATGTGTTCATACTGAATGCATGAATTTGGCCGCTGGAGAAATTCATCTTGACAAAATCTACTTCTGTTTACTTGCATATTGCCACTGACTCTGTAACTCTGCCATCTGGAAAATTCTCTGAACACACTTTGAGACTCATGACAGCATTTTCCTTTTGTACTTTAAATAATTTACTTATACCACAACAACCTTTATTTCTTAAATACAGCAAGAAAGTGTCCGACACTCAGTGAAGTAAAAAAAAAACTGGTTAGAGCCAGCTGACAGTTTAAAAAAAAATCTCCCATGACCGGCAGAGAGAGGGAGAGGGAGTGTGTGCACAGTCAGCTACGCAATCAGGATTTCTTTTCAATCCGAACACAGATATTGACTCGTATTAGGCTACTCGTATGATACTCGTACTCGTCAAAAATGCTTTACCGTACGGATACTTCGGCTGAAAGCGAGTATCGGTGCGGTAAAGCATTCAACGACTCAACCTAACATTTATACAGGAATTCTAATATACGTCGCTGTGACATCGCCGTTGGAAGACGTTCCTTCCATGCACTCGCCGCCAAGTCGCTGCCGGTCTCCCGTCTGCAGTCTCAATCACTCCCATTCAAAAATCCACACGGTCTGGCGGCAACGGCAGGGTAGACTTCTCCTTCTCCTTCTCCTGTTAATCCTTGCAATAGCTCACGACAGGCCGTGGTATACGCTTATTAAATCACAGTGAAGGGGCCCCCTTCACTGTGATATAATAAGCCTATACCATGGCCTGAAGTGAGCTATTGCTTTATAAACGGTTACCAAGTGTGGCAAAAGAAAGTAGGCTAACAGGCGCACTAGCCTACAATTTAACTTGGTTTTATTTCATTAACAGACATTTATGAATACAAAAGTAGTTCCACCAGGCTGTTGGTGGGCTATGACAGTTGCTAAGCAACATACACCAAAGGCTAGAATTATTAGAACTATTTATTTATGCACGTTGCCATTTATTGTGCAGCCACTAAAACTGTCCAGCGTCAGTAGATTGATTTTGGTAAGTTATAATATGCTTGCTCTAGTGTGCGGTGGCCAGTCAGATTGCTTGATTTGAGCTACCTGTTTTATAAACCGGGCTTAGTGCTCCTGCAGTCATTAGTGTATAGAGTTTTTCACTATTTCATCTTTTAGCCTCTTTACTGAATGATGTTGAGCTTCCAGGTTCTTAAGCATTGCAATGGATTGCATTAGTGCTTCAAGACTTTTCAGGCATTTAATTTCCGACTTTCCGTGTTCATATGCATTTTCCGCGGGAAAAGCAATTTCTATATTGTAAATGTTTTAAAAACTTGTTTTTCGGACCTAAGTCAAAAGAAACATTAAAAAAAATTACTTTTGATTTAATAATTTATGCACTAAAGGGTTATGGCTTTAATTTTTTGGTGCATCAAACTCTTCTACCAAGAGTCTGGCAGGTTTGGCACAACCTGCCCTGGCATCTAGAGACATAAAAGCTTAATAAAATGTGAATATTTGATATCTAGACTGTTGATTTCTCACCTTAAACAATCTCAAAAGTGAATTTAGTGATAAAACAGCATACAAAAATTGAAAAATAACAAAACCTACCGTCAGCGTTGGCCTTTCTCTGCTTCCCACTCCTTGCTCAAATGCAGAAATGAGTGCTGGGATATTTGTGCTGGCAAGTTCACACAAATAAAATGGGCATGGCAAGGACACAAGAACACAAGTACAGACAAGAGTTCTAGAATCCTGCATCAAAGCAACAAAATCATTGTTGGTTCCATTCCGCTGCCTTTGAAGATGAAAGCAGGCCATTCTATGGGGATCATTATGTCTCAATTCATAGTTTTAAGTCACGAACCGGATTGGTGCTTGCAACACGGAGCTTCTACAGCTAATGCCCAGAGCTCCCACGTAGCTGAGAAACAGGATGCAGGTGCATGGAGCAAAGCATGTAGTACATGCTGCTACATGTGCAGCAGTCGCGATAGGGAAAGGCTTTCTATTTGGCGTGTTGAGGTTTACTGCTGTGTTGTGCTCGTGCTTATGCCTACACTCTTTATATTTTGCCTTTCAATGTTGAGCACTTTGAGTTTACTTGCAATGAAGAGCTCTATAAATTAAATTTCGCTGGAAGCGAAAAGAGCGCAACCATGTTTCTGTAGCACTGGGTCCACCTCACACCTATCTATCTCGCGATCTGTTTTCAACTCTGACAACACGCTAGTTCCAGATCTGCTCCCAAACCAACAAAAAAGAAAGTTTTCAATGCTTATCATATATACACACACACGTATCATTTATGTAATAGATGTTTTGGGAATTAAAGAGCAGGATCAATAGCAATACTTTCTTTTGATGACTATATGATGATATCCAGTCTTAATCTTTAGTTGCACTCATTACTAGCAGAAGAGTTCAGACCTTCTGTGGAGCTGCCAGCAGCAGCTCAGCAATTGGGCAGGTCGAGGCAATGCGTGCTTTGTTTTACTCCATAGACTTCTATGGCCCGTTTCAGGTCCCTCACGCTCTGGTATGTGGCCAGGATCTCTTTGTAACGTTTGAAAACCCGTCTGGGTCTTTAACTGGAGAAGAGAGTGAAGAAAATGAGGTGCACAAGGAAATGCACTGTGTTGGAAAATGATGAATTTTATAATATTTTCTTCAACAGCATACGCCTTGTTTCTGGCGTGCAACCTAGACATGTGTTCATACTGAATGCATGAATTTGGCCGCTGGAGAAATTCATCTTGACAAAATCTACTTCTGTTTACTTGCATATTGCCACTGACTCTGTAACTCTGCCATCTGGAAAATTCTCTGAACACACTTTGAGACTCATGACAGCATTTTCCTTTTGTACTTTAAATAATTTACTTATACCACAACAACCTTTATTTCTTAAATACAGCAAGAAAGTGTCCGACACTCAGTGAAGTAAAAAAAAACTGGTTAGAGCCAGCTGACAGTTTAAAAAAAAAATCTCCCATGACCGGCAGAGAGAGGGAGAGGGAGTGTGTGCACAGTCAGCTACGCAATCAGGATTTCTTTTCAATCCGAACACAGATATTGACTCGTATTAGGCTACTCGTATGATACTCGTACTCGTCAAAAATGCTTTACCCGTACCGGATACTCGGCTGAAACGAGTATCCGGTGCGGTAATGCATTTTGACGACTCAACTCTAACATTTATACAGGAATTCTAATATACGTCAGCTGTGACATCGCCGTTGGAAGGCGTTCCTTCCATGCACTTTCGCCCGCCAAGTCAGCTGCCGGTCTCCCGTCTGCAGTCTCAATCACTCCCATTCAAAATCCACACGGTCTGGCGGCAACGGCAGGGTAGACTTCTCCTTCTCCTTCTCCTGTTAATCCTTGCAATAGCTCACGACAGGCCGTGGTATACGCTTATTAAATCACAGTGAAGGGGCCCCCTTCACTGTGATATAATAAGCCTATACCATGGCCTGAAGTGAGCTATTGCTTTTATAAAACGGTTACCAAGTGTGGCAAAAAGAAAGTAGGCTAACAGACGCACTAGCCTACAATTTAACTTGGTTTTATTTCATTAACAGACATTTATGAATACAAAAAGTAGTTCCACCAGGCTGTTGGTGGGCTATGACAGTTGCTAAGCAACATACACCAAAGGCTAGAATTATTAGAACTATTTATTTATGCACGTTGCCATTTATTGTGCAGCCACTAAAAACTGTCCAGCGTCAGTAGATTGATTTTGGTAAGTTATAATATGCTTGCTCTAGTGTGCCGGTGGCCAGTCAGATTGCTTGATTTGAGCTACCTGTTTTATAAACCGGGCTTAGTGCTCCTGCAGTCATTAGTGTATAGAGTTTTTCACTATTTCATCTTTTAGCCTCTTTACTGAATGATGTTGAGCTTCCAGGTTCTTAAGCATTGCAATGGATTGCATTAGTGCTTCAAGACTTTTCAGGCATTTAATTTCCGACTTTCCGTGTTCATATGCATTTTCCGCTGGGAAAAGCAATTTCTATATTGTAAATGTTTTAAAAACTTGTTTTTTCGGACCTAAGTCAAAAGAAACATTAAAAAAAATTACTTTTGATTTAATAATTTATGCACTAAAGGGTTATGGCTTTAATTTTTGGTGCATCAAACTCTTCTACCAAGAGTCTGGCAGGTTTGGCACAACCTGCCCCTGGCATACTAGAGACATAAAAGCTTAATAAAATGTGAATATTTGATATCTAGACTGTTGATTTCTCACCTTAAACAATCTCAAAAGTGAATTTAGTGATAAAACAGCATACAAAAATTGAAAAATAACAAAAACCTACCGTCGCGTTGGCCTTTCTCTGCTTCCCACTCCTTGCTCAAATGCAGAAATGAGTGCTGGGATATTTGTGCTGGCAAGTTCACACAAATAAAATGGGCATGGCAAGGACACAAGAACACAAGTACAGACAAGAGTTCTAGAATCCTGCATCAAAGCAACAAAATCATTGTTGGTTCCATTCCGCTGCCTTTGAAGATGAAAGCAGGCCATTCTATGGGGATCATTATGTCTCAATTCATAGTTTTAAGTCACGAACCGGATTGGTGCTTGCAACACGGAGCTTCTACAGCTAATGCCCAGAGCTCCCACGTAGCTAAAACACGTTACCCTCCAGGTGAGCTGGAGGGTAAAACAACAGACGATATTCTACCAGAAACGTATATTTTCACTTCTAAATATCTTGGAGAAAAATAGATCTTATTCTTTAATCTGAACATTGAGTCATATGGTAGACACTTTAAACTATGGGAAACGCATATTGTGCCATCTCAGCATGTTTTTATTTTTTAATTAAAATACATTTTTATAAACATTTTACACCTAAATTGTCAGGCCCTGTCACGGACACATTTGTATACATTAAAATGGTTTCCTAATGATTTTTTTACTCACAAATAGTATTTTCTTTTTGATCACATGTCCCTGATCATGTCTAACATTGTATTGCAATTTGAGGAAAGCATATAGGCACCTTTTAGGTCAAATCTAATGGATGTAAATCACAGAATTCCATTCATGCACACATATAGTTGTAAAAAACTTCCTTTATATTGGAGATTTTGCAAACACGTAATGGTGGACATATACCCCCACAGTCATCTAAACAGTTAAAAAGATTAATTCATTAATATTTTCTTAAATAATCTCTTTTTTTATCATAATATTTTGTGTGACAGGACTGACTGTGGCGTGACTGTGGCATGACAGGGCTGACGGTTTTGTGACAGGACTGACATACAGGAAAACATATGTTTATGTTCTTTAATTTAGTATTTTTAAACATTCCTATTGTAATTTATTATCATGGTTTTAATGTTAATGTTATATTACACTAATATGGTAAAGTTCAGCCAATGATAGGACCTAAATCGTTACAATATGAATGACAACTAATAGAGACCAAACGTCTTTTTATTTCAATAGATTTGTTTAATAATATTTCAATATAAAAACATGTTATTCAACAATTCATTGCAAATTCCTCAAAAATGCATGTAACTACAACATAGCCAGATAATAACAATAACAATATGGCACAATTACAGACAGGTATAAAAACAAAAACTACTGCTTGCACAATTGCATGAGTGCAGGTGTAACAAGAACAAAGATAGATTTCCAGATTTTATTCTAACTTTAGAAGTTTCGCCCATATGTCTTTTTGGATTTCATGGTGACGTGTGGTGACAGGCTGAGGAGGTGGAATGAAACAAATGACATCCTCAAACACATACCGGATCATGTAATGTAAATGTAAATGCTCCGTACTTGTATAGCGCCTTTCTAGTCTTTTCGACTACTCAAAGCGCTTTAACACTACTTCTGCATTCACCTTTCACACACACATTCACTCACTGAGCCTAACCGCTCAAACGGAACTAACATTCACACACATTCACACACTGGCGGAACAGCCGCCAGGGGCAGTCGAGGTTCAGTGTCTTGCCCAAGGACACTTCGACGCGCAGCCGGGGGAGCCGGGGATTGAACCGCCGACCTTCCGATTAACGGCCAACCCGCTCTACCTCCTGAGCCACAGCCGCCCCATCATGTCTTCTCTGGTGGGCCAGAAGAATCGGTTCTCTCCCACACGGTGCATGCATCTCACTTGCACTTGAACCTCATCAATGCCGGTGATGCCTGGGTAGAGGTCTCCATCATATTTTATGACACACCACTTTTGAATGACTTCTGGACCCCATTCAATCTCTTCTGATATTGGTGTGCTTGGTGAGTTGAAGCTGAATGACTTTGAGTTATAGCATGTGCACTGCAGAATCTTTTGTACAGTGCACATGCAGCTCACATCCCGGTACAACATCTGCCCAGGAGAAGTAGTGGCGACTTGGTGTATTCTCATTGTTGATGGGACTTGGGGGATGCTGTCTGGCATGTCCTTCATTGCCTTGTCAACAGATGCTTCACTTACGAAGAAGAGTTTAAGCGTAGTGCTTGTGTGGAACAACGCCTCAAACAGATCCATTGCATTTTTAATGTCGTGGCCATGGCTCACCAACCGATCTGCACTCCTCTTCAAAACACCTCCAACCCCATCTGGAGCCCCTTTCCCATGGCTTGCCTCAAAGAAATTCCATGTTCCAGCATGGAATCCCTTTCTGTAGAGGAGGGAAATGAAGAGGTAGAAATTCCCCTTCTGGCGGTACTGTGTGCAAGGTCCATCACTGAGGAAATGGACCACCGTGACAGCAGGGAAGTGTTTCTTTACATTGGACAGAACAGGGCTTAGATGTTCCCATATGGCTGGAGGCCCCTTTAGTCTTGATGGCGCTAAAGCACACTTGCTCAGCGTCTGGTCCTACATAGGAACCTCCAGTGTGCAGCGTTGCTTGTTCATGGGATGCACCAAAGTGCACTGCCTGGATCTCAGATGCATATTTACATAAGTAATTCTCTGAGAAGTCTACATGCATAACACATTCATTCTCAGCCAGGTTCCTCTTCAGTTCCCTGCAGTGTGTGTACTGTTGTCTGATGTTGAATGCATGTCGTTTGAATTTCACCAGCATGATGTTGAAGTGCTCGATGAGATCATCTAGCATGACCTCAACCTTCTTTTTCACTGTCTTTTTGAATATTGTTTCAGTCTTGTCCTTTGTTTGTCCTTTTGTGTCCTCTGTGACCCACTGCATGTATTCCACCTGGGTGGAGCCTTCATACTCCCTGAGCAATGGTAAGTTCTTGTCTTTGCAGTTCCCACAGTCATTATACATGCACTCTTTGTTGAACTGGTCACAACAGATCTCTGCCATCAACATTTCCAGTTCAGGGGTGCTGACCAACTTCATGCCGTAAAGCTTTTGAGCTGCAAAGCCCAAGTTCTCATGTAATTTGCACAAGCACGTTTCCCTATCAGAAAGAGAAGGGTGTACCACCCAGTAGGGCCGAAGTCTGCAAAGCAGTGAATAGGAAACAGATGTCCTTGGATTATCTGCCAAGTATTTCTTGTGCAGGTTCTTCAGGGTGTCCACAAGGAATCTCTTTTGTATCCTGATCTTGGCTTGTGTTACAGTCTGCTTTTTTCCTGGTGTCACACGGCTTACGTCGTCTCTGGTGTAAAATGCTCTTACATGGTTTTTGAATTCCTCTTCCATGCGGACACATTTCTTTCTGGAGAAGGAGTATGGATTCCCTCCATCTGACTTCCATCGCCTTTGGGTAAAGTCAAAGGTACTTTGGGCATATTTCTGTAGCCTGTATTTCTTCACAATCTTCCCTGTCACCAGCTTACTGATCAGTCTTCTTTCCTGACTATTACCTGCTTGTTGAATGTGTTGATGTAGGTCTCCAATCAATGCATCATGGAACAGTGATTTCCTTGCAGTTGGATTGTTTTTTGGTTGCATATATCGTGCTTTGGTTGCTGGAGACCCTGACCTCAACAGCACCCGCTGGAACCTTTTTTTATATCGTTCTTTATCTGTTTTTTCAGCTGCTAAGGCCTCTTGCAGCTCTTTCACTTTGGCCTGGAGCTTCTTTCTCTCTTTCTTTGAACGCTTTCATCCCTCTAACCTTTGCCTGCAACATATATACTGTCACGCAACATTCTAAAAGTCATTAAGATGTTACACTACTTTGTTCAGTTAATATGTAATTCTATGGAATATGATTATGACTTAATAATGTAAACTACATTTTAAACAACATTTAACTGAATAGCTCATATGTAAATGTAAAGTTACCAGTGTAGCACATCATATTATAGTTCAATAATAAAAGGGTGATGTCATGGTAACGTTTACATTATTACTTACGAAATTACACAATAGCAATAACAGTAACAGCATGTAATTTCTTAGTATGAAGGCTTTAATATGAAATGGTACTATGATGATAGTCCTTTTCTAACCTCGAAGGCCCTGTCCGTGGTTCTGGCCCTGGCTGTGACCCTTGTTCTGGCCCTGGCTGTGGATCTGTGGTCTTTCCCTTAAAGGCAGGGTAGGTAAGTTTGAGAAACTAGCTCAAACGGCCAGATTTTTAAAAGTATCCAACAGAGAAACTCCCACCCCCCTCCCTTCTGGGCTCCTTCCAAAGCCACGCCCCTAAAACACATGAACGCGCGATGCCGAAGGCTCAGCCGGAGGACGTGTTTAACAGTATCAGGCAGAGAGGAGCGCAGAGCGGTGGAGTGACATGTCAGAATCACAAGTAAGAAAATACATAACTTTATCATGATGTACAGTATATATGAATATAAACAACTAACATGACTGTTAGTGCTCACTATCAAGCTAGCATATTGATATTGTTAAAGTTTAAAATGAGTTTGATTCCGTAACGAGCTAGCTAGCTAACTGCTTGCAATATAGCTGCAGTAACATTACGCAAAGCTAAAAACAGGTTGCATTGCCAACTCTCTGCCAACAGTTACACTGACAAAGGTGAATTTCGTGTAAGACTCATAACATATACGATGTTTTGCATGTTAGAGCTTCTATGGTGAAAGCACTGGCAATGGCTCCGATGAGGACTACACGCCGGCGCGAAGTAACGTTACCACATCATCGGCTCAAGGACAGGTCCGGGCTCATGGGCGAAGCAGAGGAGGTCGTGCAAGAGGGCGGGCAACCAGGGTCCGAGGAAGTAGAGGCCGAGGACGGGGTGGTCGAAGTGCAGGGCAAGGAGCACTTAGCCTTGGACAAGAGGACCTGCGTCAAGTTTTGAATCTTCAAGCTCAAACCAGGGCATGTGAACAGGTATGTATCTGTGTTATGTCTATGATCTGGAGTGTAACGTGCACACAAGTCCTGTTACAGAACAATAAAGCCATATCCCAAAAAAACATCTAATCATTTTGAAAAATGTTTTGTACACTTACACCAATATTTAGGGCCCGAGCACGAACCGTGCGAGGACCCTATTGAAATTGTAAGGATTATTTTTTTAGGGCCCGAGCACTAACGGTGCGAGGACCCTATTGAAACTGTTAGGATTATTAGGGGTCCAAGCCCGAGTGGGCTGGGAACCGCGAATGCAAGGCATCGCGGTTCCCTGTACCAGCGGTGCAGGAACCCTATTGTTTTCGCTCAGATTTTTATTATTATTATTATTCTTCCGCCGCTAATTCCACTACTGCAGCATACCCTGTAAATGCTAGGGACGCGAAACTCATAGGGTAAGTACAAAACTGCGCAAGTAACTCAGGCGCAAAAAATCGCACACTTCTACTGCTAGGGTCTAAGCAAGGTCAACGCGTTTGGGCTTGGAACTCCCGCCTACTGGCGTATATGGAAAACCTTATATCCACGCGTTCGGGGGATTGAGCTGCATCTTTTGGTATAGGCCCCGCCCATTTCCGCCATTAATTTTTTCACGCAAAATCGCGAAAACTGACTAGCCGCTCAGAATGAACTCCTCCGAAACCGCAAGTCCGATCGACACCAAATTTGGCACGCACCATCTCTGGACACACATCATACTGGCTTGTGCTCCCCAGATCGATATGCGAAAAACTCTTCCGGCTATAAGCTAACGAATATTCACGCAAAACGCTACTAACGCTAACTGATGTCATATCTTTGGTTTGGAATTGCCGATCGACACCAAACTCGGAGGACTTATGTGGGACGCCCCCCTGAGGGCCTGTGCAAAATTTGGTGCAACTAGCCCCTAGGTGGCGCTGTTTAACGCGAAAAATTAGTTCTGGTATAACCGCAAGTCGCATTGACGTGAACTTTGTGTCAAATTGTTCAGCACGGTCCCCTGAGCTCAGGCACCAAAGTGCATCCTAATGTGCCCATAGGTGGCGCTGTTATTGGGGATTAAACACGAAAAAAACAATCCCATTGACTTACATTCATTTTATATCTCCGGAACCGCAGGTCCAATTGACACCAAATTTGGGTCAATTCTTCCCCCTGGGGCCCTGATGACACCTGACAAATTTTGTGAAATTCAGCCTAAAGGTGGCGCTATAATGGAAGCTGGAATGCCAAAAATGTCCCATTGAAATGAATGGGTTCTAAAACCATGCCACAATTTGCCTATGTTAGGAATGGCCGATCAACACCAAACTTCAGGATGTTATGCGGCATGACTTCTGGAACTGCTGTGTGAAATTTGGTGTCAATCGGCCCAAAGGTGACTCTTTTAATAATTGTTGAAAAAACACCCCCATTCACTTACATTCATTTTATATCTCCGAAACCGCAGGTCCGATTGACACCAAATTTGGGTCAAATCTTCCCCATGGGCCCATGATGATACCTGATAAATTTGGTACAATTCGGCCAAACGGTGGCGCTATAATTGAAGCTGAAAGGCCTTCAGAAAGCCCATTGAAATGAATGGGATTTTCAACTATGACACATTTTGCCTAGGTTAGGAATGGCTGACCAACACTAAACTTGGGGATCTTATGCGGCATGACTGCTGAAACTGCTGTGTGAATTTTGGTGTCAATCGGCCAAAAGGTGACTATATAAATAATTTATGAAAAAACACTCCCATTCACTTACATGCATTTTATATCTCCGGTACCACAACTCCTATTTATGCCAAACTTGGGTCAAATCTTCCCCATGGGGCCCTGATGATACCTGAAAAATGTGGTACAATTCGGCCAAATGATGGCGCTATAATTGAACCTCAAAGCCCTTCAGAAAGCCCATTGAAATGAATGGGATTTCAAACCACGCCACAATTTGCCTAGGTTAGGAATGGCTGATCAACACCAAACTTCAGGATCTTAAGCGGCATGACTTCTGGAACTGCTGTGTGAAATTTGGTGCCAATAGGCTAAAAGCTGAATATATTAATAATTTATGAAAAAACACTCCCATTCACTCCCATTCATTTTATATCTCCAGAACCGCAAGTCCAATTGACACCAAACATGGGTCAAGTCTTCCCCATGGGGCCCTGATGATACCTGACAAATTTGGTACAAATCGGCCAAACGGTGGCGCTATAATTGAACCTCAAAGCCCTTCAGAAAGCCCATTGAAATAAATGGGTTCTAAAACCATGCCACAATTTGCCAAGGTTAGGGATGGCTGACCAGCACCAAACTTGAGTATGTTATGCGGCATGACTTCTGGAACTGCTGTGTGAAATTTGGTGTCAATCGGCCAACAGGTGACTATATTAATAATTAATGAAAAAACACTGCCATTCACTTACATGCATTTTATATCTCCGTAACCACAAGTCCGATTCATACCAAATTTGGGTCAAATGTTCCCACTGCGTCCCTGATGACACCTGACAAATTTGGTGCAAATCGGCCTAAAGATGGCGCTGTAATCGATGCTGAAATTTATCGCTAAATCCCATTCATTTCGATGGCATTTTCAAACGCGGGACGTTTCGCCTCTGTTTGGAAAGGCCCGTCGAGACCTGACTCGGGGACTTTGCGCGGCCCGAGTCGTGAGCCGGGACGACTTCAGCCCTCCGCGGGGCTGGGGGGCGAGTTTCGCCAGGGGGCTTGGACCCCGCTTACAACTGCTTGCAGTTCTAGTTAGGGGTCCAAGCCCGAAGTGGGCATGGAACCCGCGATTGCAAGGCATCGCGGTTCCCATACCACGAAGTGGCATTGGAACCCTATTGTTTTCGCTTGGATTTTTATTATTATTAGGGGTCCAAGCCCGAAGTGGGCTGGGAACCCGCGTTTGCAAGGCAACGCGGTTCCCATACCACGAAGTGGCTGGGAACCCTATTGTTTTCGTTCTCGTTTTTATTATTAGGGGTCCAAGCCCGAAGTGGGCATGGAACCCGCGATTACAGGCATCGCGGTTCCCATACCGCAGTGGCATTGGAACCCTATTGTTTCGTTCTCGTTAGGGGTCCAAGCCCGAGTGGGCTGGGAACCCGCGTTTAGCAGTAACGCGGTTCCCATACCACGAAGTGGCTGGGAACCCTATTGTAATCGTTCTCGCTTTTATTATTATTATTTTTTTTCTTCCGTGCACGATTCGCGATACTGCAGCGTTCGCTGTAACTCCTAGGAACGCACATTTCGCGGTGTAGGTCAAGTTCAGTGCATCGTAACTCAGGCGCAAAAATTCGCACACGTGTACCACTAGGTGGCGCTGTGACAAATTTTTCGCGTTTGAGCTTGGCACTCCGCCTACAAGGCGGATATGGAAAACCTTATATCCACGCGTTCGGGGATCGAGCTGAATCACGTGGTATAGGCCACGCCCATTTCCGCCATTAATTTTTTTCGAGCTACATCGCGAAAACTGACTAGCCGCTCAGAATTAACTCCTCCGAAACCGCAAGTCCAATCGACACCAAATTTGGCATGGATCATCTCTGGACACACATCATACTGGCTTGTGCTCCCCAGATCGATACGCAAAAAACTCTTCCGGCTATAAGCTAACGAATATTCACGCAAAAGCGCTACTAATGCTAACTGATGTCATATCTTCGCTTTGCAATGGCCGATCGACACCAAACTCGGAGGACTTATGTGGGACGCCCCTGAGGGGCTGTGCAAAATTTGGTGCAACTAGCCTCTAGGTGGCGCTGTTTAACGCGAAAAATTAGTTCTGGTATAACCGCCAAGTCGCATTGACGTGAACTTTGTGCCAAATTGTTAAGCATTGTCCCCTGACCTCACACACCAAAGTGCATCCTAATGTGCCCATAGGTGGCGCTGTTATTGCCGATTAAGTCGCGAAAAAAAAAATCCCATTGACTTACATTCATTTTATATCTCCGGAACCGCAGGTCCGATTGACACCAAATTCGCGTCAATTGTTCCCCTGGGCCCCTGATGAAACCTGACAAATTTGGTGAAATTGGGCCTAAAGGTGGCGCTATAATGGAAGCTGGAATGCCGAAAAGTCCCATTGAAATGAATGGGTTTTAAAACCACACCACAATTTCCCTAGGTTAGGAATGGCCGATCAACACCAAACTTCAGGATCTTATGCGGCATTACTTCTGGAACTGCTGTGTGAAATTTGGTGTCAATTGGCTAAAAGGTGACTATATAAATAATTTATGAAAAATCACTCCCATTCACTCCCATTCATTTTATATCTCCAGAACCGCAGGTCCAATTGACACCAAACTTGGGTCAAATCTTCCCCATGGGGCCCTGATGAAACCTCAAAATTTGGTACAATTCGGCCAAACGGTGGCGCTATAATTGAACCTCAAAGCCCTTCAGAAAGCCCATTGAAATGAATGGGATTTCAAACCGAAGCCACAATTTGCCTAGGTTAGGAACAGCCGATCAACACCAAACTTCAGGATCTTATGCGGCATGACGTCTGAAAATCCTGTGTGAATTTTGGTGTCAATCGCCAAAAGGTGACTATATAAATAATTTATGAAAAAACACCCCATTGACTTACATTCATTTCATATCTCTGGAACCGCGAGGTCCGATTGACACCAGATTTGGGTCAATTGTTACCTATGGGTCCCTGATGATACCTGAAAAATTTGGTACAATTCGGCCAAACGGTGGCGCTATAATTGAAGCTCAAATGCCACGAAAAAGTCCATTAAAATGAAAGGGATTTCAAACCATACCACAATTTGCCTAGGTTAGGAATGGCTGACCAGCACTAAACTTCAGGATCTTATGCGGCATGACTTCTGGAACTGCTGTGTGAATTTTGGTGTCAATCGGGACGACTCGCGAGCCCTCCGCGGGGCTGGGGGGCGAGTTACGCCAGGGGGCTTGGACCCCGCTTACAACTGCTTGCAGTTCTAGTTTTTATTATTATTATTTTTTTTTTTCTTCCGTGCATAAAACTCATACTGCAGCATACCCTGTAAATGCTAGGGACGCGAAACTCACAGGGTAGGTCACATTCACTGCACGTAACTCAGGCGCAAAAATCCGCACACTTCTACCGCTAGGGGGCGCTGTAAGCAAGGTCAACGCGTTTAGGCTTGGACCTCTCGACTACGAGGCGTATATCAAAACCTTATATCCACGCGTTCGGGGATCCTGCTGAATCTCCTGGTATAGGCCACGCCCATTTCCGCCTAAACTTTTTTCGAGCTACGTCGCGAAAACTGAAAACCTATTTTAATTAACTTCTCTGAAGCCGCAAGTCCGATCGCCACGAAACTTGGCACGGATAATCTCTGGACCGAACTCTACAAAGTTTGTACAGGAAATTTTGATCCGACATAAAACGGCGCAGTTATACTCTAACAAACATTTGCGAAAAACGCTATTAACAGGAAGTGAGGTCATATCTTTGGATTGGAATGGCCGATCGACACCAAACTTGGACCACTCAGTTGGGATGGGCCCCTGAGGGCCTGTGCAAAATTTTGTGAGGCTGGCCCCTAGGTGGCGCTCTTTAATCCAGAAAATTAGTTCCTCCATAACCACAAGTCACATTGACATGAATCCAGTGCCGAATTGTTCAGCATGGTCCCCTGATGCCAGGCACCAAAGGGGACCCTAATGTGCCCATAGGTGGCGCTGTTATTGCAGCTTAAAGACAAAATTTTTTTTCCCCTTGACTTACATTCATTTTATATCTCCAGAACCGCAGGTCCGATTGACACCAAATTTGGGTCAATTGTTACCCATGGGGCCCTGATGATACCACAAAAATTTGGTGAGGATCGGCCTAAAGGTGGCGCTGTAATCGAAGCTCAAATCCGGTCAGAAGCCCCATTGAAATGAATGGGATTTCAAACCAGCACACATTTTCACAAGGTTTGGAATGGCCGATGAACACCAAACTTGGGGACCTTATGCGGCTGGACTTCCCGAAGGCCTGTGTCAAATTTGGTGCCAATCGCCCAAACGGTGCCGTCTTCATCATATCTGAAAAAAACTCCCATTGACTTACATTCAGTTTATATCTCCATAACCACAATTCCGATTGACACCAAATTTGGGTCACTTGTTCCCCATTGGGCCCTGATGACACCACAAAAATTTGGTGCAGATCGGCCTAAAGGTGGCGCTGTAATCGAAGCTCAAATCCGGTCAGAAGCCCCATTGAAATGAATGGGATTTCAAACCAGCACACATTTTCACAAGGTTTGGAATGGCCGATGAACACCAAACTTGGGGACCTTATGCGGCTGGACTTCCCGAAGGCCTGTGTCAAATTTGGTGCCCATCGGCCAAACGGTGGCGCTGTTCATCCTATATCAAAAAACTCCAATTGACTTACATGCATTTTATATCTCCAGAACCGCAGCTCCGATCGACACCAAATTTGGGTCACTTCTTCACCGAGGGGCCCCGATGACAGCTGAGCAATTTGGTGCGATTCGGCCAAAAGGCGGCACCGTAATCGAAGCTCAAACGCCGTCGCTAAGCCCATTCGTTTCAATGGCATTTTCAAACACGCCGCGTTTCGCCTCGCTTCGGAGCGGCCCGTCGAGACCTCGCTCGGGGACCTCACGCGGGACGTCGGCGGGGCGCCCGGGACGACTCGCGCGCCCTCCGCGGGGCGAAGGGGGCGACTGGCGACAGGTGGCTTGGACCCCGTTTACAACTGCTCGCAGTTCTAGTTTTTATTCTTCTTGAACAAAACGCATACTGCAGCATACCCCGTAACTGCTAGGGACGCGAAACTTACAAGGTAGGTCACGTCTTTGTCGATGACCTCAGGCGCAAAAATTCGCACACTTCTACCACTAGGGGGCGCTATACGCAAGGTCAACGCGTTTGGCCTTGGAACTCTCGACTATGAGGGCGTATATCAAAAACCTTATATCCACGCGTTCGGGGGGATCCAGCTGAATCTCCTGGTATAGGCCACGCCCATTTCCGCCTAGACTTTTTTCGAGCTACGTCGCGAAAACTGAAAAACCTATTTTAATTAACTCCTCCGAAGCCGCAAGTCCGATCGACACCAAACTTGGCACGGATAATCTCTGGACCGAGCTCTACAAAGTTTGTAGAGGGAATTTTGGTCCGACAAAAAATGTCGCAATTATACGCTAACAAACGTTTGCAAAAAACGCTATTAACAGGAACTGAGGTCATATCTTCGCTTTGGAATGGCCGATCGACACCAAACTTGGACCACTAAGTTGGGATGGGCCCCTGAGGGCCTGTGCAAAATTTGGTGCAACTCGCCCCTAGGTGGCGCTCTTTAATTCAGAAAATTAGTTCCTCTATAACCACAAGTCACATTGACATGAAACCAGTGCCAAATTGTTCAGCATGGACCCCTGATGCCAGGCACCAAAGGGGAACCTAATGTGCCCATAGGTGGCGCTGTTATTTCAATTTTCAAAAATCCCATTGACTTACATTCATTTTATATCTCCATAACCACAAATCCGATTGACACCAAATTTGGGTCAATTGTTACCCATGGGCCCCTGATGACACCATAAAATTTGGTGCAGTTCGGACAAAGGTGGCGCTACAATCGAAGCTCAAATGCCCCATTCATTTCAATGGGAATTTCAACCAAAGCACATTTTGCCTCATAACTACGGCCTACTACATCGCACATTCATAAATCTTATGTCTACGTGTTTGGGGGATGCTGCCGATTCCGATGGTGTAGGACACGCCTCTGTGCAATGACGTTTTCATTTTGCGAAATCGCTAAACCGGAAAACCTATTTTAATTAACTCCTCCGAAGCCGCAAGTCCGATCGACACCAAACTTTGCACAGAGCATCTCTGGACCAAGCCGAAGAAAGTTTGTAGAGGGAATTTTGATTCGACAAAAAAGGCCGAATTACAGGCTAACAAATATTTGCCAAAACGCTAAAAACACGAAGTATAACATAACTCTGGCTTGAAAGGCCGATCAACACAAAACTTGAGGACCTTATCTGCCCTGCCCCTAGAAGGCCTCTGCAAAATTTGGTTCATTTCGCCGCTAGTTGGCGCTACCCAAAAAAATTCCCATTGACTTACATTCATCTCATATCTCCATAACCACAAGTCTGATTCTAACCAAATTTGGGTCAATTGTTTCTGATGGGGCCCTGATGACACCACAAAAATTTGGTAAACTTCGGCCTAAAGGTGGCGCTGTAATCTAAGCGCAAATGCCCCATTCATTTCAATGGGAATTTCAACTAAAGCACATTTTGCCTCATAACTACGGCAAAATACATCGCACATTAATAAATCTTATGTCTACGTTTTTGGGGGATTCTGACGATTCCGACGGTATAGGACACGCCTCTGTGCGATGACGATTTCATTTTGCGATATCACAAAAACTCAAAAACCTATTTTAATGAACTCCTCCGAAGCCGCAAGTCCGATAGACACGAAACTTTGCACAGACCATCTCTGGACCGAGCCGAAGAAAGTTTGTAGAGGGAATTTTGATCCGACAAAAAACGGCCGAATTACAGGCTAACAAATATTTGCGAAAACGCTAAAAACACAAAGTATAACATATCTCAGGCTTGGAATGGCCGATCAACACCAAACTTGGAGACCTTATCCGACATGACCTTCCGAAGGTCTGTGCACAATTTGGGGTAGTTAGCCGCTAGTTGGCGCTACCCAAAAAAATTCCCATTGACTTACATTCATTTCAGATCTCCATAACCGCAAGCCACTTTCATTTACAACTATGGTCTTTTCTGCTCCACATGGCCCGTCTTGGCTCTGGGGCCCGTGATTATGGCACAATTAATCATGGCGGGCCGGACGATTCAGCACCTCAGCGGCTAAGAGGCGACTGGCGACAGGTGGCTTGGACCCCGTTTACAACTGCTCGCAGTTCTAGTTAGGGGTCCAAGCCCGAGTGGGCTGGGAACCGCGAATGCAAAGCATCGCGGTTCCCTGTACCAGCGTGCAGGAACCCTATTGTTTTTCGCTAAGATTTTTATTATTTTTTTTATTCTTCCGTGCATAAAACGCATACTGCAGCATACCCCGTAAATGCTAGGGATGCGAAACTCACAGGGTAGCTTCACAGGCCCAAGAGTAACTCAGGCGCAAAAATTCGCACACTTCTACCACTAGGGGGCGCTGTAACAAAGATTTTCGACGTTTTGCCCTCTCACTCCCGCATACAAAGACGCATATTCACAAACCTTATATCCACGCGTTCGGGGGATCAAGCTGAATCTCGTGGTATAGGCCACGCCCATTTCCGCCTAAACTTTTTCGAGCTACAGCGAAAACTGACATGCCGGCCAAAATCATCTCCTCCGAAGCCGCAAGTCCGATCGACACGAAACTTGGCACGGATAATCTCTGGACCGAGCTCTAGAAAGTTTGTAGAGGGAATTTTGATACGACAAAAAATGTCGCAATTATACTGCTAACAAACGTTTGCAAAAACGCTAATAAAAGGAAGTGATGTCAGATCTCAGGTTAGGAGTGGCCCATCAACACCAAACTTCAGTACCTTATATAGGAGACCCCATGAGGGCCTGTGCCAAATTTCGTGCAATTCGCCGCTAGTTGGCGCTACTCAAAAAATTCCCATTGACTTTACATTCATTTTATATCTCCAGAACCACAAGTCCGAATCAAACCAAATTTGGGCCAATTCTTCCCCATGGGCCCCTGATGACACCACAAAAATTTGGTGCAGTTCGGACAAAAGGTGGCGCTGTAATCGAAGCTCAAATGCCCCATTCATTTCAATGGGATTTTCAAACAAAGTACATTTTTCTTCATAACTAAGGCCAACTACATCGCACATTCATAAGTCTTATGTCTATGCGTTCGGGGGATTGAGCTGAATCACGTGAGGTAGGCCACGCCCATGTCCGCCCAACCTTTTTCGCGCAGAATCGCAAAACTGACAAGCCGGCCAAAATCATCTCCTCCGAAGCCCCAAGTCCGATCGACACGAAACTTTGCACAGACCATCTCTGGACCGAGCCGAAGAAAGTTTGTAGAGGGAATTTTGATTCGACAAAAACCGCCCGAATTACAGGCTAACAAATATTTGCGAAAACGCTAAAAACACGAAGTATACCATAACTCTGGCTTGGAAAGGCTGATCAACACAAAACTTGGGGACCTTATGCGGCTGGACTTCTCGAAGGCCTGTGTCAAATTTGGTGCCAATCGGCCAAACGGTGGCGCTCTTCATCATATATCAAAAAATCTCCCATTCACTTACATGTATTTTATATCTCCACTACCGCAGCTCCGATCGACACCAAATTTGGGTCAGTTCTTCACCAAGGGGCCCTGATAACAGCTGAGCGATTTGGTGCAATTCGGCCAAGAGGCGGTGCCGTAATCCAAGCTCAAATTTGGATGGACAATCCCATTCATTTCAATAGCATTTTGCTATTGCTATTTGTAATTTTAGCGCTCTAACCACCTTTAACATTAACACATGCTAAATGTCATGAAATATGGACAATAGCTGCTGCTGTTATTGCAAATTCAATGTTGCAGGACAATGCCTTAAGATTTTCGGATTACATCAGGACAAGGTATAATTGCTTGATGTAGGTGTGGGCCAATACAACAATACTTGATATGCTGCCTCTCCATATTGCTTGACAACAGGATCTTCAAACATTGGGGGCTTAGCCTAGTCCACAAAACTTCATATCTTCTCATAATAATTAACCCTCCAAGCATTAAAGCAATAGTAAACCTACTCTTCTTATATGGCACAACAAAGCAACACTATTAACTGTGCCATGTCTGCTAAATTGTAAAGTTGTGTCTAATTCTAATTGCCTAATATAACAAAATTTGACAATATGAACTGGGGGGTCTGGGGATACTGCTCACAAAAAGTTTGAATACTGGCTTTCCCCCCTTCAACATTTGTCCACTTCTTCGGCATTATTACCTCACTTTACATGCAAAAGGAGCCACTACGGTGTGCTCTTACAATTACTAATTATCACCAAAACGGTGTCACTCCTCCAAGTCACTGACACACAATAACAGATACAGTATATAGTCATAAAGGTTCTTTTATATTGAAATTATACAATATATATATATAATATATATATAATATATATATATATATAATATATATATAATATATATATATAATATATAATATATATATATAATATATATATATAATATATATATATAATATATATATATAATATATATATAATATTTTACAATCAAGATAAATAAAAGGTCTCCATTATTTTGTTCTTTCATTTGTTAAACTACAACATTTTGAAGTGGGACGTTTCAGGTTTATCCTTTTAATTTACCATTTCCTCACTAACCCAGCCACAAACTGCTGACCCTGTGTGCTCCCTTACCTCTTAAGTTGTTTTTAGCTCCTTCGTTTCTGAACATACAACCTGCCTTACTTGCTGTTCTCACCTACCTTTTGGCCTGCTTCTCAATACATTCCAGCACAAACATAACAGAGTTGGTGAACTGCATATTTTCTAAATGCCAAATTATCATTACATGGAATTACACACTAATGTTACTCTGACATTTACTGAACAAAGCCATACATAAAATCAACAGAGAAAGATATTGCAATTACTGCCCACTTAAAATTGTTTTTAGACGGAATACCTGTATGGCTATCCCGAAGATGTTTCCAGTTAAGGCACTTACTCAACTACCATTTACAAGACCATTAATATAAGAACTTCTGGAATACCTGCATGCAAAACCAGGCAATTCATTTCCAACGTGAAAACTCTTTATGCATGGCATTTTGGGTATATTTAACTTCATGACTTGCCATTGTGAGGTTCTAACTTACCACTACACTCCTATTGCAACATATTATATACAAACACTTATTAACTAAGTGAATTTAAAGCACACCATTTACTTGTATCTACATTAACAAATGACTTGACTGCCTCATCCAACAACATATTTGAAAAACCTTATTAGATACAAAGGGAAGACAACAGTTTAAAAAGCAGACACTTTTATTATGACACTAAATGGCAAACATGTTGTCAACTACTTACATACAACCCCATTTACAAATATTAACATTATATATCAATAATATAATTAACACTAATACATGTTATAATAAATATTTGTACATAACATTAAAATATAAAAATGTAATCTTCTAAAAAACTTATTTGAATCGTCAGGCTGTTTTCTAATTTTCTTTTCTAATTTCAATCTTCAGGATCTTTTCAAATTAACGTTTATAAAACACCACAAAATAACATGCAAAAAATGTCTTTACAATATAAGACTGTTAAACACACTGACAAGGAAGTACAAATAGCAACAAACAGTGTTTTCAGAGAAAGAGAAGGGGTTTATTGGAAAGAGAATTTACAGCAGTACCAGGGTTCAGACACAGCTGACGTGGCAAAAAAGCGATTAAAGGCCAACATAGACGCCAGAAATGGGGGGTTGAAAAGTCAGCTTGTCTGCTTTGTTTTTGTTTGCTTTGTTTAAAATTGTCCTGTCCGGCAGCTTGGTATGAGTATGAGGAACTGCATACCATGTTGTGCCAGACAGATTTTACTTTAACAAGAGAGTAATATAATATATTACTATATATTACTAATATTAATATACTCCTTTGTCTGTTTTGTTATTAATTCAAATTTAATTTCATGTCAACTACAGTGACATGTCCAATAACCAAACAAGATGTGGACCCTGTGGAGAGAGAGGAGAAACAGTTAGCAACTGGAACCTCAGTCCAGCAGCAACACCCCAAGAATGAAAACAAGGAGTTACAAATACTCTACAGAGCAATAGGCCTAGGTGCAGGTACTGCAATCTGCCTCAGCTCTTCACCTGCAAGACAGAAAGATTGGCCACACCCACGACCCCACATCACAATAAACAAAAACTGTGAAATAAACTACTAAATAAGATTGCAACAATGATCAATACAGATAAATGCCATATTACAACATTAAATATTAATACTTTCATAGTTGAAGACATGTGTTATCAGGCAGCCTGATCTTCTTTGCCTTGACTTTCTGCCCGGCCCAAGTGC
Source organism: Lepomis macrochirus (assembly GCA_024633595.2). Lineage (NCBI taxonomy): Eukaryota > Metazoa > Chordata > Actinopteri > Centrarchiformes > Centrarchidae > Lepomis > Lepomis macrochirus. The sequence continues at coordinate 34,573,318 of JALXJV020000016.1, read as the reverse complement.
ACATTTACGTTCCACCTGCCACCACGAACACCTAAAGGCCAGAACACTATATCAGTAACCAAGCACACTCATTTAGGAACTACAAATTGCAAATAACACTGTTCAAACACACATGCTACTTACATCTTTTATCCCGTTGCTGCCTCCTTGTCCTGTAAAGTCCCTGTGGTAATGGCGGCTGCTCCTCCATGGTGCTGGCCCTCTTCTTGGTCTGTGATATTCCATTTCATCACTCTCTTAATGTCCTCCTCCTCTGTCGTTCCAGCTTGGCAGCACAAGACGACAAATACATAGGGCAAAAAATACTGAGAAGCCATGCACTAGAAAGCATAAAGCTAAAAACATTAATACAAACTTCTACAAATAGTATTTCAGCCTCTGACTAATTAAATGAATATAAATATAAGCTCATAGCACACACTAAAAGCTACTTTAAACATTAAATGAGCAGCACGATCAATTCATATTACAATACATTTCATAGATTTTTTAATAATTTATGATTTCAATAAATACTTTAGACAGTGGGGTGAACTGATGCAACTGATGGAACAAACATACTTTTCTAAACACCTTTTAAATAAATACATTTTTAAACTAATTTAAACATTTAATGAGCAGCGACATCAAATCCGCATTAATTTAACGAGGCATAAACAATTTAATAGCTGATTAAATAAATACTTATTTCATAATTTCAATAAATGCTTTAATTTAAATAGGCAGTGGGATGAATTGATGGAACACAAATAATTTCATAAATAATAGCTTTTAAATATTTTAAGAAATACATTTTAAAATGATTGATGTAAGACATGGCAGGACCAACTGATTATTTCATGACTGGATAAAAATTACATAAATATTTATACAACAGTTTTTTTATACGCCAGAATATAGCCAACCCTATGGAGAATACATGAAGTCTATGGAAATACATTCATGGTAACTGTAATATGTGGACAGTACTTCCACATTAACAATGTTAGGATTAATGTCCTTAACGTAAATGTGATCAATTACAGTCCCATTCTCTGTCGTTGCTTTATTTACTATTTGACTGTAACCATGCTGTTTCATGAAGTTCTCCATAGATTTGGAAACGAGTGCATTATCGTTAAAGTCCCCCATTATTATTTTACCTCCTGAAAGCTGATTAAAATGGCTGACTGCCAGACTCAGGTTAGTTTTGAAAAGGCCAATTTTATATGATGGTGGTCTATACAGTAACATGTAATTATGGTTTGCTGGTTCAACATTAAACATTATAGCTTCCAAATTGTTACTTGGCACATCAAGGAGGTTACACGTGATGTGATTCTTATGGTAAAAACCAACACCACCATGTTGTTCTTTCTGCAAAGCAGACAGAACTCCTGTACTGCTGTAGGAGTCTGACCTTACTTTGTGATGAAAGGTCCAGCCTTCCATGTCAGTCTCATTTTGTGGTGAATTGTGTTGCAGCCATGTTTCAGTCAGGCAAATTACATCAGCTTTCAGAATCCTGTTTTCATGTTTGAGCCTCGGTTATGTGAGTGTTTAGACCCTGAATGTTGTGCAAACAGATGTTCAGAAATGATGCTGGTCTTGTTAAAGGAGCCTCAATAAATTTAGCCATATTTCCCAGAGAAGTATCAATGTCACTTTTGAATATATAGCAGTGGGTTTAAAATCTTGAATAATCAGGTTGTCTAAAGATGTAACTCTGCTCAGAGCTACATATGCTTGACCAGCAGAAAATATCTTTTCAAGGACACCACTGCTTTGTCCAAAGTCAAGCCTTGTACTTTATGAATCGTGCAAGCCCAGGCCAAACGCAATGGAAACTGACGTCTAACTCCATTACCTCTTTTGAGTCCGTCTTCGTCAGCACCAATTGGGGTTGCATTTTCAAGTCCTGCTTCTGAACATGGAAATTTAAGCCGCAGTTTTTGCCAATCTTTGGATCATCAAAATTTACATAAATTGCTTTAGGGAATTTGTTGTTTCCATCAAATTGAAGTCTGCACACAGTGCCAAAGACTCCATTAACGAGACCATCGGACACATCTATATTTTTGATCAACATAACGCGAGCTTTTGGACCAACACTAAGTATTTTGTCTAAATAGGTTTGATTATCAGAGTTACATGAGGTTATTGTTTTTGAAATGCGACCTGTTTCAGCGTTTCTCTGGAAATCCTGGGCTTCAATTTGTACTATATCTGAACACACCTTGTGCAACATGTTAAAGTTGTGCGTTCGGACTTGGTCATTTGTGGCAAAGATGTGAAGGTCTTCACTATCTTCTGCCATGCCTGTCTCACATTGTTTTAATAGGACTTCATCCTGCTCTTTGAAGTGTCTCCCCTTTTGATGTTTTCGGATCCTATTTAGCATCAGGGCAAAGTCTTTGTTTTTTTGGCGCATGATTTCTATCAGCTCCACGTGGCTGAAAGTATTGTCCCATAAGTTGTTCCCAACATTTTCTGTGTATAGAGACTTTCCTTTAACCGGTGGAAGCTGGTAGAAATCACCGACGGCCATGATAGATACATTCCCAAACGGAGAAAAGTCGCCACATTGTTTAATTTGCCGCAGTCTGCCATGAATGTACGCCAGAAGTTTCTGATCCACCATAGATATCTCATCAATGACTAATATTTGGAGATCTTTCAGACTGGCCCTTAATGTATTTACTTTTTCCTCTTTTAATGGTTGGTAAGGCAACGACATGTTGTTACCAATTGAAAAGCTGCTGTGGATTGTTGTTGCATTGATGTTATATGCTGCCACACCAGTAGGAGCCGTTAGTAAAACATGCACCTGATCTGGATTACTGGACATTCTAGCCAACAATCTACTTGCTTCATAATACACAGCTTTTATTAAATGGGATTTTCCTGTACCGGCGCCACCTGACACGAACACATGAAATGGCTCGGGGTTTTGCCCATTTACTTTATCTAAGCACCACTGACGTATTTTATAAAACACTTGTGCCTGTAGTTTGTTTAATGAACGCATAATTGAAAGAGCTTCAGGGCGAGAAATTTTTTGGACTTGAAATTCCACAGATACAGCCTTCTGTTCTGTTGGCTGTAAATCTGGAATGTCTTCTCGTTCGGTAGGGAAGTCATCTTTGTTTTGGCTCTTCTCAGCTAAACATTCCAGTCGCTCTAACTCTGCTTCAGGACACAGAGCTGCCCAGGCATCTTCCTCAAATCCATTTTGCTCAACAGATTCGCGAATCTCATCTAGTTTGTCAGCATCTATTTCAAATTTTGATCTGTTGAAGTCAACAACATCTTTTACTGATTGAACCTCATTAGAGCTATTCTTAATGTAGCCAGATTTATAAAACTCCTCAAAGCTACTGAATTTGGAGGGTTTCAGCTGATCATCTGAATAATAAGGTAAGAAAAGCTGCAGCAAGCTTTGGTAGTGCTTTTCGGGATACTGTGTAGGTGAAAAGCGAGCGTACCTTACAACAGCAAAATTTGTCCTGGTTCTCTTTTTAACAAAGCCACAATTGTTGCCCAGTTTAACCATGTTAGTTTTGTTCTCATTTTTGGCAGCAACTCTGTATTCTGAAGCAAAGGACGCTATACACATGTCTTTAAATTCATTGCTTTGCGGCCTATTTTTGTACCGATCTGTAATGTTTCTCATCCAAAGTTTTTCAGAGTCAGTTTCTTCACTTTCTGCTCTCTTTTGAATGACACTGAGAGGAAGGCTCATTCTCACAACATTGTCCCCAGTGGGAACAAAGGTGACCTTTCTGGAACATTCCTTCAGTCTCATATTCGTGACACGATAAACACTCTCTTGAGCAGAAACTTCTCTGTTATGAAGAAACACGCTTCCTAACTTATTAAGTGCCTGTTTTGCATCTACATTACCGCCGCTTTTAATCTCATTTTCTGCGCTGCTTTTAACATCAGTCCCTTCTCTCGTTCATCTTTTGAGATGTAAGAGATTATGTATTTAATACATGCCCATGGATCACAGACAAACTGAATGTCCATATTGGCATTCCAGGCGCGCAAAAGGTCTTTGTTATACGGGTTGATCCACACATCAGATGTGTTTCGTTTTAAAACGACTGTGTTTTTATTTACAGCTGACTGGTACGCTTTTTTGAAGATTTCCTCATTAATGCCCAAGGTACTGTAAAGCTCATCTACGCTATCACATGCTGAGTCTGTTTGGGAACTAAATTCTTTTACTTTTGTCATAATTTGTTTTGCCAGTGCGATTCTATTTTCATCTCTTTCATTCTGCTCCTGCTCTATTTTGGTACGAGTAAGGAAAGTTTCGTTAGTTGGTGGTCGCGGGGAAATTAAACCTACATGTTGTTCCTTTCTTTTTACAACTTTTGGAATGTTTTTTGCTGTGCTGCTGCACACTGGAAACCACCTCACACATGTCATCACTTTCTGGAGGAAGGTTGCAGGTCACATATTTGTCAATAAAAGCAATTATTTCCTCATCTGTATTTCTTGCAAATGTCGGTGCGTGTCCTCCACCCAGAACAGACAGTGTGTGTGAGGTGATCCACGCTGCTGGAACTCTACTCTGTAAAAGTAGTCGACTACCTTTCCTATTGGCTGAGCAGGAGACAAAATTACATCTTTTAATAAACAATGAAACCTGTGATCAAACATCCTAGCTGCTGTCACAGGATTATTTTTTAACAAACTGCATTTTTGGGCCCAGTCCAGATCTTTCACACTGCCTTTAATATTTTCTGCCTTTAGAAAGATGTCCATGAGTTCTGTCCAGCGTAAATCTGCTGAGGAAAAGGAACAGAACCATGTTGGAATTCCCAGCCGTCGTAACATCGCAAAATAAGTCTTTTGTACTCCCTGCCAGAACACAGGTGTACCTCTAATAGGTTTAAGGAATTTATAGCCTATATCGTTATTAAATAGTTTCTTAACGAAGTCAGAGTCTGACAGCATGGATGAAGTAATTTGGGTGTTTTCCCTTCCATGATGGCCTTTTCTCAGAGCAATTGATGCATTGGACATCACTTGCTCCACCTCAGATGCATACTGCCCATAAAATATGTACTCTAAATTGCGGGCAAATCTAGTATCTGCATTGAGGATTCTTTGATTCAAATATTTACTCAATGTGAGCTTTACTTCTCTGGCATCATGGAACGTTCCAGTACCTTTTGGGAAAAGAACGGGGAAACACTTAGCCTCGTTGCCAGCATCTGTCAGTAGTCGCACAGGACTGTTTCCTTCTGCTGGAGCTACTGAGAAAACGCTGTCAAAGTGCTGATCAAGAATTTCTTGTCCAATGTCAACAGGTTGCATACATGTATCTAAATACATGCCATGCTGCTGTGCATCATTGATGTGTTCATCCATGTTTTCATCTGACTCTTCTGGTTTATCTTTGTCTACAGCTACATCGTTGACACCTGTTTGATTTTGTGATTTGCTCTCATCTTGACCATCTCTCTTATCATACGGATTTGTCCATTCAAAATCTATCTCTACATCTTTATACCATTTATTGATGCGTTTTAGCAATGTAAGTGCATTAAGAAGTTTTTGTGTATCAACAAACTGAAACTTGTAATGTCCTTTGTAGGTTAGTTTTCGCTTTAACTTAACGCGAAGGATGAGAGCCTGATTTTCTAACCTAGGTAGTATGTTAGTAACTGCATTACAGTTAGATGGGACGCAGGTGACTGGTCCATGGACACCATTTTGGCCTCCCTTAGGTAAAGCCAATAACTTCATAAAAGGAATATTTAGGGCTATCAAATGTTGTTCCAAAGACTCCAGATGGAGGCCCTCTGGAATTGGATCTAAATGCAAGTTATTTGCTACACTGATTGCTGGTACTGTGCCTTTAAGGATTTTGCTATTACACGAATGACAAATCCATGATTTAGCGGCTGGTGTCTGTTTTAAGATGCAATTTCTATCACATGCATTTCCACATTTATGAAGATAAGTCGTAGTGATGCATTTATTTGCAACTGCACCAACTACTGAATCCTTCTTTCCATATTGCTCTATTTTACATAGAAGTACTTGTTTCTGAAATAGTAATCGATGACAAACACAACAAACGTATTCTGGACCCTGTTTTACGTTTTCTTGGAACTGGTGGATTATCATGTCCATGTTCTCCCTTTCCAGTTTTGCATTAATCTTTTTTTGCCGATTTCGCTCCTTAATTGATAATGCATATGCTGGATCTGTTTTATACTTTTTCACATTATAATCTATTACATGATCATGATGATCAGAGTCTGTGGCATATTTCTCTACACTCTTCTTTTTAACATTTTCCCTGAATTCAGAATTTTTAGCATATTTTTCGACACTGCTTTGTTTTAGCTTTTCTCTGTACTGACCATTAGTTGCATATTTCTGTACCTCATATTTATTTAGCTTTATTCTGTATTGATCGTCAACACCATATTTATGTTTACCACTCTCTATCAGTTGGGCTCTAAATGAAGCATCAGTTTTATATTTATTAACACTGTCCTGTTTTTTTTTAAATTTGTATTCACTATCTTTAACATATTTCTCCTGTTCTTTCATCTTTTTAGTTTGTCTGAATTCTGGGTTATTACTGTATTGGTCTCTTTCTTTTCTCTTCTGCCTATCCTTACGGCTTGTATATGATAAAATAATATCAGCTTCCAGGTTTGTGTGGTTTATTTCACTAAATGTGATTAAACTAACACATTTCTGAGAAGCTGAATCTTTGACACACTCAATGGGTTCATAATGACACTGATTACAGTGTTGTAGATAAACCCCTTTGTTGAGTCTTTGCTGACTGTTTGCTGTAAACTTTGGCCACTTTTCTTGACTATACGTGTAAATATCCACACCAAACAAATCAGCGGCGGCATGAATTTCTAGCTCAGTAGCCCAAGTGTTAACATATTTCATTTTTGATTCTCTGACATACTGAGGAACGGATGTAAAATTGTTTCTAATAATATTTTGGTATGTACTAGGGTTATCTTCTATTTGTTTAACTACAGCTCTCCGAATGGCTTTGTGATAGTCCTGGGTGCCACTGAACACATGACTCAGAGCCCGGAAGAAGCAACTTCCGTCGGACACAATATTTGTGGTTTTACACGGTTTAGGCTGCTCTATGTCTAAGTTTGGAACAACAACATCCTTAGTACCTAAACTGGGCACGATATTAAGTTTCATACAGATAGCGCGCTTATCTGCTAAAGTTAAAGCTCTAAATGAAACACTGGATGCTGTCTGTTCTGAGACTACACTAACTTCTGCTGTACTGTCAGTATTACCATCACACACTGCTGTATTATTACTATCTACAACTACCTGTGCTGTTAAATCAACGCAGGCTCCATCAACTGGCATTTGATCCATATCAACTGATGCAGTGTTAACCTCAGAGACTGTGTCTGCACATGTGTCAGCACAGTCTCCACTAAGCTGCATCAGGTCAGTATGTTCAAATGCAGTTTCAGGACAACTCGGGACGCTAACCACAGAAACTTTAACGGGAGTTACTTCAAATAATTTGGCAGTGGGATCATCGCCATACAACGAGTTTACAAGATTATTGATATGTTTGTGCAACGACTCTAAATTAGTGTAATGAGCCAGCATGCTTGTTCCATCAGCATCCACACAACCGCCACTGTTGCGCGCATGTGGGTCAAACACGGCGAACCTGAATGTATCTCCTGAATCAGTCAGACCTACTTTAAAGACGGCAAAGATGTTATTTCTAATATTTAGCAGACACGCATCTGCCTGGATTAGCGCTGGTCTGAAAAGCTACATCTAAAGACATTACATGTTGCTGTACATCCCGATCGTAAGCATCAAAGCCAATTATTCCTGTCAATGTCTCTAAATACTCCATCTTAAATTTTTGGGTTTTTAGGTCATACTCTGTTGGCAGTTCATTAACGAAAATATAACCACTGCCCTCAGCAGCACTGACCATCCCGTGCTCTAACATGTAAGTGTAGATTGTATTCCCCTGTAACAAAATATCATCTATGTCATCTTGATCCCACGTCAGCAAGCTCTTTTTAAGATGTGTCATCATGGCGGAAATACTGTTTGGACCACACTGCTTGCCTCTGTTGCTGCCAAACAATTCATCACCCTGATGAAATGACCCTCTAACAAAAGACAGGACACTAGAATTGCTCACGTGACCTGTAGAGGGTCCAGCAGTAGCAGCAGGAAGAGGAGGAGGAGGAACACGGATCAGAGGAGGAGCAGGATCTCCGTTGCTGTCACAGGGGTGCTGGAAACAAATTAAACATACTTATTACTCATTTTTGTATTTAAACACTAACCAATAAAATGTGCAAACATTTCAGTGTACTTTCAAAAAGTGAAAACATTTGTTGTTTCATTATAGTTCTGCAAAACTATAGTTGATGACTGCACACAAAATTATATTTAAAACGTCAGTGAGTTGTGTATAAATATCAACCCTTGCAACACAGTAAAAAAAAAATCAGAGCTCATGCAGTTTCAAGCAATTACAGTAGAACTGTGTCAGAAAAACAAACCTGGTCCTCACGCACATCAGTGGGTTGGGCAGTGGACAGCTCTGGCACCTCGGTCACCAGGGGGGGTGCCGGCTCCTGAACCTAGGAGGGGAAAACCACAACCCTTTACACACAATGAAACTAAACTGTGCACCACATCATGCTTTTCCCTTAGTGGACACAATAAAAATGACATTTCACAGAAATATCCACCTGGTCCTCTGCGGCAGGAGGTGGGGCAGGTGGTGGGGCAGCAGCCAGGGGAGGGGTGGGTGCTGACTCCTGAACACAAGAAAAGGGGAAAAAAAGCTATTTAGGTACATTGGAAACAACTGTGTTTACATTTACCTTAAACCATTTTATATAATTAGGCACATAATACTCACTAACCTCCTCCTCTGCAGCCACAGGGGTGGGTGTAGCAGGGGTGGGTGTTGCAGGTGTGGGCAAGGGACACACCTGCACAATGCTGGCAGTTGCCTCGACCTTAAAAAATAAAACAATGACATGCATAAGCTAATGAGTACCTTGTTATGACAATAACTGGATACTGGACAACAGGTTGAAATGAAATATTTTAGAAAATTAATACAAACCTGGCGCTTTGCAGGTCTCCCCTGTGAGGCAACTCTCGGTGCCCGAGGTCCCGCAAGGGCCCTCTAAAGTAAAGAGAGAAAACATCCATAAATAAAACAATTAAGCAATTATATTTGTTACATACCTCGATCTTACATTACAACCTCTCAGTTATTTTCATGTTTCAGAAAGCAGGAAATCAAACATTAAATCTGCATGTAAATTACCTTGGCTGGTGGAGCCGGAGGACTCTCAGGAGCAGGAAGATCGGACGGCAAGACCGCGTCCATGCTAGCCAGCATGGACTCACTGAAATGTATCGGGTTCAGTGGGATGAAGCAGGACCTAAGCTTTATCGGAGCCTGTGAAATAAACACAAACAGTATAAATTAAAATATTCATTGTCTAAATGCATCTCTCAATATAAAATGACAAGACAAAACAAACCTGCTCATGTGCCGCCCTTCGAAAACACCAGAGGAAGCGTCCCCTGATGCCTTCCTCTGCATATAAAAAAAAAGACAAATATTTTGTGTTAGAAAATATTAATTAATGACCACAACAGAAAGAAAGTGTCAGTGGAATTTCAGCGACACATCTTACCTTCCTGCTCGCCACAGGCAGAAAGCCATCTACATCAGGTGTTGGTTTAGTGTGGCGAGGGAGACGGTCCTCCTCACACACAACCACACGCGGCCGGACCTGGGAAGAGCTGGGACCGCTCGACGAGCAGGCAGAGCAGCCGGCTCCGGCTCGGTAGCCGCTGACATCTGCACGTGCTCGAACGACACGGTCCACAGCAGGTCAGCGAGGACAAGCATGCCCTTGTCGTCGCTCAAGTGGATCTGAAACAACAACGACAAAAAATTTCATCATCTACATGATATTACAAATGGAAACACAGAACTTGACTTCACACTTTCCCCTTTTTTCCTGCTTGTACTTACGCCATCTTTGCTCCACAGGGCCAAATCGTGCAGGGGGAAATGGTCAGCAGTAGAGTAGTATTTCACACCTTAAAATACAGAAAAACAGAGATGAATAAAATCAAAACATGGCTGTATTTCCTAAAAACACAATCATTTATTTCCCTTACTAAAATCTCTTTTCACACTTACCCATACTTGCTGCCACCGGTGGAGCTCCACGACGGTACGCCTCCTGCACGCCAGGGCTTAACAACCGTCAGGCGGGGAACAAAGTCCAACACGTACACCTACACAGATCAACAGTTGTTTGTTAATCACAACACCACATTAATAACAACTATAGTAAGAAACATTATAGTGAGGAGAATATATAAAATGGACCTACATCACTGCAGAGTGCAGAGGCACTACGGAGGAGGCCGTGAAAATCGTGACCTGCCTCGCAAGGGGTCCGGCTCGCGGTGAGGTTGTTGCTAGGGGCCATGACACAGACAGCGTCAGGAGCACGAGGAAGGCTAGCTTGCACTAACTCGGTCCTCAGCTGAGCTGCGCATGCCCCAGGCGTAGACATGATCCCGAAGGACAAGGTTCCTCGTGGAAGGGCAACAATGTCATCTGCAAAGGCACGCAGATGACTGGCTCCAACCACAAGAACAAACTGTGAAAAGAAAAGATGTTAGAAACACAATTACAAATTCTTACCCTGAGCAAGGAACTGATGTACAAACTAAACATTATTTTACCTTGTTCCCGGCAGGTACGGCAGGAATGACAAGTTTGTGCTGCCGGTTTGTGTGCGGAGAAACTTGCCATTCCCGGACACGGTGGCGAAAACCAGTGCCCTTCCCTGTTTATGACACAGAAAAAAATAAACTTAATCATTTGGAAAAAGCATGAATTATGTGAACCCAATTATATGCTCAATTTGGTATCATGCCACACACATTCAATAATAAAAAATACATAAAAAAAGGAGAGCATAATAAATAAATCAATTTTCCACTTACGTCCAACAAAGTCAGGGGAGGGCTCGTGGCGAAATCCCACCTCATCTGGGCTCGCCTTCCTGCGCTTAAGAGCCTGGGAGCGACGGAAGTACTTCCCGCGAGGCATCTTAAAAGAAAAACAGAAAATGATTAATGATGATGTCACAAGAAGCATAAACAGACTACAGAATTACAAAGCATATAAGATATAAGTCGTTAAAATACACTCAATTTATCTGGTAACGATACATTAGCACAAGCCAGGAACCTAATATAATGTTAAACTAGCAGACACACAGGAAAATGAGTGGAAAAAAAAAAGATGCACACACACTTATGTTACCCCAAAAGCCTGAAATAACAGCACTCTAACAGGCAGCAGTTCTGATTAAGGCCACAACAATAAAGCAAGCACTGTTAACATGACTGTAAACACACACTAAACGCAAAGCCACAGTGCTATTAGCCAGGTGACATTACAGTGTTCTGGTGCTACAAGCCAGCAAGACAGCAGTCAGAAAGCAAACACTGTATTAAGAGCAATAAACCTCAGGTAACAATAAACGAATGAGGACAACCACTAGCTGGCTAGCTAGACCCGACAGTAACAGCTAACACATTACCACAGCTGAATAAACAACTGTACATAAAATATCAAAGTACTGAAAATACACTACATTTATCTGGTAGTTGTACATTAGGTAAGATTAGCAGAAGCCAGGAATCTAATATAATGTTAAACTAGCAGACACACAGATTATTCCACAGTACAGTGGAGGAGACGCAGGAAAACGGGTGGAAAAACAGGTGGAGATGCACACACGTATGTTACCCCACAAGCCTGAAATAACAGCACTCTTAACCGGCAGCAGTTCTGATCAAATACAATAAACAAAGCAATCAATGTTAACAAGCAATGTTAACATGACAGTAAACACACACCAAACATTTAGCCAAGACCTGTGAACCACTACAAACCCAACAATTCCCACCAAGAGCAAGCACTGAGCTACAGACGCAAGGAAAAACTTCCTTTAAGAAGCAGAAACCTCAAGCAGGGAGGGAGAGAGAGGAAAGACAATCTACACACACAGTAAACATAATGTTGGTACAGACTGAATAAACATGGTACAGATATTTTTAGTTATATCACAGACAACAGTCTACACCTGCTCTTTTATGAAAAGCGTTATCAGATAATTATTGTTGTGATTTTGCACTCTATAAATAAAACTGAACTGAATAATTGTTCACAGCCAACAATACAAGACATCAAGACAAGTTTAACCTACAATACTTGTGCAATTACATTCAATCAAAGTTAAAGTGGGAAAAATTCCATGAAATATTCAGTGTTTTAACACACTGTTTACATTAATATCTATAACTTACATTACTTTTAGAAGTAATGTTACACGACTATGTAACTGATAGTAACCTTTTCTTATTCTCATTACATAACTATACACACATACATGTTACTCCATAATAGCAACACCACTACAATTTTGATTAAAGCCAAAAAAAACAAACAAAGCAGTCCAGACATACAATGGGGCACCGAGGCAGCTATCACCAGCTAGCTAGCTACACCCTATAGCTTAAAAGGCAGTAAAAGCTCACACACATTAGCCTTTAAAATACAAACTCAGGGCGCATAACACATACACACACATTAACAGCGTGGCTGGTGGAGGGGTGGGGTGACAGGAGGCAGCTATCACTAGCTAGCTAGCTACACCCTACAGCTTAAAAGGCAGTAAAGCTCACACACATTAGCCTTTAAAATACAAACTCAGGCGCTACATACATACAATACAGCATTAACGGCGGTGGTGGGGGGGGTGACAGGAGGCAGCTATCACTAGCTAGCTACACCCTACAGCTTAAAAGGCAGTAAAAGCTCACACATTAGCCTTTAAAATACAAACTCAGGGCTGCACATACACATACAACACATTAACGGCGGTGGCGTGAGGGGTGGGGTGACAGGAGGCAGCTATCACTAGCTAGCTAGCTACACCCTACAGCTTAAAAGGCAGTAAAAGCTCACACACATTAGCCTTTAAAATACAAACTCAGGGCGCATACACATACACACACACATTAACAGCGGTGGCAGCGGGTGACAGGAGGCAGCTATCACTAGCTAGCTAGCTACACCCTACAGCTTAAAAGGCAGTAAAAGCTCACACACATTAGCCTTTAAAATACAAACTCAGGGCGCATACACATACAATACACACATTAACGGGCGGTGGCGGCTGGGGTGGGGTGACAGGAGGCAGCTATCACTAGCTAGCTAGCTACACCCTACAGCTTAAAAGGCAGTAAAAGCTCACACACATTAGCCTTTAAAATACAAACTCAGGGCTGCCACACATACATACACATTAACGGCGTGTGGCGGCGGTGGGGTGGGGTGACAGGAGGCAGCTATCACTAGCTAGCTAGCTACACCCTACAGCTTAAAAGGCAGTAAAGCTCACACACATTAGCCTTTAAAATACAAACTCAGGGCCGCAACATACACATAACACATTAACGGCGGTGGCGGGTGACAGGAGGCAGCTATCACTAGCTAGCTAGCTACACCCTACAGCTTAAAAGGCAGTAAAAGCTCACACACATTAGCCTTTAAAATACAAACTCAGGGCCGCTATCACATACATACACATTAACGGCGTGTGGCGGCTGGGGTGGGGGTGACAGGAGGCAGCTATCACTAGCTAGCTAGCTACACCCTACAGCTTAAAAGGCAGTAAAAGCTCACACACATTAGCCTTTAAAATACTGAACTCAGGGCCGCATAACAATACATACACACATTAACGGCGGCGGCTGAGGGGCTACACAACAACAACACACAACAGTGGCACGAGGCGGAGGGAGGGCACGCAACACGAGCAACCAACAACAGCTAACTCTGTAGCCTAACAATGCTAACTTCTACAAGCCAACTCCACTATAACCAAAGCTGTCCTTTGTTAGCTGGGCTCCACACATGCTTGCTAGCACTGAATTGTAGCTTAATACACGAAAGCAAACACAGTCCAACACAAAGCAAAGACTAAAAGGCTACCGTTAACATGCTACTGTTAGCACGCGACCGTTAGCATCCGACCGTTAGCATACCTCACCTGTACTGAAGGCTGAAGTTTAGCTTACCTTAAAAGTCGAAGAAACGTCCCTCAGAGTAAAGCCAAAAGGTTGTTGAGATATCCTGGTGTGCTATTAAAAGCCAGCAGACTTTCAAAGGCAAATCAAGAGCAGCTCTAAACAAGTCCAAACTCTCCGGTTGTCTCAGAGCTACAACCTTGAAACGGACAGCCGCTTACGCTTGAATTTGGATTGAACCATCACGGGAGACGGGGTTGCTTGATTAAAAAAACACACATGGTGGATAAAACCATTAATATCAAATGAAAAAACTGCCTCTGTGTTAATATTTAAGCTGATGAATAAACTTATGTGTGTTTTCCTTCGCTTTTTACCAAGATCAGGCTGAATAAAACCGTCTGATGCACACCCCCGCTGCAAATGCCACATCCACTGCTCATGGAAACGACAGACAAACATTTTGATTCGAATTATTTAAACATACTTTACAGCTGTTTGACAAACTGTAACATTTACATTTACAGGCTCCAAATCAATGCCGAATTGTAGTATTAGACTAGGGGAATCAGACACACCTCTTTATATTAGATTTGAGTTCATATTTTATTTTTTATGAATATTTCTTAATAATTCATGCAAAATAATGATTTTCTTTCAATAGCTTCCATGTCATGTGACCTACCGACTCCAAATCAATGCCGAATTGTAGTATTACACTAGGGGAATCAGACACACCTCTTTATATTAGATTTGAGTTCATACTTTATTTTTTATGAATATTTCTTAATAATTCATGCAAAATAATGATTTTTTTCAATAGCTTCCATGTCATGTGACCCACCGACTCCAAATCAATGCCGAATTGTAGTATTACACTAGGGGAATCAGACACACCTCTTCATTTTAGATTTGAGTTCATATTTTATTTTTTATGAATATTTCTTAATAATTCATGCAAAATAATGATTTTTTTCAATAGCTTCCATGTCATGTGACCTACCGACTCCAAATCAATGCCGAATTGTAGTATTACACTAGGGGAATCAGACACACCTCTTCATTTTAGATTTGAGTTCATATTTTATTTTTTATGAATATTTCTTAATAATTCATGCAAAATAATGATTTTTTTTCAATAGCTTCCATGTCATGTGACCTACCGACTCCAAATCAATGCCGAATTGTAGTATTATACTAGGGGAATCAGACACACCTCTTTATATTAGATTTGAGTTCATATTTTATTTTTATGAATATTTCTTAATAATTCATGCAAAATAATGATTTTTTTCAATAGCTTCCATGTCATGTGACCTACCGACTCCAAATCAATGCCGAATTGTAGTATTAGACTAGGGAAAGCAGACACACCTCTTCATTTTAGATTTGAGTTCATATTTTATTTTTTATTAATATTAATTAATAATTCATGCAAAATAATGATTTTTTTTCAATAGCTTCCATGTCATGTGACCTACCGACTCCAAATCAATGCCGAATTGTAGTATTCAATATTTTCCGTAAATTATTAATAAATATTCATAAAAAATAAAATATGAACTCAAATCTATTATAAAGAGATGTGTCTGATTCCCCTAGTGTACTACAATAATTCGGCATTGATTTGGAGTCTGTTGGTCACATGACATGGAAGCTATTGAAATAAATGATGTTTTTCCCATAACATGGTTTTAACAAGTGTAATTTATTGATGGTCCCTAAGCTGACCTCCGGTGGTTAAAAGCGAGCTGACGGAGATGAGCTACCCGCACTTATACTGCCGACACTGGGTGAACTGAGTAAGAAGCCGCCACCGATCCTGGGTGAATGTCTTTAGAATATCCAACTTAAAACTAACTTCACCACGGTTACCTAGTAAAGCACGCATTATGTCCTCACTGCAGCATGGGTTCAAATCACACATGCAGCTGTTTGCTAACATATCATTTTCCCTCTTTTGCCCCTTCTGTATATCTTGGGCTGTCCTGTTACCATTACACTCACTGGAGCTCTGATGAAAAATAACATGCATGTGCATTGATTAATAAAACCTGACTTCAGCTAACTTTAGCCTGACAGCATTTCCAAAATAAAACATTTGTGTCAGATGGAAAACACCTTTACAAAAAATAATACATTTAATAGGTTGAGGAAACCCAGGCACAGGCAGACATAGTTACACATTTAAATACATTTTGCTACCAGACATTTCAATCAACATAGACAAGCAGTGTAGAATCTACTGTTCTCCTTCTCTTTCCATTGTTGGAACATGCAACAATGGGAAACTCTTAAACAGCTGTCTCCATCTATCAGAACAAAGATAAGTGGGGTCACAGTTGTGTGCATGAACTTTTTAGAATGCACATGCAGTAATTTCACATTATCTGTCACGCCCTCCTGAGGACCTGTGGAAAATTTGGTGTCAGCCTCTAGGTGATGCTATTACTTGAAAATCAAATAACGCTCTCATAGACATATATTCATTACAGATCTCCATAACCGCAAGCCCCTTTCATTTACAACTACGGCCTTTTCTGCTCCACGGGCCTCGCCTTGGCTCGGGGGCCTCTTGATTATGGCACAATTAATCATCAGCGGTCCGGGACTACTCAGCACTCGCTGGGCGAGGGGCTGACTGGCGACAGGTGGCTTGGACCCGCTTACAACTGCTCCGCAGTTCTAGTTCTATTTTTAGGGTCCAAGCCCGAGTGGGCATGGAACCCGCGTGACAGGCATCAGCGGTTCCCATACCACGAAGTGGCATTGGAACCCTATTGTTTTCGCTTCGTTTTATTAGGGGTCCAAGTCCGAGTGGGCTGGGAACCCGCTTGCATAGTAACGCGGTTCCCATACCACGAAGTGGCTGGGAACCCTATTGTTTTCGCTTCGCTTTTATTAGGGGTCCAAGCCCGAGTGGGCTGGGAACCGCGAATGCAAGGCATCGCGGTTCCCTGTACCAGCGGTGCAGGAACCCTATTGTTTTCGTTAGGATTTTTATTATTATTCTTTTTCTTCCGTGCATAAAACGCATACTGCAGCATACCCCGTAAATGCTAGGGACGCGAAACTCACAGGGTAGGTCACATTCACTGCACGTAACTCAGGCGCAAAAATTTGCACACTTCTACCGCTAGGGGGCGCTGTAACAAAGATTTTCGACGTTTTGCCCTCTCACTCCCGCATACAAACACGCATATTCACAAACCTTATATCCACGCGTTCGGGGGATCAAGCTGAATCTCGTGGTATAGGCCACGCCCATTTCCGCCTAAACTTTTTCGACCTACGTCGCGAAAACTGCAAAACCTATTTTAATTAACTCCTCCGAAGCCGCAAGTCCGATCGACACGTAAACTTGGCACACATAATCTCTGGACCGAGCTCTACAAAGTTTGTGTACAGAATTTTGATATGACAAAAAATGACGCAATTATACCATAACAAACGTTTGCGAAAAACGCTACTAACAGGAAGTGATGTCAGATCTCAGGTTAGGAGTGGCCGATCAACACCAAACTTAAGGACATTATGTAAGAGACCCCCCTGAAGGGCTGTGCAAAACTTGGTGCAATTCGCCGCTAGTTGGCGCTACCCAAAAAACACCCCATTGACTTTACATTCATTTTATATCTCCAGAACCGCAGGTCCGATTGACACGAAATTTGGGTCAATTCTTACCCATGGGCCCCTGATGATACCACAAAAATTTTGTGCAGATCGGCCTAAAGGTGGCGCTGGAATCGAACCTCAAATCCGGTCAGAAGCCCCATTGAAATGAATGGGATTTCAAACCAGCACACATTTTCATAAGGTTTGGAATGCCCGATCAACACCAAACTTGGGGACCTTATGCGACATGACCTCCCGAAGGCCTATGTCTAATTTGGTGCCAATCAGCCAAACGGTGGCGCTGTTCATCCTATATCAAAAAACTCCCATTGACTTTAATGCAATTTATATCTCCACAACCGCAGGTCCGATTGACACCAAATTCGGGCCAATTGTTACCCATGGGACCCTGATGATACCACAAAAATTTGGTGCAGATCGGACTAAAGGTGGCGCTGTAATCGAAGCTCAAATCCGCTCAGAAGCCCCATTGAAATGAATGGGATTTCAAACCAGCACACTTTTTCACTAGGTTTGGAATGGCCGATCAACACTAAACTTGGGGACCTTATGCGGCTGGACTTCCCGAAGGCCTGTGTCAAATTTGGTGCCAATCGGCCAAACGGTGGCGCTCTTCATCATATATCAAAAAAACTCCCATTCACTTACATGCATTTTATATCTCCACAACCCTCAAACGCCGTCGCTAAGCCCATTCATTTCAATGGCATTTTCAAACACGCAGCATTTCACCTCGGTTCACAGTGGCCCGTCGAGACCTCGCTCGGGGACCTCACGCGGGACGTCGGCGGGGCGCCCGGGACAACTCGCGCGCCCTCCGCAGGGCGAAGGGGGCGACTGGCGACAGGTGGCTTGGACCCCGTTTACAACTGCTCGCAGTTCTAGTTATTATTATTCTTTTTCTTCCGTGTATAAAACTCATACTGCAGCGGTCGCTGTAAGTCCTAGAAACGCGCAACTCTCAACGTAGCTTCACAGCCTCAAGAGTAACTCAGGCGCAAAAATTCGCACACTTCTACCGCTAGGGGGCACTGTAAGCAAGGTCAACGCGTTTGGGCTTGGACCTCTCGACTACGAAGTCGTATATCAAAAACCTTATATCCACGCGTTCGGGGGATCGAGCTGAATCTCCTGGTATAGGCCACGCCCATTTCCGCCTAAACTTTTTTCGAGCTACAGCGAAAACTGAATAACCACCTCAAACGTACTCCTCCGAAGCCGCAAAGTCCGATCGCCACGAAACTTGGCACGGATAATCTCTGAACCAAGCTCTACAAAGTTTGTAGAGGAAATTTTGATCCGACATAAAATGCCGCAATTATATGCTATCAAACGTTTGCGAAAAACGCTACTAACAGGAAGTGAGGGCATAACTTCAGTTTGGAATGGCCGATCGACACCAAACTTGGACCACTCAGTTGGGATGGGCCCCTGAGGGCCTGTGAAAAATTTGGTGCAGCTGGCCCCTAGGTGGCGCTCTTTAATCCAGAAAATTTGTTCCTCCATAACCACAAGTCACATTGACATGAAACCAGTGCCGAATTATTCAGCATGGTCCCCTAATGCCAGGCACCAAAGGGGACCCTAATGTGCCAATAGGTGGCGCTGCTATTGCAGCTTAAAGACGAAATTTTTTCCCCATTGACTTACATTCATTTTATATCTCCAGAACCCCAGGTCCGATTGACACCAAATTTGGGTAAATTGTTACCCATGGGGCCCTGATGATACCACAAAAATTTGGTGCAGATCGGCCTAAAGGTGGCGCTGTAATCGAAGCTCAAATCCGGTCAGAAGCCCCATTGAAATGAATGGGATTTCAAACCAGCACACTTTTCACAAGGTTTGGAATGGCCGATCAACACCAAACTTGGGGACCTTATGCGACATGACCTCCGAAGGCCTGTGTCAAATTTGGTGCTAATCGGCCAAGCGGTGGCGCTGTTCATCACATATGAAATAACTCCCATTCACTTGCATGAATTTTATATCTCCACTACCGCAGCTCCGATCGACACCAAATTTGGGTAACTTCTTCACCGAGGGGCCCCGATGACAGCTGAGCGATTTGGTGCGATTCGGCCAAAAGGCGGCGCCGTAATCGAAGATCAAACGCCGTCGCTAAGCCCATTCATTTCAATGGCATTTTCAAACAGGCCGCACTTCGCCTCGGTTCGGAGCGGCCTTTCGAGACCTCACTCGGGGACCTCACGCGGGACGTCGGCGGGCGCCGGACGACTTCAGCGCCCTCGAGCGTGGAGGCGACTGGCGACAGGTGGCTTGGACCCCGTTTACAACTGCTCGCAGTTCTAGTTAGGGGTCCAAGCCCGAGTGGGCTGGGAACCGCGAATGCAAGGCATCGCGGTTCCCTGTACCAGCGGTGCAGGAACCCTATTGTAATCGTTCAGGTTTTTATTATTCTTTTTATTCTTCCGAGCATAAAACGCATACTGCAGCATACCCCGTAAATGCTAGGGACGCGAAACTCGCAGGGTAGGTCACATCCACTGCACGTAACTCAGGCGCAAAAATTCGCACACTTCTACCGCTAGGGGGCGCTATAACAAAGGTTTTCGACGTTTTGCCCTCTAACTCCCACATACGAATGTGCATATTCACAAACCTTATATCCACGCGTTCGGGGGATCGAGCTGAATCTCGTGGTATAGGCCAACGCCCATTTCCGCCTAAACTTTTTTCGAGCTACGTCGCGAAAACTGACAAACCTATTTTAATTAACTCCTCCGAAGCCGCTAAGTCCGATCGACACGAAACTTGGCACGGATAATCTCTGGACCGAGCTCTACAAAGTTTGTAGAGGGAATTTTGATACGACAAAAAATGGCGCAATTTTACGCTAACAAACGTTTGCGAAAAACGCTAATAAAAGGAAGTGATGTCAGATCTCAGGTTAGAGTGGCCGATCAACACCAAACTTGAGTACCTTATATAGGAGACCCCCTGAGGGCCTGTGCAAAATTTCATGCAATTCGCCGCTAGTTGGCGCTACCCCAAAACAATCCCATTGACTTTACATTCATTTTATATCTCCAGAACCACAAGTCCGAATCAAACCAAATTTGGGTCAATACTTCCCCATGGGCCCCTGATGACACCACAACAATTTGGTGCAGTTCGGCCTAACGGTGGCGCTGTAATCGAAGCTCAAATGCCCCATTCATTTCAATGGGATTTTCAACCAAAGCACATTTTCCCTCATAACTACGGCCTACTACATCGCACATTCATAAATCTTATGTCTACGTGTTTGGGGATTGCAGCTGATTCCGATGATGTATAGGAACGCCTCTGCGCATGACGATTTCATTTTGCTAATATCGCGAAAACTGGAAAACCTATTTTAATTAACTCCTCCGAAGCCGCAAGTCCCAATCGACACCAAACTTTGCACAGACCATCTCTGGACCGAGCCTGAAGAAAGATTGTAGAGGGAATTTTGATCCGACAAAAAACGGCCGAATTACAGGCTAACAAATCTTTGCTAAAACGCTACAAACACGAAGTATAACATATCTCAGGCTTGGAATGGCCGATCAACACCAAACTTGGGGACCTTATGCAGCTGGACTTCCCGAAGGCCTGTGTCAAATTTGGTGCTCAATCAGCCAAACGGTGGCGCTGTTCATCATATATCAAAAAACTCCCATTCACTTACATGCATTTTATATCTCCAGTACCGCAAATCCGATCGACACCAAATTTGGGTCATTTGTTCCCCATGGGCCCTGATGACACCACAAAAATTTGGTGCAGTTCGGCCTAAAAGGTGGCGCTACAATCGCAGCTGAAATACCGTCAGAAGCCCCATTGAAATGAATGGGATTTCAAACCAGCACACTTTCTCACAAGGTTTGGAATGGCCGATCAACACCAAACTTGGGGACCTTATGCGGCTGGACTTCCCGAAGGCCTGTGTCTAATTTAGTGTCAATTGGCCAAATGGTGGCACTCTTCATCATATATCAAAAAACTCCCTTTCACTTACATGCATTTTATATCTCCAGTACCACTGCTCCAATTGACACCATGTTTAGGTCAATTCTTCCCCATGGGGCCTTGATGACACCTGAACAATTTCGTAGAATTCGGCCTAAAGGTGGTGCTATAATCAAAGCTCTAATACCCCTTCATTTCAATGGGATTTTCAAGCAAAGGACATTTTCCCTCACCTCACCTCCACCAAGCATTAAAGCAATAGTAAACATAATCTACTTACATGGCACAACAAAGCAACACTACTTACTGTGATGTAAATACTGCCTGACTGTCATATCTGCTTAATTGGAATGTTGGGTCTAAATCAAATAGCCTAATATAGCAAAACTGTAACAACATGAACTTGGGGGTCTGGGGGTACTCCCCCCATAAATTTTGAAGGTTGGCTTTCCCCCCTTCAACATTTCTCACTCACACGGGCCCATGTGCCACTTCTTCGCCATTATTCCCTCATTTTAGATGCAAAAGCAGCCACTACGCTCTGCTCTTACAATTACTAATTATCACCAAAATGTTCTCGCTCCTCAAACCACTGACTCTGATACAATAGAATAGAATAGAATAGAATAGAATAGAAAGCCTTTATTGTCATTTAAACAATAACAATATATAAAATATCAGAAAAGTATAAAAAAGTCAGACATTTAACATTATAAAGTGCATATCAAGCAAATACAATATAAAACAGATAAGTAAAAAAAATATATATAAATATATTGCAATGTAATGAAAGGTCAAGTACTAAGTAGTAGACATTATTGCACACTAATGACCGATATTTCACAGTGATGGAATTGTGGAGTATTTAAGTAGTAAATAAATTATTGCACAGTAATGAAATCGGATGATTAAGTATAAAAGTAAGAAAATATTTCACTGTATGTGAATGATGATGTGATATGAAATATATGAAATGTGAATTGCACACATTCCAGTGGCCTTTGAGGTATTTTATGTGAAAGTGTCAGAGCATTACAGGAATATTTCAAAGTTGGAGTGAAGAGGGAAGCGGGGGCTGTGTGTGTGTGTGTGGGGGGGGGGGGGGTGGAGAGGGAGTCAGTGCATGTGTGTGAGTTCAGGGTGGTTATGGCCTTTGGGAACAAACTGTTTTGAGTCTATTGGTCCGTGCTCTGATGCACCTGTAGCGCCTACCTGAGGGCAGCAGGTCAAACAGATCAGAGCTGGGCTTGATGATGTTCACCCGCTCTGCTGAGGCAGCGGGAGGTGTAGATGTCCATCAGGGAGGGGAGAGGGCAGCCAGGTTATAACTACTACACAATAACAGATAGTAATAAATGTCCTTTTTTATTTAAAATACAGTAATATTGTGTTGTCTTTATTAAGTGTGGTCAGTCATTACATTTCTTTCACTAGTCTTTCAATTAACATAAATAAAAGGTCTCTTCATTATTTTGCTCATACATTTGTTAAACAAAAAATATTTTTAAGTGGGAAGTTTGAGGTTAATCCTTTTACATTACTTACCATTTCCTCATTGATCCAGCCCCAAACCATTGATCCTACCTGCTGCCTTACCTCCTAAGTTGCTTTTAGCTCCTTCGTTTCTGAACGTACAACCTGCCTCACTTACTGTTCACCAGCCTTTTTGCCTGCTTTTCAATACATTCCAGCACAAACATAACAGACTTGGTGGACAGCATGTTTTCTAAATGTGAAATTAGCATTATATAGAATTTCATACTTTTGTTAGTCATTTACTGAACAAAGCCATACATAATATCAACAGAGAAAGATATTGCAATTACTGCCCACTTAAAAATGTTTTGAGATTGAATACCTGTATGGCTACCCATGGAAGATGTTTCCATATGAGGCAAAAAAATAAAAAAAATCCACCATTTTCTCTTTCAATCACTGTTTCTTCATTATGCCACTAGGTGGTGACATTTGCCACAAAACTCTGATATATAGGGTACATCAATATTACCAAACTGCCTTAAAACTGTACAATTGACGTGTCTACGATAAAATATTGTTGAAGTAACAATATACTATAAATGTATTTATCACAGTGAACCACAACTCATCAATTGTTTACAGATTTTGAAATACCATTTACTTGACTAGAAAATATTTCTGATATCAAATGAACCCATGCCATTAATACTATAACTACATTAATAATTTACATAATTTCTGTTATTCAAATTTACATGTAACAATCTTTAGATATTCAATATTCAGAAAATACCACTCAAAAACGCTCAACTACCATTTGCAAGAGCATTAATATAAGAACTTCTGGAATACCTGCATGGAAAACAAGGCAATTCATTTCCAATGTCAAAAGTCTGTATGCAAGGCATTTGGGGTATACTTAACTTTTCAAAATTTGACGGCAGGGGGTTCTAATTTACTACTACGCTGCTATATCTATCTATCTATATACACTTATTAACAAATTGAATTTAAAAGTATACCATTTACTTGTATCTACATGAACAAATGACTTTACTGCCTCATCCAACAACATATTTAACAAAACCTTATTAGATAAATAGGGAAGACAACAGTTTCCAAAGCAGACACCTTTATTCACGACACTAAAAGGCTAACATGTTGTCAACTACTTACATACAATCCCATTTACAAACATTTGGTTGTTTTTTTATATTTACAACATTATATATCAACAATAATATAATTAAAACACTAATACATATAATTAATATTTGTACATAACATATTTAAATAAAAATATTTACTCTTCAGACTCAAATTAACGTTTATAAAACACCACAAAATAACATTCAAAAAACTCTTTACAATATAATACTGTGAAACACACTGACAAGGAAGTATCAACAGCAACAAAAGTATGCATTATGTTTTGTTTTGTTTTTTTCCAGAGAAACACAAGGGTGTATTAGAAAGACAATTGACAGCAGTATCAGAGCTCAGACACAGCTGACGTGGCAAAACAGCGATTAAACGCTGACATAGAGGCCAGGAATGGCGGGTTGAAATGTCAGCTTGTCTGCTTTGTTTTTGTTTGTTTTGTTTAAAATTGTCCTGTCCGGCAGCTTGGTATGAGTATGAGGAACTGGATACCATGTTGTGCCAGACAGATTTTACTTTACTTGTCTGTTTTATTATTAATTCCAATTTAATGTCATGTCAACTATAGTGACATGTCCAATAACCAAACAAGAGGTGGACCCTGTGGAGACAAACAGAGGAGAAACCGTTAGCAACTGTAACGTCAGCCACGCAGCAACACCCCAAGAATGAAAACAAGGAGTTCCAAATACTCTACAGAGCAATAGGCCTAGGTGCAGGTACTGCAATCAGCCTCAGCTCTTCACCTGCAAGAGAGACAGATTGGCCACACCCACATGACCCCACATCACAATAAACAACTGTGAAATACACTACTCATACTATAAGATTGTAACAATGATCAATACAGATAAATGCCATATTAAAACATTACATATTACTTTCATAGTTGAAGACATCCATTATCAGGCAGCCTGATCTTGTTTGCCTTGACTTTCTGCCTCGGCCCAAGTGCACAATTACGTTCCACCTGCCACCACGAACACCTAAAGGCCAGAAGACTATATCAGTAACCAAGCACAATCATTTAGGAACTACAAATTGCAAATAACACTGTATTGCAAATAACACTGTTCAACACACATGCTACTTACATCTTTTATCCTGTTGCTGCCTCCTTGTCCTTTAAAGTCACTGTGGTAATGGCAGCTGCTCCTCCATAGTGCTGGCCCTCTTCTTGGTCTCCGATATGCCATTTCATCACTCTCTCTTAATGTCCTCCTCCTCTCTGTCGTTCCAGCTTGGCAGCACAAGACGACAAATACATAGGGCAAAAAGAAACTGAGAAGCCATGCACTAGAAAGCATAAAGCTTAAAACATTAATGCAAACTTCTGCAAACAGTATTTCAGCCTCTGAGTAATTAAATGAATACAAATATAAGCTCATTAACATAGCACACACTTAAAGCTACTTTTAACATTAAATGAGCAGCACGATCAATTCATATAACATAATACATTTCATAGATTTTTTATTAATTTATGATTTAAATAAATACTTTAGACAGTGGGGTGAACTGATGCAACTGATGGAACAAACATACTTTTATAAACACCTTTTAAATAAATACATTTTAAAACTAATTTAAACATTTAATGAGCAGCGAGATCAAATCCGCATTAATTTAACAAAGCATAAATAATTTAATAGCTGATTAAATAACTAATTTCTTCATAATTTCAATAAATACTTTAATTAAAATAGGCAGTGGGATGAATTGATGGAACACAAATAATTTCATAAATAATAGCTTTTAAATACTTTTAGAAATAGATTTTAAAATGATTGATGTAACACATGGCAGGACCAACTGATTATTTCATGACTGGATAAAAATTACATAAATATTTATACAACAGTTTTTTAATAAGCATATTATAATAATTTTTATACAAGCCTGAATAGAGCCAACCCTATGGAGAATACATGAAGTCTATGGAAATACATTCATGGTAACTGTAATATGTGGACAGTACTTCCACATTAACAATGTTAGGATTAATGTCCTTAATGTAAATGTGATCAATTACAGTCCCATTCTCTGTCGTTGCTTTATTTACTATTTGACTGTAACCTTGCTGTTCCATGAAGTTCTCCATAGATTTGGAAACGAGCGCATTATCGTTAAAGTCCCCCATTATTATTTTACCTCCTGAAAGCTGATTAAAATGACTGACTGCCAGACTCAGGTTAGTTTTGAAAAGGCCAATTTTATATGATGGTGGTCTATACACCAACATGTAATTATGGTTTGCAGGTTCAACATTAAACATTATAGCTTCCAAATTGTTACATGGCACATCAAGGAGGTTACACGTGATGTGATTCTTATGGTAAAAACCAACACCACCATGTTGTTCTTTCTGCAAAGCACACAGAACTCCTGTGCTGCTGTATGATTCTGATCTTACTTTATGATGAAAGGTCCAGCCTTCCATGTCAGTCTCATTTTTTGGTGAATTGTGTTGCAGCCATGTTTCAGTCAGGCAAATTACATCAGCTTTCAGAATCCTGTTTTCATGTTTGAGCTCGGTTATGTGAGCGTTTAGACCCTGAATGTTGTGTAAACAGATGTTGAGAAATGATGCTGGTCTTGTTAAAGGAGCCTCAATAAATTTAGCCATATTTCCTAGAGAGGTATCAATGTCACTTTTTGAATATATTGCAGTGGGTTTAAAATCTTCAATAATCAGATTTTGTAAAGATGTCACTCTGCTTAGAGCAACGTATGCTTGACCGGCAGAAAATATCTTTTTCAAAGACACCACTGCTTTGTCCAGAGTCAAGCCTTGTACTTTATGAATTGTGCAAGCCCAGGCCAAACGTAATGGGAACTGACGTCTAACTCCATTACCTTTTTTAACTCCATCTTCGTCAGCACCAATCGGGGTTGCATTTTCAAGTCCTGGTTCAGAACATGGAAATTTAAGCCGCAGTTTTTTGCCAATCTTGGGATCATCAAAATTTACATGAATTGCTTTAGGGAATTTGTTGTTTCCATCAAATTGAATTCTGCACACGGTGCCAAAGACTCCATTAACAAGACCATCGGACACATCTATATTTTTGATCAACATAACGCGAGCTTTTGGACCAACACTAAGTATTTTGTCTAAATAGGTTTGATTATCAGAGTTAGATAAGGTTATTGTTTTCGAAATTCGACCTGTTTCAGCGTTTTCTGGAAATCTTGGGCTTCAATTTGTACTATATCTGAACACACCTTGTGCAACATGTTAAAGTTGTGCGCTCTGACTTGGTCATTTGTGGCAAAGATGTGAAGGTCTTCACTATCTTCTGCCATGCCTGTCTCACGTTGTTTTAATAGGACTTCATCCTGCTCTTGAAGTTTATCCCCTTTTGATGTTTTCGGATCCTATTTAGCATCAGGGCAAAGTCTTTGTTTTTTGGCGCATGATTTCTATCAGCTCCACGTGGCTGAAAGTATTGTCCCATAAGTTGTTCCCTAACATTTTCTGTGTATAGAGACTTTCCTTTAACCGGTGGAAGCTGGTAGAAATCACCGACAGCCATGATAGATACATTCCCAAACGGAGAAAAGTCGCCACATTGTTTAATTTGCCGCAGTCTGCCATGAATGTACGCCAGAAGTTTATGATCTACCATTGATATCTCATCAATGACTAATATTTGGAGATCTTTCAGACTGGCCCTTAATGTATTTACTTTTTCCTCTTTTAATGGTTGGTAAGGCAACGACATGTTATTACCGATTGAAAAGCTGCTGTGGATTGTTGTTGCATTGATGTTATATGCTGCCACACCAGTAGGAGCAGTTAGTAAAACATGCACCACATCTGGATTACTGGACATTCTAGCCAACAATCTGCTTGCTTCATAATACACAGCTTTAATTAAATGGGATTTTCCTGTACCGGCCGCCTGAGACAAAGAACATGGAAATGGCTCTGGGTTTTCCCATTGACTTTATCTAAGCACCACTGACGTATTTTATAAAACACTTGTGCCTGTAGTTTGTTTAATGAACGCATAATTGAAAGAGCTTCAGGGCTGAAATTTTTGGACTTGAAATTCCACAGATACAGCCTTCTGTTCTGTTGGCTGTAAATCTGGAATTTCTTCTCGTTCAGTAGGGACGTCATCCTTGTTTTTGCTCTTCTCATCTAAACATTCCAGTCGCTCTAACTCTGCTTCAGGACACAGAGCTGCCCAGGCATCTTCCTCAAATCCATTTTGCTCAACAGATTCGCGAATCTCATCTAGTTTGTCAGCATCTATTTCAAATTTTGATCTGTTGAAGTCAACAACATCTTTGACTGATTGAACCTCATTAGAGCTGTTCTTAATGTAGCCAGATTTATAAAACTCCTCAAAGCTACTGAATTTGGAGGGTTTCAGCTGATCATCTGAATAATAAGGTAAGAAAAGCTGCAGCAAGCTTTGGTAGTGCTTTTCAGGATACTGTGTGGGTGAAAAGCGAGCGTACCTTACAACAGCTGCATTTGTCCTGGTTCTCTTTTTAACATAGCCACAGTTGTTGCCCAGTTGAACCATGTTACTTTTGTTCTCATTTTTGGCAGCAACTCTGTATTCTGAAGCAAAGGATGCTATACACATGTCTTTAAATTCATTGCTTTGCGGCCTATTTTTGTAGCGATCTGTAATGTTTCTCATCCAAAGTTTGTCGGAGTCCGTTTCTTCACTTTCTGCTCTCTTTTGAATGAGACTGAGAGGAAGGCTCATTCTCACAACATTGTCCCCAGTAGGAACAAAGGTGACCTTTCTGGAACATTCCTTCAGTCTCATATTCGTGACACGATAAACACTCTCTTGAGCAGAAACTTCTCTGTTATGAAGAAACACGCTTCCTAACTTATTAAGTGCCTGTTTTGCATCTACATTACCGTCGTTTTTAATCTCATTTTCTGCGCGTTTTAACATCAGTCCCTTCTCTCGTTCATCTTTTGAGATGTAAGAGATGATGTATTTAATACATGCCCATGGATCACAGACAAACTGAATGTCCATATTGGCATTCCAGGCGCGCAAAAGGTCTTTGTTATACTGGGTTTATCCACACATCAGATGTGTTTCGTTTTAAAACAACTGTGTTTTTATTTACAGCTGACTGGTAAGCTTTTTTAAAGATTTCCTGATTAATGCCCAAGGTACTGTAAAGCTCATCTACGCTATCAAATGCTGAGTCTGTTTGGGAACTAAATTCTTTTACTTTTGTCATAATTTGTTTTGCCAGTGCGATTCTATTTTCATCCGTTTCATTCTGCTCCTGCTCTATTTTGGTACGAGTAAGGAAAGTTTCGTAAGTTGGTGGTCGCGGGAAATTAAACCTACATGTTGTTCCTTTCTTTTACAACTTTTAGAATGTTTTTTGCTGTGCTGCTGCACACTGGAAACAACCTCACACATGTCATCAGTTTCTGAGGGAAGGCTGCAGGTAACATATTTGTCAATAAAACCAATAATTTCATCATCTGTATTTCTGGCAAATGTTGGTGCGTCCTCCACCCAGAACAGACAGTGTGTGTGAGGTGATCCACGCTGCTGGAACTCTACTCTGTAAAAGTAGTCGACTACTTTTCCTATCGGCTGAGCAGGAGACAAAATGACATCTTTTAACAAACAATGAAACCTTTGATCAAACATCCTAGCTGCTGTCACAGGATTATTTTTTTAACAAACTGCATTTTGTGCCCAGTCCAGATCTTTACATTGCCTTTATATATTTTCAGCTTTTAGAAAGATGTCCATGAGTTCTGTCCAGCGTAAATCGGCTGAGGAAAAGGAACAGAACCATGTGGGAATTCCCAGCTGCCGTAACATCGCAAATAAGTCTTTTTGTACTCCCTGCCAGAATGCAGGTGTACCTCTAATAGGTTTGAGGAATTTATAGCCTATATCGTTATTACAAAGTTTTTTAACGAAGTCAGAGTCTGAAAGCATGGATGAAGTAATTTGGGATGTTTCCCCTCCATGATGGCCTTTTCTCAGAGCAACTGATGCATTAGACATCACTTGCTCCACCTCAGATGCATATTGCCCATAAAATATGTATTCCAAATTGCGGGCAAATCTAGTATCTGCATTGAGGATTCTTTGATTCAAATATTTACTCAATGTGAGCTTTACTTCTCTGGCATCATGGAACGTTCCAGTACCTCTTGGAAAAAGAACAGGGAAACACTTAGCCTCGTTGCCAGCGTCTGTCAGTAGTCGCACAGGACTGTTTCCTTCAGCTGGAGCTACTGACAAAACGCTGTCAAAGTGCTGATCGAGAATTTCTTGTCCAATATCTACAGGTTGCATACATGTATCTAAATACATCCCATGCTGCTGTGCATCATTGATGTGTTCATCCATGTTTTCATCTGACTCTTCTGGTTTATCTCTTCTCTGCAGCTACATCACTGACGCATGTTTCATTTTGGGATTTGCTCTCACTTTGATCATCGTCCCTCTTATCATACGGATTTGCCCATTCAAAATCTATCTCTACATCTTTATACCATTTATTTATGCGTTTTAACAACTGAAGTGCATTCAGAAGTTTTTGTGTATCAACAAATTGAAACTTGTAATGTCCTTTGTAGGTAAGTTTTCGCTTTAACTTAACGCGAAGGATGAGAGACTGATTTTCTAACCTAGGTAGAATGTTAGTAAGTGCATTACAGTTTGATGGGACGCAGGTGACCGGCCCATGAACACCATTTTGTCCTCCCTTTGGTAAAGCCAATAACTTCATAAAAGGAATATTTAAGGCAATCAAATGTTGTTCCAAAGACTCCAGATGGAGGGCCTTTGGAATTGGATCAAGATGTAAATTGTTTGCTACACTGATTGCTGGTACTGTGCCTTTAAGGATTGTCCTATGACAAGTGTGACAAATCCATGATTTAGCAGCAGGTGACTGTTTTAAGAAACAATTTCGATCACACATGTATCTCCACATGTGTGAAGATAAGTTGTAGTGATGCATTTATTTGCTACTGCAGCAACTACTGAATCATTCTTACCATATTGTTCTGTTTTACATAGAAGTACTTGTTTCTGAAATAGTAATCTATGACAAACACAGCAAACATATTCTGGACCCTGTTTCACGTTTTCTTTAAACTGCTTGATTATCACATCTATATTATGCCTTTCCAGAGTTGCATCCATTTCTTTCTGACGAGTTCGCGCCTTAATTGATAAAGCATAAACAGGGTCAGTTTTAAACTTTTTGACATTATAAACTATTACATGATCACGATGATCAGCGTCTTTTGCATACTTCTCTACACTCATCTTCTTTACATTGTCTCTGAATTGAGAGTCTTTACTGTATTTTTCTACACTGTATTGTTTTAATTTTTCTCTGTGCTCATCATCAATTGCATATTTTTGGACACTGTACTGTTTTAGGTTTTCTCTGTATTGATCGTCAGTAGCATATTTATGTTTACCACTCTCTATCAGCTGTGACTCTAAATGAAGCATCAGTTTTATATTTATTAACACTTTCCTGTTGTTTCTTTAACCTGTAGTCACTATCTTTAACATATTTCTCCTGTTCTTTCATCTTTTTAGTTTGTCTGAACTCTGGGTTGTCACTGTATTGTTCTCTTTCTTTATCTTCTGCCTATCATTATAGCTTGTACATGCGATAGAACACTATCAGCTTCTGGTTTTATGTGATTAGTTTCACTTAAATGTAATTAAACTAACACATTTCTGAGAAGCTGAATCTTTGACTACACTCAATGGGTTCATAATGACACTGATTACAGTGTTGTAGATAAACCCTTTGTTGAGTCTTTGCTGACTGTTTGCTGCAAACTTTAGCCACTTTTCTTGACTATATGTGTAAATATCGACACCAAACAAATCAGCTGCGGCATGAATTTCTACCTCAGTAGCCCAAGTGTTAACATACTTCATTTTGGACTCACTGACATACTGAGGCACGGATGAAAACTCATTTCTAATAATATTTTGGTATGTACTAGGGTTATCTTCTATTTGTTTAACTACAGCTCTTCGAATGGCTTTGTGATAGTCCTGAGTCCCACTGAACACATGACTCAGAGCTCGGAAGCAAGCAA
Source organism: Lepomis macrochirus (assembly GCA_024633595.2). Lineage (NCBI taxonomy): Eukaryota > Metazoa > Chordata > Actinopteri > Centrarchiformes > Centrarchidae > Lepomis > Lepomis macrochirus. The sequence goes on along the minus strand of JALXJV020000016.1, from coordinate 34,540,875 downwards.
CTGCCGTCCGGACACAATATTAGTGGTTTTACATGGTTTAGGCTGCTCTATGTCTAAGTTTGGAACAACAACATCCTTAGTACCTAAACTGGGCGCGATATTAAGTTTCATACAGATAGCCGCTTATCTGCTAAAGTTAAAGCTCTAAATGAAACACTGGATGCATGTCTGTTCTGAGACTACACTAACTTCTGCTGTAGTCTCAGTATTACCATCACACACTGCTGTATTACTAGTATCTACAACTATCTGTGCTGTTAAATCAACGCAGGCTCCATCAACTGGCATTTGATCCATATCAACTGATGCAGTGTTAACCTCAGAGACTGTGTCTGCACATGTCTCCACTCAAGCTGCATCAGGTCAGTATGTTCAAATGCAGTTTCAGGACAACTTCGGGACGCTAACCACAGAAACTTTAACGGAGTTACTTCAAATAATTTGGCAGTGGGATCATCGCCATACAACGAAGTTTACAAGATTACCGATATGTTTGTGCAACGACTCTAAATTAGTGTAATGAGCCAGCATGCTTGTTCCATCAGCATCCACACAACCGCCACTGTTAGCGCCGCATGTGGGTCAAACACGGCGAACCTGAATGCATCTCCTGAATCGGTCAGATCTACTTTAAAGACGGCACAGATGTTATTTCTAATATTTAGCAGACACGCATCTGCCTGGATTAGCGCGGTCTGAAAAGCTACATCCAAAGACATTACGTGTTGCTCTACATCCCGATCGTAAGCATCAAAGCCAATTATTCCTGTCAATGTCTCTAAGTACTCGATCTTAAATTTTTGGTTTTTTAGGTCATACTCTGTTGGCAGTTCATTAACGAAAATATAACCACTGCCCTCAGCAGCACTGACCATCCCGTGCTGCTAACATGTAAGTGTAGATGGTATTCCCCTGTAACAAAATATCATCTATGTCATCTTCATCCCATGTCAGCAAGCTCTTTTAAGATGTGTCATCATGGCGGAAATACTGTTTGGACCACACTGCTTGCCTCTGTTGCTGCCAAACAATTCATCACCCTGATGAAATGACCCTCTAACAAAAGACAGGACACTAGAATTGCTCACGTGACCTGTAGAGGGTCCAGCAGTAGCAGCAGGAGGAGGAGGAGCAGGACCAAGGATCAGAGGAGGAGCAGGATCTCCCTTGCCGTCACAGTGGTGCTGGAAACAAATTAAACATACTTATTACTCTTTTTTGTATTTAAACACTAACCAATAAAATGTGCTATGCAACATTTCAATGTCAACACTTTCAAAAAGTGAAAACATTTGTTGTTTTATTATAGTTCTGCAAAACTATAGTTGATGACGGCACACAATTATATTTAAAACGTCAGTGAGTTGTGTATAAATATCAAACCTTGCAACACAAGAAAAAAAAGATTTGAGAGCTCATGCAGTTTCAAGCAATTACAGTAGAACTGTGTCAGAAAAACAAACCTGGTCCTCACGCACATCAGTGGGTTGGGCAGTGGACAGCTCTGGCACCTCGGTCACCAGGGGTGCGGCTCCTGAACCTAGGAGGGAAAACCACAACCCTTACACACAATGAAACTAAACTGTGCACCACATCATGCTTTTCCCTTAGTGAACACAAACATGAAAACATTTCACAGAAAAATACACTAACCTGGTCCTCGGGGCAGCTGATGGGGCGACAGCTGGGGCTGCAGCCGGGGAGGGTGGGTGCTGACTCCTGAACACAAGAAAAGGGGAAAAAAAGCTATTTAGGTACATTGGAAACAACTGTGTTTACATTTACCTTAAACCATTTTATATAATTAGGCACATAATACTCACTAACCTCCTCCTCTGCAGCCACAGGGTGGGTGTAGCAGGGGTGGGTGTTGCAGGTGTGGGCAAGGGACACACCTGCACAATGCTAGCAGTTGCCTCGACCTTAAAAAAATAAAACAATGACATGCATAAGCTAATGAGTACCTTGTTATGACAATAACTGGATACTGGACAACAGGTTGAAATGAAATATTTTAGAAAATTAATACAAACCTGGCGCTTTGCAGGTCTCCCCTGTGAGGCAACTTCGGTGCCCGAGGTCCCGCAAGGGCCCTCTAAAGTAAAGAGAGAAAACATCCATAAATAAAACAATTAAGCAATTATATTTGTTACATACCTCGATCTTACATTACAACCTCTCAGTTATTTTCATGTTTCAGAAAGCAGGAAATCAAACATTAAATCTGCATGTAAATTACCTTGGCTGGTGGAGCGGAGGACTCTCAGGAGCAGGAAGATGGGATCGGCAAGACCGGCGTCCATGCTAGCCAGCATGGACTCACTGAAACGTATCGGGTTCAGTGGGATGAAGCAGGACCTAAGCTTTATCGGAGCCTGTGAAATAAACACAAACAGTATAAATTAAAATATTCATTGTCTAAATGCATCTCTCAATATAAAATGACAAGACAAAAACAAACCTGCTCATGTGCCGTCCTCTCGAAAACACCAGAGGAAGCGTCCCCTGATGCCTTCCTCTGCATATAAAAAAAAAGACAAATATTTTGTGTTAGAAAATATTAATTAATGACCACAACAGAAAGAAAGTGTCAGTGGAATTTCAGCGGACACATCTTACCTTCCTGCTCGCCACAGGCAGAAAGCCATCTACATCAGGTGTTGGTTTAGTGTGGCGAGGAGACGGTCCTCCTCACACACAACCACACGCGGCGGACCGGGGAAGAGCTGGGACCGCCGACGAGCAGGCAGAGCAGCCGGCTCCGGCTCGGTAGCCGCTGACATCTGCATCGCGTTCGAACGACTACGGTCCACAGCAGGTCAGCGAGGACAAGCATGCCCTTGTCGTCAGCTCAAGTGGATCTGAAACAACAACGACAAAAAATTTCATCATCAACATGATATTACAAATGGAAACACAGAACTTGACTTCACACTTCCCCCCCCTTTTTCCTGCTTGTACTTACGCCATCTTTGCTCCACAGGGCCAAATCGTGCAGGGGGAAATGGTCAGCAGTAGAGTAGTATTTCACACCTTAAAATACAGAAAAACAGAGATGAATAAAATCAAAACATGGCTGTATTTCCTAAAAACACAATCATTTATTTCCCTTACTAAAATCTATTTTCACACTTACCCATACTTGCTGCCACCGGTGGAGCTCCACGACGGTACGCCTCCTGCACGTCAGGCGACACCGTCAGGCGGGAACAAAGTCCAACACGCACACCTACACAGATCAACAGTTGTTTGTTAATCACAACACCACATTAATAACAACTATAGTAAGAAACATTATAGTGAGGAGAATATATAAAATGGACCTACATCACTGCAGAGTGCAGAGGCACTCACGGAGGAGGCCGTGAAAATCGTGGACCTGCCTCGCATAGGGGTCCGCTCAGCGGTGAGGTTGTTGCTGGGGGCCATGACACAGACAGCGTCAGGAGCACGAGGAAGGCTAGCTTGCACTAACTTCGGTCCTCAGCTGAGCTGCGCATGCCCCAGGCGTGAGACATGATCCCGAAGGACAAGGTTCCTCGTGGAAGGGCAACAATATCATCTGCAAAGGCACGCAGATGACTGGCTCCAACCACAAGAACAAACTGTGAAAAGAAAAGATGTTAGAAACACAATTACAAATTCTTACCCTGAGCAAGGAACTGATGTACAAACTAAACATTATTTTACCTTGTTCCCGGCAGGTACGGCAGGAATGACAAGTTTGTGCTGCCGGTTTGTGTGCGGAGAAACTTGCCATTCCGGACACGGTGGCGAAAACCAGTGCCCTTCCCTGTTTATGACACAGAAAAAAAATAAACTTAATCATTTGGAAAAGCATGAATTATGTGAACCCAATTATATGCTCAATTTGGTATCATGCCACACACATTCAATAATAAAAAATACATAAAAAAGAGGAAAGCATAATAAACTAGAATGTGCATCTCCTTAAGAAAATGTGAGAGCTGTGAGCTTTTTTTTGCGATTGCTACTGCTGTCAGTATGTGTGTGGTCACCATACTGCAGGATAAGAACCCAAAATTGGAGTGAAGGTTCAGCTCCACAGACTGATCACTAACTAACTGCACCACCAGCCAGCCTGGATGTCTTAAAGAGATAAAAAACAGTCAAATACTAAAAGCTTTACAGCTAACATTTTGAGATAAAAAACCTGGATGTCATGAAACAATTTGATTTGTTGTTGATACAAAAGTGTGTTTGCTTAATACTAAAAGCTTTACAGCTAACATTTTGAGATAAAAAACCCATTCAAATACTAAAAGCTTTACAGCTAACATTTTGAGATAAAAAAAACATTCAGAGATAGAAATCACCATATTTAGTTTATCATTAAGTTCAAACACTATAGGCTACAGGTGTTGAAAGCTGAAACCACTAAACACTTGTGCCAGCTGCAGGTTTCAAACCCACGATTGGAGTGAACGTTCAGCTCCACAGACTGATCACTAACTAACTGTACCACCAGTAATAAATCAATTTCCCACTTACGTCCAACAAAGTCAGGGGAGGGCTCATGGCGAAATCCCACCTCATCTGGGTTCGCCATCCTGCATTAAGAGCCTGGGAGCTGACGGAAGTACTTCCAGCGAGGCATCTTAAAAAATAAAACAAAACAGAAAATGATTGATAATGACGTCACAAGAAACATAAACAGACTAGACAATTACAAAGTATCTGAAAAACCAACTGTACATAATATATCAAGTAGTGAATATACACTAAATTTATCTGGTAGTTGTACATTAGCTAAGATTAGCACAAGCCAGGAATCTAATATAATGTTAAACTAGCAGACACACAGATGATTCCACAGTACAGTGGGGACACGCAGGAAAATGAGTGGAAAAAAAAACAAGTTAGTTACCCCACAAGCCTGAAATAACAGCACTCTAACAGGCAGCAGTTGTGATTAAGGCCACAACAATAAAGCAAGCAATGTTAACATGACTGTAAACACACACCAAACGCAAAAGCCACAGTACTATTAGCCAGGTGACATTAGAGTGTTCTGGTGGTACAAGCCAGCCAGACAGCAGTCAGAAAGCAAACACTGTATTAACAGCCATAAACCTCAGGTAACAACAAGCCAGGGATTTGGCAACACACCACAACACAGAGACCTAACATTGTGATAGAGGGATAACTTCATGCTACAAGCTGCAACACAAACATTTAGCCAAGACCAGAGGGCTGTTTCACAAAACCAAGATAAGGGATTAAGCAGGGATTTTCCTGATACCCTGGCTGAATTAAGCCTTGACTCGGTTTCACAAAAGCAGTAGCAAATAAGTTACCA
>JALXJV020000016.1:34503937-34535055 GCA_024633595.2 Lepomis macrochirus | reverse complement strand
CTAGAACTGCGAAGCAGTTGTAAACGGGTCCAAGCCCCGCGCCAGTCGCCTCGCCTCGCTGAGGGCTGCTGAAGTCGCTCCGGCCCGCCATGATTAATTGTGCCATAATCAACAGGCCCCTGACACAGGCGAGGCCCGTGGAGCAGAAAAGATCATAGTTGTAAATGAAAGTTGCTTGGCGGTTATGGAGATCTGAAATTAATCTAAGTCTATGGGAGTGTTTATTGATTTCCAAGTAATAGCGTCACCTAGAGGCCGCATTGACATGAATTTTGACAGAGGGCTTCGGCAAGTCGTGTCACATAAGGTCACCAAGTTTGGTGTTGATCGGCCTTTCCTAGCCTGAGATATGTTATTCTTCATGTTTGTAGCGCTTCGCAAAGATTTGTTAGCTTGTAATTCGGCTGTTTTTTGTCGGATCAAAATTCCTCTACAAACTTTCTTTGGCTCGGTCCAGAGATGGTCTGTGCAAAGTTTCGCGGTCGATCGGACTTGCGGCTTCGGAGGAGTTAATTAAAATAGGTTTTTCAGTTTTTGTGATATCGCAAAATGAAATTGTAATCGCACAGAGGCGTGTCCTATACCGTCGCAATCGTGAGAATCCCCCAAACACGTAGACATAAGATTTATGAATGTGCGATGTAGTTTGCCGTAGTTATGAGGCTAAATGTGCTTTGGTTGAAATTCCCATTGAAATGAATGGGGCATTTGCGCTTAGATTACAGCGCCACCTTTAGGCCGAAGTTTACCAAATTTTTGTGGTGTCATCAGGGCCCCATCAGAAACAATTGACCCAAATTTGGTTAGAATCAGACTTGTGGTTATGGAGATATGAGATGAATGTAAGTCAATGGGAATTTTTTTGGGTAGCGCCAACTAGCGGCGAAATGAACCAAATTTTGCAGAGGCCTTCTAGGGGACAGGGCAGATAAGGTCCCTCAAGTTTTATGTTGATTGGCCTTTCGAAGCCAGAGTTATGTTATACTTCGTGTTTTAGCTGTTCGCGAAATATTTGTTAGCCTGTAATTCGGCCTTTTTTTTGTCGAATCAAAATTCCTCTACAAACTTTCTTCGGCTTGGTCCAGAGATGCTCTGTGCAAAGTTTCGTGTCGATCGGACTTTGCGGCTTCGGAGGAGTTAATTAAAATAGGTTTTCCAGTTTTTGCGATTTCGCGAAAATGAAATCGTCATCGCACAGAGGCGTGTCCTATACCATCGGAATCGGCACCATCCCCAAACACGTAGACATAAGAATTATGATTGTGCGATGTGTTAGGCCGTAGTTATGAGGCAAAATGTGCTTTGGTTGAAAATCCCATTGAAATGAATGGGGCATTTAAGCTTAGATTACAGCGCCACCGTTAGGCTGAACTGCACCAAATTTTGTGGTGTGATCAGGGGCCCATGGGTAACAATTGACCCAAATTTGGTTTGATTCGGATTTGTGGTTATGGAGATATAAATTGCATGTAAGTCAATGGGATTTTGAAAACATATTTAATTTGCAATAGCAGCGCCACCTATTGGCACATTAGGTTCCCCTTGGGTGCTTGGCATCAGGGGACCATGCTGAATAATTTGGCACTGGTTTCATGTCAATGTGACTTGTGGTTATAGAGGAACAATTTTTCTGGATTAAAGAGCGCCACCTAGAGGCGAGTCGCACCAATTTTGCAGAGGCCCTCAGGGGGCGTCCCAAATAAATGGTCCAAATTTGGCCTTGATCGGCCATTCCAAACCAAAGTTATGCCCTCACTTCCTGTTAATAGCGTTTTGCGAAACGTTTGTTAGCGTATAATTGCGACATTTTTTGTGATATCAAAATTCCTCTACAAACTTTGTAGAGCTCGGTCCAGAGATTATCCGTGCCAAGTTTCGTGTCGATCGGACTTGCGGTTTCGGAGGAGATGTTTTCAGCCGGTGTTTCAGTTTTCGCAATGTAGCTCGAAAAAAGTCTAGGCGGAAATGGGCGTGGCCTATACCAGGAGATTCAGCTTGATCCCCCGAACGCGTGGATATAAGGTTTTGATATACGCCTCGTAGGCGGGACTTCCAAGCCCAAACGCGTTGACCTTGATTACAGCGCCCCCTAGCGGTAGAAGTGTGCGAATTTTTTCGCTTGCCGTCGTCTCATGGGCCTGAACCTACCCTGCGAGTTTCGCGTCCCTGGGCCTTACCGTCTAGGCTGCAGTATTGGAATTAGGCGAAAACGTACGGAAGAATAACTAGAACTGCAAGCAGTTGTAAGCGGGGTCCAAGCCCCTGGCGTAAACTCGCCCCAGCCCCGCTGAGTGCGCTGAAGTCGTCCGGCTCCGCACCGCGTGCCGCGTAAGGTCCCCGAAGTCGGTCTCGACGGGCCGCTCCAAACACAGGCTAAACGTCCCGCGTTTGAAAATGCCATCGAAACGAATGGGATTTATCGACACATTTCAGCGTCGATTACAGCGCCATCTTTAGGCCGATTTGCACCAAATTTGTCAGGTGTCATCAGGGACCCATTGGGAACATTTGACCCAAATTTGGTATGAATCGCACTTGCGGTTACGGTGATATAAAATGCATGTAAGTGAATGGCAGTGTTTTTTCATAAATTATTTATATAGTCACCTTTTGGCCGATTGACAGCAAAATTCACACAGCAGTTCCAGAAGTCATGCCGCATAAGATCCTGAAGTTTAGTGCTGGTCAGCCATTCCTAACCTAGGCAAATTGTGCGTGGTTTGAAATCCCATTCATTTCAATGGGACTTTTACAGCATTCCAGCTTCAATTACAGCGGCACCTTTAGGCCAAATTTCACCAAATTGGTCAGGTATCATCTTGGGCCCATGGGGAAGATTTGACCCATATTTGGTGTCAATTGGACCTTTGGTACCGGAGATATAAAACGCATGTAAGTGAATGGGAGTGTTTTTTCATAAATTTTTAATATATTCACCTTTTAGCCGATTGACACCAAATTTCACACAGCAGTTCCAGAAGTCATGCCGCATAAGATCCTGAAGTTTGGTGTTGGTCGGCCATTCCTAACCTAGGGAAATTGTAGCTGGTTTTAAAACGCATTCATTTCAATGGGACTTTTACGGCATTCCAGCTTCCATTATAGCGCCACCTTTAGGCTGAATTTCACCAAATTTATCAGGTATCATCATGGGCCCATGGAGAAGATATGACCCAAGTTTGGTGTCAATCGGACCTCGCGGTTCTGGAGATATAAAATGAATGGGAGTGAATGGGAGTGATTTTTCAACAATTATTAATAGAGTCACCTTTAGCCGATTGACACCAAATTTCACACAGCAGTTCCAGAAGTCATGCCGCATAACATACTCAAGTTTGGTGTTGATCGGCCATTCCTAACATAGGCAAATTGTGGCATGGTTTTAGACCCCATTCATTTCAATGGGACTTTTTCGGCATTCCAGCTTCCATTATAGCGCCACCTTTAGGCCGAATTTCACCAAATTTGTCAGGTTTCATCAGGGGCCCAGGGGGAACAATTGACGCGAATTTGGTGTCAATCGGACCTGCGGTTCCGGAGATATAAAATGAATGTAAGTCAATGGGATTTTTTTTTTCGTGTTTAATCGCCAATAACAGCGCCACCTATGGGCACATTAGGATGCACTTTGGTGCATAAGGTCAGGGGACCATGCTGAACAATTTGGCACAAAGTTCACGTCAATGCGACTTGCGGTTATACCAGAACTAATTTCTCGCGTTAAACAGCGCCACCTAGAGGCTAGTTGCACCAAATTTTGCACAGGCCCTCAGGGGGGCTTCCCACATAAGTCCTTCGAGTTTGGTGTCGATTGGCCATTCCAAACCGAAGATATGACATCAGTTAGCATTAGTAGCGTTTTGCGTGAATATTCGTTAGCTTATAGCCGGAAGAGTTTTTCGCGTATCGATCTGGGGAGCACAAGCCAGTATGATGTGTATCCAGAGATGGTTCATGCCAAATTTGGTGTCGATTGGACTTGCGGTTTCGGAGGAGTTAATTCTGAGTGGCTAGTCAGTTTTCGCGATTTTGCGCAAAAACTATATAGGCGGAAATGGGCGTGGCCTATACCATGAGATGCAGCATGATCCCCCGAACGCGTGGATATAAAGTTTTTCCATATACGCCTTCGTAGACGGGAGTTCCAAGCCCAAACGTGTTGACCTTGCTTATAGCGCCCCCTAGCAGTAGAAGTGTGCGAGTTTTCGGGCCTGAGTTACGTGCACTGAATGTGACCTACACTGCGAATTTCGCGTTTCTCGCAATTACGGGGTATGCTGCAGTACTGGAACTAGGCACGGAAGAATAAGAATAATAATAACTAGAACTGCGAGCAGTTGTAAACGGGGTCCAAGCCACCTGTCGCCAGTCGCCCCTCGCTGAGGGCGCTGAAGTCGTCCGGCGCCCGCGGACGTCCTGCGTGAGGCCCCCGAGTGAGGTCCCGACGGGCCGCTCCGAACCGAGGCGAAATGCGGCGTGTTTGAAAATCCCATATAAATGAATGGGCTTAGCGACGGCGTTTGAGCTTCGATTAAGGCGCCGCCTTTTGGCCGAAACGCACAAAATTGCTCAGCTGTCATCGGGGCCCCTCGGTGAAGAAGTGACCCAAATTTGGTGTCGATCGGAGCTGCGGTACTGGAGATATAAAATGCATGTAAGTGAATGGGTGTTTTTTTGATATAGGATGAACAGCGCCACCGTTTGGCCGATTGGCACCAAATTTGACACAGGTCTTTGGGAGGTCATGTCGCATAAGGTCTCCAAGTTTGGTGTTGATCGGGCATTCCAAACCTTGTGAAAAAGTTTGCTGGTTTGAAATCCCATTCATTTCAATGGGGCTTCTGACCGTATTTCAGCTTCGATTACAGCGCCACCTTTAGTCCGAGCTGCACCAAATTTTTGTGGTATCATCAGGGCCCCATGGGTAACAATTGACCCAAATTTGGTGTCAATCGGAGCTGCGGTTCTGGAGATATAAAATGAATGTAAGTCAATGGGAAAAAAAATTCGTGTTTAATTTGCAATAGCAGCGCCACCTATGGGCATATTAGGGTCCCCTTTGGTGCCTGCCATCAGGGGACCATGCTGAACAATTCGGCACTGGATTCATGTCAATGGGACTTGTGGTTATAGAGGAACTAATTTTCTGGATTAAAGAGCGCCACCTAGGGCCAGCTGCACCAAATTTTGCACAGGCCCTCAGGGCCCATCCCAACTGAGTGGTCCAAATTTGGTGTCGATCGGCAATTCCAAACCGAAGTTATGACCTTACTTCCTGTTAGTAGCATTTTCGCAAACGTTTGTTAGTGTATAATTGCGACAGTTTTTTCGGATTAAAATTTCCTCTGCAAACTTTGTAGAGCTCGGTCCAGAGATTATCCGTGCCAAGTTTCGTGGCGATCGGACTTGCGGCTTCGGAGGAGTTAATTAAAATAGGTTTTTCAGTTTTCGCGATGTAGCTCGAAAAGTTTAGGCGGAAATGGGCGTGGCCTATACCAGGAGATTCAGCTCGATCCCTGAACGCGTGGATATAAGGTTTTGATATACGCCTTCGCAGTCGAGAGGTCCAAGCCAAAACGCGTTGACCTTGCTTACAGCGCCCCTAGCGATAGAAGTGTGCAAATTTTTTGCCTGCGGTCGCTGCGCGCTTTTGGACCTACCTTGTGAGTTTCGCGTGTGCACCCTTACCATGCAGTCCCCAGTATCGTTTTCTTCACGGAAGAATAATAATAATAATAACTAGAACTGCGAGCAGTTGTAAACGGGTCCAAGCCACCTGTCGCCAGTCGCCTCCCAGCCCCCGGCTGAGGGCGCCTGAAGTCGCCCGGCGTCACCGACGTCCCGCTGGAGGTCCCCGAAGCGAGGTCTCGACGGGCCACTGTGAACCGAGGTGAAATGCTGCGTGTTTGAAAATGCCATTGAAATGAATGGGCTTAGCGACGGCGCTTTGAGGGTTGTGGAGATATAAAATGCATGTAAGTGAATGGGAGTTTTTTTGATATATGATGAAGAGCGCCACCGTTTGGCCGATTGGCACCAAATGTGACACAGGCCTTCGGGAAGTCCAGCCGCATAAGGTCCCTAAGTTTAGTGTTGATCGGCCATTCCAAACCTAGTGAAAAGTGTGCTGGTTTGAAATCCCATTCATTTCAATGGGGCTTCTGACCGGATTTGAGGTTCGATTCCAGCGCCACCTTTAGGCCGATCTGCACGAAATTTTTGTGGTATCATCAGGGGCCCATGGGTAAGAATTGACCCAAATTTCGTGTCAATCGGACCTGCGGTTCTGGAGATATAAAATGAATGTAAAGTCAATGGGGTGTTTTGGGTAGCGCCAACTAGCGGCGAATTGCACCAAGTTTTGCACAGCCCTTCAGGGGGTCTCTTACATAATGTCCTCAAGTTTGGTGTTGATCGGCCACTCCTAACCTGAGATCTGACATCACTTCCTGTTAGTAGCGTTTTCGCAAACGTTTGTTATGGTATAATTGCGTCATTTTTTGTCATATCAAAATTCTGTACACAAACTTTGTAGAGCTCGGTCCAGAGATTATGTGTGCCAAGTTTCGTGTCGATCGGACTTGCGGCTTCGGAGGAGTTAATTAAAATAGGTTTTGCAGTTTTCGCGACGTAGGTCGAAAAAAGTTTAGGCGGAAATGGGCGTGGCCTATACCACGAGATTCAGCTTGATCCCCCGAACGCGTGGATATAAGGTTTGTGAATATGCGTGTTTGTATGCGGGAGTGAGAGGGCAAAACGTCGAAAATCTTTGTTACAGCGCCCCCTAGCGGTAGAAGTGTGCAAATTTTGCGCCTGAGTTACGTGCAGTGAATGTGACCTACCCTGTGAGTTTCGCGTCCCTAGCATTTACAGGGTATGCTGCAGTATGCGCTTTATGCACGGAAGAAAAGAATAATAATAAAAATCCTAACGAAAACAATAGGGTTCCTGCACGCTGGTGTTCCCAACCATCGGCTTGGACCCTAACTAGAACTGCGAGCAGTTGTAAACGGGTCCAAGCCACCTGTCGCCAGTCGCCTTCGCCCGCTGAGGCGTCGAAGTCGTCCCGGCCTCGCCGACGTCCCGCGTGAGGTCCCCGAGCGAGGTCTCGACGGGCCGCTCCGAACCGAGGCGAAACGCTGCGTGTTTGAAAATGCCATTGAAACGAATGGGCTTAGCGATGGCGTTTGAGGTTCGATTACGGCGCCGCCTTTTGGCGAATCGCACCAAATCGCTCAGGTGTCATCGGGCCCCTCGGTGAAGAAGTGACCCAAATTTGGTGTCGATCGAGCTCGCGGTACTGGAGATATAAAATGCTTGTAAGTGAATGGCAGTTTTTTTGATATATGATGAACAGCGCCACCGTTTGGCCGATTGGCACCAAATTTGACACAGGCCTTTGGGAAGTCCAGCCGCATAAGGTCCCCAAGTTTGGTGTTGATCGGCCTTTCCAAGCCTGAGATATGTTATACTTCCTTTTTTTAGCGTTTGTGCAAAGATTTGTTAGCATGTAATCCGGCCGTTTTTTGTCGGATCAAAATTCCCTCTACAAACTTTCTTCGGCTCGGTCCAGAGATGGTCTGTGCAAAGTTTCGTGTCGATCGGACTTGCGGCTTCGGAGGAGTTAATTAAAATAGGTTTACCGTTTTTTGCGATTTCGCAAAATGAAATCGTCATCGCACAGAGGCGTGTCCTATACCATCGGAATCGGCACCATCCCCCAAACACGGAGACATAAGAATTATGATTGTGCGATGTGTTAGGCCGTAGTTATGAGGCAAAATGTGCTTTGGTTGAAAATCCCATTGAAATGAATGGGGCATTTGAGCTTAGATAACAGCGCCACCGTTAGGCCGAACTGCACCAAATTTTTGTGGTGTCATCAGGGGCCCATGGGTAACAATTGACCCAAATTTGGTTTGATTCGGATTTGTGGTTATGGAGATATAAATTGCATGTAAGTCAATGGGAAAAATTTTTGGTCTGTAATCTGCAATAGCAGCGCCACCTATGAGCACATTAGGGTCCCCTTTGGTGCCTGGCATCAGGGGACCATGCTGAACAATTGGGCACTGGTTTCATGTCAATGTGACTTGTGGATATAGAGGAACACATTTTCTGGATTAAAGAGCGCCACCTAGGGGCGAGTGGCACCAAATTTTGCAGAGGCCCTCAAGGGGGCATCCCTAATGAGTGGCCCAAATTTGGTGTCGATCGGCCATTCCAATCCGAAGTTATGACCTCACTTCCTGTTAGTAGCGTTTTTCGCAAACGTTTGTTAGCGTATAATTGCGACATTTTTTGTCAGATCAAAATTCCCTCTACAAACTTTGTAGAGCTCGGTCCAGAGATTATCCGTGCCAAGTTTCGTGTTGATCGGACTTGCGGCTTCGGAGGAGTTAATTAAAATAGGTTTTTCAGTTTTCGCGATGTAGCTCGAAAAAAGTTTAGGCGGAAATGGGCGTGGCCTATACCAGGAGATTCAGCTGGATCCCCCGAACGCGTGGATATAAGGTTTTTGATATGCGCCATCGTAGACGGGAGATCCAAGCCCAAACGCGTTGACCTTGCGTATAGCGCCCCCTAGCGGTAGAAGTGTGCGATTTTTTGCGCCTGAGGTACTCTTGGGGCTGTGAAGCTACGTTGAGAGTTGCGCGTTTCTAGGACTTACAGCGACCGCTGCAGTATGCGTTTTATGCACGGAAGAAAAAAAATAATAATAACTAGAACTGCGAGCAGTTGTAAACGGGTCCAAGCCACCTGTCGCCAGTCGCCCCAGCCCCGCTGAGGGCGTCGAGTCGTCCGAGCCTCCGGCGTCCGCGTGAGGTCCCCGAAGTGAGGTCTCGACGGGCAGCTCCAGCGGTAGCAAACGCGCGTGTTTGAAAATGCCATTGAAACGAATGGGCTTAGCGACGGCGTTTGAGCTTCGATTACGGTGCCGCCTTTTGGCCGAATCGCACCAAATTGCTCAGCTGTCATCGGGGCCCCTCGGTGAAGAAGTGACCCAAATTTGGTGTCGATCGGAGCTGCGGTTCTGGAGATATAAAATGCATGTAAGTCAATTGGAGTTTTTTGATATAGGATGAACAGCGCCACCGTTTGGCCGATGGGCACCAAATTTGACACAGGCCTTCGGGAAGTCCAGCCGCATAAGGTCTCCAAGTTTGGTGTTGATCGGGCATTCCAAACCTTGTGAAAAAGTGTGCTGGTTTGAAATCCCATTCATTTCAATGGGGCTTCTGACCGGATTTGAGCTTCGATTACAGCGCCACCTTTAGGCCGATCTGCACCAAATTTTTGTGGTGTCATCAGGGCCCAATGGGGAACAAGTGACCCAAATTTGGTGTCAATCGGAATTGTGGTTATGGAGATATAAACTGAATGTAAGTCAATGGGAGTTTTTTTCAGATATGATGAAGACGGCACCGTTTGGGCGATTGGCACCAAATTTGACACAGGCCTTCGGGAAGTCCAGCCGCATAAGGTCCCCAAGTTTGGTGTTCATCGGCCATTCCAAACCTTGTGAAAATGTGTGCTGGTTTGAAATCCCATTCATTTCAATGGGGCTTCTGACCGGATTTGAGCTTCGATTACAGCGCCACCTTTAGGCCGATCCTCACCAAATTTTTGTGGTATCATCAGGGCCCCATGGGTAACAATTGACCCAAATTTGGTGTCAATCGGACCTGCGGTTCTGGAGATATAAAATGAATGTAAGTCAAGGGGAAAAAAAATTTTGTCTTTAAGCTGCAATAACAGCGCCACCTATGGGCACATTAGGGTCCCCTTTGGTGCCTGGCATCAGGGGACCATGCTGAACAATTCGGCACTGGATTCATGTCAATGTGACTTGTGGTTATGGAGGAACTAATTTTCTGGATTAAAGAGCGCCACCTAGGGGCCAGCCTCACAAAATTTTGCACAGGCCCTCAGGGGCCCATCCCAACTGAGTGGTCCAAGTTTGGTGTCGATCGGCCATTCCAAACTGAAGTTATGACCTTACTTCCTGTTAGTAGCTGCTTTCGCGAAAGGTTTGTTAGCGTATAATCGCGCCATTGTTTGTCGGATCAAAATTTCCTCTGCAAACTTTGTAGAGCTCGGTCCAGAGATTATCCGTGCCAAGTTTCGTGGCGATCGTACTTGCGGGTTCGGAGGAGTTAAGTAAAATAGGTTTTTCAGTTTTCGCGATGTAGCTCACTAAAAGTTTAGGCGGAAATGGGCGTGGCCTATACCAGGAGATTCAGCTCGATCCCCCGAACGCGTGGATATAAGGTTTTTGATATATTCGTTCGTAGTCGAGAGGTCCAAGCCCAAACGCGTTGACCTTGCTTACAGCGCCCCCTAGCGGTAGAAGTGTGTGAATTTTTGCGCCTGAGTTACGTGCAGTGAATGTGACCTACCCTGTGAGTTTCGCGTCCCTAGCATTTACGGGGTATGCTGCAGTATGAGTTTTATGCACGGAAGAAAAAAAATAATAATAATAATAAAAAATAAAACCGGTAAAAACAATAGGGTTCCATGCCACTCGTGGTATGGCCCCGCTGATGCTCTTGCAATCGCTGGTTCCATGCCCACTTCGGGCTTGGACCCTAACTAGAACTGCAAGCAGTTGTAAGCGGGTCCAAGCCCCTGGCTTAAACTCGCCTCAGCCCCGCTGAGGGCTGAGAGTCGTCCCGGCTTCCGCGACTGCGCGCAGAAAGTCCCCGAGTCGGGTCTCGACGGGCCGTTCCAAACAGAGGCAAAACGTCCCGCGTTTGAAAATGCCATCGAAACGAATGGGATTTAGCGATAAAATTTAAGCATCGATTACAGCGCCATCTTTAGGCCGATTTGCACCAAATTTGTCAGGTGTCATCAAGGACCCAGTGGGAACATTTGACCCAAATTTGGTATGAATCGGACTTGTGGTTACGGAGATATAAATTGCATGTAAGTGAATGGCAGTGTTTTTTCATAAATTATTTATATAGTCACCTTTGGGCCAATTGACACCAAATTTCACACAGCAGGTCCAGAAGTCATGCCGCATAAGATACCCAAGTATAGTGTTGGTCAGCCATTCCTAACCTAGGCAAATTATGGAGTGGTTTGAAATCCCATTCATTTCAATGGGCTTTCTGACGGCATTTGAGCTTCAATTATAGCGCCACCGTTTGGCCGAATTGTACCAAATTTGTCAGGTGTCATCATGGTCCCATAGGTAACAATTGACACAAATCTGGTGTCAATCGGACCTCCGGTTCCGGAGATATAAAATGAATGTAAGTGAATGGCAGTGTTTTTTCATAAATTATTTATATAGTCACCTTTTGGCCAATTGACACCAAAATTCACACAGCATTTTCAGAAGTCATGCCGCATAAGATCCTGAAGTTTGGTGTTGATCGGCTATTCCTAACCTAGGCAAATTGTGGCCTGGTTTGAAATCCCATTCATTTCAATGGGCTTTCTGAAGGGTTTGAGGTTCAATTATAGCGCCACCGTTTGGCCGAATTGTACCAAATTTTTCAGGTATCATCAGGGCCCCATGGGGAAGATTTGACCCAAGTTTGGTGTCAATTGGACCTGCGGTTCTGGAGATATAAAATGAATGGGAGTGAATGGGAGTGATTTTTCATAAATTATTTATATAATCACCTTTAGCCAATTGACACCAAAATTCACACAGCAGTTCCAGAAGTCATGCCACATAAGATCCTGAAGTTTGGTGTTGATCGGCCATTCCTAACCTAGGCAAATTGTGGCGTGGTTTTAAATCCCATTCATTTCAATGGGACTTTTCGGCATTCCAGCTTCCATTATAGCGCCACCTTTTGGCGAAATATCACAAAATTTGTCAGTTGTAATCACAGGCCCATGGGGAAGATTTGACCCAAATTTGGTGTCAATCGGACCTGCGGTTCTGGATATATAAAATGAATGTAAGTCAATGGGATTATTTTGTTCGTGTTTAACAGCGCCACCTATGGGCACATTACGATGCACTTTAGTACATGAGGTCAGGGGACCATCCTGAACAATTTGGCACAAAGTTCACGTCAATGCGACTTGCGGTTATACCAGAACTAATTTTTTCGCGTTAAACAGCGCCACCTAGAGGCTAGTTGCACCAAATTTTGCAGAGGCCCTCAGGGGCGTCGCACATAAGTCCTCCGAGTTTGGTGTCGATCGGCCATTGCAAAGCAAAGATATGACATCAGTTAGCGTTAGTAGCGTTTTGCGTGAATATTCGTTAGCTTATAGCCGGAAGACTTTTTCGCGTATCGATCTGGGGAGCACAAGCCAGTATGATGTGTGTCCAGAGACTGTCCATACCAAATTTGGTGTCGATCGGACTTGCGGTTTCGGAGGAGTTAATTCTGAGCGGCTAGTCAGTTTTCGCGATTTTACGCGAAAAAATTATAGGCGGAAATGGGCGTGGCCTATACCACGTGATTCAGCAGGATCCCCCGAACGCGTGGATATAAGGTTTTCCATATATTCCTTCGTAGGCGGGAGTGGCAAGCCCAAACGCGAAAATTTATCACAGCGCCACCTAGCGGTAGACGTGTGCGAATTTTTGCGCCTGAGGTCGGTGCGGTGACTTGGACCTACATCGCGAAATTCGCGTCCCTAGCATTTACGGGTATGCTGCAGTAGCGGAACTAGCGGGCGGAAGAATAAAAGAATAATAAAACCCTAACGATTACAATAGGGTTCCCTGCCACTTCGTGGTATGGGAACCGCTGTCTTGCAAACGCTGGTTCCCAGTCCACTTCGGGCTTGGACCCTAACTAGAACTGCAAGCAGTTGTAGCTGGGTCCAAGCCCCTGGCGTAAACTTCGCCCCAGCCCCGCTGGAGGGCGCTGAAGTCGTCCCGATTGACACCAAAATTCACACAGCAGTTCCAGAAGTCATGCCGCATAAGATCCTGAAGTTTAGTGCTGGTCAGCCATTCCTAACCTAGGCAAATTGTGGTATGGTTTGAAATCCCATTCATTTTAATGGACTTTTTCGTGGCATTTGAGCTTAAATTATAGCGCCACCGTTTGGCCGAATTGTACCAAATTTTTCAGGTATCATCAGGGACCCATAGGTAACAATTGACCCAAATCTGGTGTCAATCGGACCTGCGGTTCCGGAGATATAGAATGAATGTAAGTCAATGGGAGTGTTTACGGCATTCCAGCTTCCATTATAGCGCTACCTTTGGCCGAATTGTACCAAATTTTTCAGGTATCATCAGGGCCCCATGGGGAAGATTTGACCCAAGTTTGGTGTCAATTGGACCTGCGGTTCTGGAGATATAAAATGAATGGGAGTGAATGGGAGTGTTTTTTCATAAATTATTTATATATTCACCTTCTGGCCGATTGACACCAAATTTCACACAGCAGTTCCAGAAGTCCTGCTGCATAAGATCCCCAGGTTTGGTGTTGATCGGCCATTCCTAACCTAGGCAAATTGTGGTGTGGTTTGAAATCCCATTCATTTCAATGGGCTTTTCGCGGCATTTGACCTTCAATTATAGCGCCACCGTTTGGCCGAATTGTACCAAATTTGTCAGGTGTCATCATGGGCCCATGGGGAACAATTGACGCAAATTTGGTGTCAATCGGACCTCCGGTTCCGGAGATATAAAATGCATGTAAGTCAATGGGATGAATTTTTCGTGTTTAATCCCCAATAACAGCGCCACCTATGGGCACATTAGGATGCACTTTGGTGGCTGAGGTCAGGGACCATGCTGAACAATTTGGCACAAAGTTCACGTCAATGCGACTTGCGGTTATACCAGAACTAATTTCTTGCGTTAAACAGCGCCACCTAGAGGCTAGTTGCACCAAATTTTGCACAGGCCCTCAGGGGGCATCGCTACATAAGTGCTCCGAGTTTGGTGTCGATCGGCCATTCCAAACCGAAGATATGACATCAGTTAGCATTAGTAGCGTTTTGCGTGAATCTTCGTTAGCTTATAGCCAGAAGAGTTTTTTGCGTATCGATCTGGGGAGCACAAGCCAGTATGATGTGTGTCCAGAGATGATCCATGCCAAATTTGGTGTCGATTGGACTTGCGGTTTCGGAGGAGTTAATTCTGAGCGGCTAGTCAGTTTTCGCGATGTAGCTCGAAAAAGTTTAGGCGGAAATGGGCGTGGCCTATACCACGTGATTCAGCAGGATCCCCGAACGCGTGGATATAAAGTTTTCCATATCCGCCTTCGTAGACGGAGTTCCAAGCCCAAACGCGTTGACCTTGCTTATAGCGCCCCTAGCGGTAGAAGTGTGCGAGTTTTCGGCCTGAGTTACGTGCACTGAATGTGACCTACACCTGTGAATTTGCGTCTCTCGCAATTACAGGGTATGCTGCAGTACTGGAACTAGAGCACGGAAGAATAAGAATAATAATAATAATAAAAATCCTAACGAAAACAATAGGGTTCCCTGCCACTGTGGTATGGGAACCGCTGTCTATACAACGCGGGTTCCCAGCCCACTTCGGGCTTGGACCCCTAATAACTAGAACTGCAAGCAGTTGTAAGCGGGTCCAAGCCCCTGGCGTAAACCGCTTCAGCCCCGCTGAGGGCGCTGCGAAGTCGTCCCGGCTCACGCACTGCGTGCGCATGAAAGTCCCTGAGTCGGGTCTCGACGGGCCGTTCCAAACAGAGGCAAAACGTCCCGCGTTTGAAAATGCCATCGAAACGAATGGGATTTAGCGATAAAATTTAAGCATCGATTACAGCGCCATCTTTAGGCCGATTTGCACCAAATTTGTCAGGTGTCATCAGGGACGCAGTGGGAACATTTGACCCAAATTTGGTATGAATCGGACTTCTGGTTACGGAGATATAAAATGCATGTAAGTGAATGGCAGTGTTTTTTCATAAATTATTTATATAGTCACCTGTTGGCCGATTGACACCAAATTTCACACAGCAATTCCAGAAGTCATGCTGCATACGATCCTCAAGTTTGGTGTTGATCGGCCATTCCTAACATAGGCAAATTGTGGCATGGTTTTAGAACCCATTCATTTCAATGGGACTTTTTCGGCGTTCCAGCTTCCATTATAGCGCCACCTTTAGGCTGAATTTCACCAAATTTATCAGGTATCATCATGGGCCCATGGGGAAGATTTGACCCAAATTTGGTGTCAATCGGACCTGCGGTTTCGGAGATATAAAATGAATGTAAGTGATTGGGGGTGTTTTTTCAACAATTATTAAACGAGTCACCTTTTAGCCGATTGACACCAAATTTCACACAGCAGTTCCAGAAGTCATGCCGCATAACATCCTGAAGTTTGGTGTTGATCGGCCATTCCTAACATAGGCAAATTGTGGCATGGTTTTAGAACCCATTCATTTCAATGGGACATTTTTGGCATTCCAGCTTCCATTATAGCGCCACCTTTAGGCTGAATTTCACAAAATTTGTCAGGTGTCATCAGGGCCCCAGGGGGAAGAATTGACCCAAATTTGGTGTCAATTGGACCTGCGGTTCCGGAGATATAAAATGAATGTAAGTCAATGGGATTGTTTTTTTCGTGTTTAATCCCCAATAACAGCGCCACCTATGGGCACATTAGGATGCACTTTGGTGTGTGAGGTCAGGGGACCATGCTGAACAATTTGGCACAAAGTTCACGTCAATGCGACTTGCGGTTATACCAGAACTAATTTTTCGCGTTAAACAGCGCCACCTAGAGGCTAGTTGCACCAACTTTTGCAGAGGTCTTCAGGGGGCGTCACAATAAGTCCTCCGAGGTTGGTGTCGATCGGCCATTCCAAACCGAAGATATGACATCAGTTAGCGTTAGTAGCGTTTCCGTGAATATTCGTTAGCTTATAGTCGGAAGAGTTTTTTGTCGGATCTATCTGGGGAGCACAAGCTCAGTATGATGTGTGTCCAGAGATGGCCTGCGCCAAATTTGGTGTCGATCGGACTTGCGGTTTCGGAGGAGTTAATTCTGAGCTGGTTAGTCAGTTTTCGCGATTTTGCGCGAAAAAAGTCTAGGCGGAAATGGGCGTGGCCTATACCACGTGATTCAGCAGGATCCCCGAACGCGTGGATATAAGGTTTTCCATATTCGCCATCGTAGGCGGAGCGTCCAAGCCCAAACGCTGAAAAAATTTGTCACAGCGCCACCTAGTGGTAGACGTGTGCGAATTTTTGCGCCTGAGTTACGTGCACTGAACTTGACCTACACCGCAAACTTGCGCTCCTAGGAGTTACAGCATACGCTGCAGTATGCTAATTAGGGACGGAAGAATAAGAATAATAATAAAACCTAACGAAAACAATAGGGTTCCCTGCCACTGGTATGGGAACCGCTGTTCTGCAAACGCTGGTTCCCAGCTCACTCGGCTTGGACCCTAACTAGAACTGCGAAGCAGTTGTAAACGGGTCCAAGCCACCTGTCGCCAGTCGCCTCCCCATCGCTGAGGCCGGCTGAAGTCGCCCCGGCGCCTGCCGACGCTCCGCTGTGAGGCTCCCCGAAGCGAGGTCCCGACGGGTCACTCGAACCGAGGTGTAAACGCTGCGCGGTTTGAAAATGCCATTGAAACGAATGGGCTTAGCGACGGCGCTTTGAGCTTCGACTACGGCGCCGCTTTTGGTCAATTGCACCAAATCGCCAGCTGTCATCGGGCCCCTCGGTGAAGAAGTGACCCAAATTTGGTGTCATTCGAGTTGCGGTACTGGAGATATAAAATGCATGCAAGTGAATGGGAGTTATTTGATATGTGATGAACAGCGCCACCGCTTACCGATTGGCACCAAATTTGACACAGGCCTTCGGGAGGTCATGTCGCATAAGGTCTCCTAAGTTTGGTGTTGATCGGCATTCCAAACCTTCTGAAAATGTGTGCTGGTTTGAAATCCCATTCATTTCAATGGGGCTTCTGACCGGATTTGAGCTTGATTACAGCGCCACCTTTAGCCGAACTGCACCAAATTGTTATGGTATCATCAGGGCCCCATGGGGAACAAATGACCCAAATTTGGTGTCAATCGGACCGGCGGTTCTGGAGATATAAAATGCATGTATGTGAATGGGAGTTTTTTAAGATATGATGAAGAGCGCCACCGTTTGGTCGATTGACACAAAATTTTACACAGGCCTTCGGAAGTCCAGCCGCATAAGGTCCCTCAAGTTTGGTGTTGATCGGGCATTCCAAACCTTATGAAAATGTGTGCTGGTTTGAAATCCCATTCATTTCAATGGGGCGTCTGACGGCATTTCAGCTTCGATTGTAGCGCCACCTTTAGGCCGAACTGCACCAAATGTTTGTGGTATCATCAGGGCCCCATGGGTAACAATTGACCCAAATTTGGTGTCAATCGGACCTAGGGTTCTGGAGATATAAAATGAATGTAAGTCAATGGGAAAATTTTTTCGCCTTTAAGCTGCAATAACAGCGCCACCTATGGGCACATTAGGGTCCCCTTTGGTGCCTGGCATTAGGGGCCCATGCTGAATAATTCGGCACTGGTTTCATGTCAATGTGACTTGTGGTTATGGAGGAACAAATTTTCTGGATTAAAGAGCGCCACCTAGGGCCAGCTGCACCAAACTTTGCACAGGCCCTCAGGGGCCCATCCCAAGTGAGTGGTCCAGTTTGGTGTCGATCGCCATTCCAATCCGAAGTTATGCCCTCACTTCCTGTTAATAGCGCTCGCAAACGCTTGTTAGCGTATAATTGCGACAGTTTTTTTCGGATCAAAATTTCTTACGTAAAATTTGTAGAGCTCGGTCCAGAGATTATCCGCGCCAAGTTTGGTGGCGATCGGACTTTGCAGTTTCGAGGAGATGATTTCGACGGTGCTTCAGTTTTTGCGATGTAGCTCTCTAAAAGTTTAGGCGGAAATGGGCGTGGCCTATACCAGGAGATTCAGCTCGACCCCTGAACGCGTGGATATAAGGTTTTGATATATTCCTTCGCAGTCGAGAGGTCCAAGCCAAAACGCGTTGACCTTTGCGTATAGCGCCCCTAGCAGTAGAAGTGTGCGAATTTTGCGAAAAGCGGTCATGGCGGTGAGTTGGACCTACGTTGCGAGTGTCGCGTGTACACTCCTTACCATGCAGTCCCCAGTATGCGTTCTTCACGGAAGAATAAAAAATAATAATAACTAGAACTGCGAAAGCAGTTGTAAACGGGTCCAAGCCCCTCGGCGCTAGTCGCCCTCGCCTCGCTGAGGGCGCCAGCTGAAGTCGCTCCGGCTCAGCCGACGTCCCGCCAGTGAGGTCCCCGAAGTCAGGTGCTCGACGGGTCAATCCGAACCGAGGCTAAACGCTGCGTGTTTGAAAATGCCATTGAAACGAATGGGCTCAGCGACGGCGCTTGAGCTTCGATACGGTGCCGCTTTTGGCGAATCGCACCAAATTGCTCAGCTGTCATCAGGGCCCCACGGGGAAGAACTGACCCAAATTTGGCGTTGATCGAGCTGCGTACTGGAGATATAAAATGCATGTAAGTGAATGGGCGTTGTTTTCTATATGATGGACAGCGCCATCGCTTGACCGATTGGCACCAAATTTGACACAGGCCTTCGGAGGTCATGTCGGATAAGGTCCCCAAGTTTGGTGTTGATCGGGCATTCCAAACCTTATGAAAATGTGTGCTGGTTTGAAATCCCATTCATTTCAATGGGGCTTCTGACCGGATTTGAGCTTTGATTACAGCGCCACCTTTTGGCCGAACTGCACCAAATTGTTATGGTATCATCAGGGCCCCATGGGGAACAAATGACCCAAATTTGGTGTCAATCGGACCAGCGGTTCTGGAGATATAAAATGCATGTATGTGAATGGGAGTTTTTTAAGATATGATGAAGAGCGCCACCGTTTGGCCGATTGACACAAAATTTTACACAGGCCTTCGGGAAGTCCAGCCGCATAAGGTCCTCAAGTTTGGTGTTGATCGGGCATTCCAAACCTTATGAAAATGTGTGCTGGTTTGAAATCCCATTCATTTCAATGGGGCTTCTGACGGCATTTCAGCTTCGATTGTAGCGCCACCTTTAGGCCGAACTGCACCAAATGTTTGTGGTATCATCAGGGTCCCATGGGTAACAATTGACCCAAATTTGGTGTCAATCGGACCTAGGGTTCTGGAGATATAAAATGAATGTAAGTCAATGGGAAAAATTTTTTCGCCTTTAAGCTGCAATAACAGCGCCACCTATGGGCACATTAGGGTCCCCTTTGGTGCCTGGCATTAGGGGCCCATGCTGAATAATTCGGCACTGGTTTCATGTCAATGTGACTTGTGGTTATGGAGGAACAAATTTTCTGGATTAAAGAGCGCCACCTAGGGGCCAGCTGCACCAAACTTTGCACAGGCCCTCAGGGGCCAATCCCAAGTGAGTGGTCCAAGTTTGGTGTCGATCGGCCATTCCAATCCGAAGTTATGCCCTCACTTCCTGTTAATAGCGTTTCGCAAAACGTTTGTTAGCGTATAATTGCGACAGTTTTTGTCGGATCAAAATTTCTTACGTAAAATTTGTAGAGCTCGGTCCAGAGATTATCCGTGCCAAGTTTGGTGGCGATCGGACTTGGCGGTTTCGGAGGAGATGATTTCGGACGGTGCTTCAGTTTTCGCGATGTAGCTCTAAAAGTTTAGGCGGAAATGGGCGTGGCCTATACCAGGAGATTCAGCTCGATCCCCTGAACGCGTGGATATAAGGTTTTGATATATTCCTTCGCAGTCGAGAGGTCCAAGCCAAAACGCGTTGACCTTGCTGTATAGCGCCCCTAGCGGTAGAAGTGTGCGAATTTTTGCGAGTGCGGTCATGGCGGTGAGTTGGACCCTACGCTGTGAGTGTCGCGTACACTCCTTACCATGCAGTCCCCAGTATGCGTTTTCTTCACGGAAGAATAAAATAATAATAACTAGAACTGCGAGCAGTTGTAAACGGGTCCAAGCCACCTGTCGCCAGTCGCCGCTTCGGCCTCGCTGAAGCGCTATGAAGTCGTCCAGGCGCCAGCGCCGACGTCAGCTGTGGAGGTCCCCGAACGCAGGTCTCGGACGAGAGCCACTGTGAACCGAGGTGAAATGCTGCATGTAAGTGAATGGGAGTTTTTTGATATATGATGAAGAGCGCCACCGCTTGGCGATTGGCACCAAATTTGACACAGGCCTTCGGAAGTCCAGCCGCATAAGGTCCCCAAGTTTAGGTGTTGATCGGCCATTCCAAACCTAGTGAAAAGTGTGCTGGTTTGAAATCCCATTCATTTCAATGGGGCTTCTGACCGGATTTGAGCTTCGATTACAGCGCCACCTTTAGTCCGATCTGCACCAAATTTTTGTGGTATCATCAGGGCCCCATGGGTAACAATTGGCCCGAATTTGGTGTCAATCGGACCGGCGGTTCTGGAGATATAAAATGCATGTATGTGAATGGGAGTTTTTTTAAGATATGATGAAGAGCGCCACCGTTTGGCCGATTGACACAAAATTTTACACAGGCCTTCGGGAAGTCCAGCCGCATAAGGTCCTCAAGTTTGGTGTTGATCGGGCATTCCAAACCTTATGAAAATGTGTGCTGGTTTGAAATCCCATTCATTTCAATGGGGCTTCTGACGGCATTTCAGCTTCGATTGTAGCGCCACCTTTAGGCCGAACTGCACCAAATGTTTGTGGTATCATCAGGGCCCCATGGGTAACAATTGACCCAAATTTGGTGTCAATCGGACCTAGGGTTCTGGAGATATAAAATGAATGTAAGTCAATGGGAAAATTTTTTCGTCTTTAAGCTGCAATAACAGCGCCACCTATGGGCACATTAGGGTCCCCTTTGGTGCCTGGCATTAGGGGCCCATGCTGAATAATTCGGCACTGGTTTCATGTCAATGTGACTTGTGGTTATGGAGGAACAAATTTTCTGGATTAAAGAGCGCCACCTAGGGGCCAGCTGCACCAAACTTTGCACAGGTCCTCAGGGGCCCATCCCAAGTGAGTGGTCCAAGTTTGGTGTCGATCGGCCATTCCAATCCGAAGTTATGCCCTCACTTCCTGTTAATAGCGTTTCGCGAAACGCTTGTTAGCGTATAATTGCGACAGTTTTTTTCGGATCAAAATTTCTTACGTAAAATTTGTAGAGCTCGGTCCAGAGATTATCCGTGCCAAGTTTGGTGGCGATCGGACTTGGCGGTTTCGGAGGAGATGATTTCGACGGTGCTTCAGTTTTTGCGATGTAGCTCTCTAAAAGTTTAGGCGGAAATGGGCGTGGCCTATACCAGGAGATTCAGCTCGACCCCCTGAACGCGTGGATATAAGGTTTTTGATATATTCCTTCGCAGTCGAGAGGTCCAAGCCAAAACGCGTTGACCTTGCGTATAGCGCCCCCTAGCAGTAGAAGTGTGCGAATTTTTGCGAGTGCGGTCATGGCGGTGAGTTGGACCTACGCTGCGAAGTGTCGCGTGCTACACTCCTTACCATGCAGTCCCCAGTATGCGTTTCTTCACGGAAGAATAAAATAATAATAACTAGAACTGGCGAGCAGTTGTAAACGGGTCCAAGCCACCCGTCGCCAGTCGCCTCTTCGCCCGCTGAGGGCGCTGAAGTCGTCCCGGCCCTGCCGATGTCCCGCGTAAGGTCCCCGAAGTCAGGTCCCGATCGGCCTCCGAACCGAGGCTTAAAGCGGCGTGTTTGAAAATGCCATTGAAATGAATGGGCTTAGCGACGGCGCTTGAGCTTCGACACGGCGCCGCCTTTGGCCGAATCGCACCAAATTGCTCAGCTGTCATCAGGGCCCCTCGGTGAAGAAGTGACCCAAATTTGGTGTCGATCGGAGCTGTGGTAGTGGAGATATAAAATGCATGTAAGTGAATGGGACTTTTTTTGATATATGATGAAGAGCGCCACCGTTTGGCCGATTGGCACCAAATTTGACACAGGCCTTCGGGAAGTCCAGCCGCATAAGGTCTCCAAGTTTGGTGTCGATCGGCCTTTCCAAGCCTGAGATATGTTATACTTCGCGTTTGTAGTATTTTAGCTAAGATTGGTTAACCTGTAATTCGGCCGCTTTTGTCGGATCAAAATTCCTCTACAAACTTTCTTCGACTCGGTCCAGAGATGGTCTGTGCAAAGTTTCGTGGTCGATCGGACTTGGCGGCTCGGAGGAGATGATTTCGATGGCTTGGCAGTTTTGCAATTTCGTGTGAAAATAGTTAGGCGGAAATGGGCGGGGCCAACATCACGTGATTCAGCTGGATCCCCCGAACACGTAGACATAAGGTTTATGAATGTGCGATGTAGTTGGCCGTAGTTATGAAGAAAAAATGTACTTTGTTAGAAAATCCCATTGAAATGAATGGGGCATTTGAGCTTCGATAACAGCGCCACCCTTTGGCCGATCTGCACCAAATTTTTGTGGTGTCATCAGTGGCCCATGGGGACGTATTGACCCAAATTTGGTTTGATTCGGACTTATGGTTCTGGAGATATAAAATGAATGTAAAGTCAATGGGATTTTTTTGGGGTAGCGCCAACTAGCGGCGAATTGCATGAAATTTTGCACAGGCCTTCAGGGGTCTCCTATATAAGGTACTGAAGTTTGGTGTTGATCGGCCACTCCTAACCTGAGATCTGACATCACTTCCTTTTGCTAGCTGCCGCAAACGCTTGTTAGCGTAAAATTGCGACATTTTTGTCGATATCAAAATTCCCTCTACAAAATTTGTAGAGCTCGGTCCAGAGATTATCCGTGCCAAGTTTCGTGTCGATCGGACTTGACGGCTTCGGAGGAGATGATTTTGGTCGGCTTGTAAGTTTTGCGATGTAGCTCGAAAAAAGTTTAGGCGGAAATGGGCGTGGCCTATACCACGAGATTCAGCTTGATCCCCGAACGCGTGGATATAAGGTTTGTGAATATGCGCTTTGTATGCGGGAGTGAGAGGGCAAAACGTCGAGAATCTGTGTTACAGCGCCCCTAGCGGTAGAAGTGTGCGAATTTTTGCGCCTGAGTTACTTGCAGGGGCTTGTACCTACCCTGTGAGTTTTCGCGTCCCCTAGCATTTCACGGGGTATGCTGCAGTAGTGGAATTAGCGGCGAAGAAAAAAAAAATAATAATAAAAATCTTAAGCGAAAACAATAGGGTTCCCAGCCACTTCGATGGTACGGGAACCGCTGCCTTGCAAACGCTGGTTCCCAGCCCACTTCGGGCTTGGACCCCTAATAAAACGAAACGATTACAATAGGGTTCCCAGCCACTTCGTGGTATGGGAACCGCTGCCTTGCAAACGCTGGTTCCCAGCTCCACTTCGGGCTTGGACCCCTAACTAGAACTGCGCGAAGCAGTTGTAAACGGGTCCAAGCCCCCGGCGCCAGTCGCCTCGCCCCGCTGAGGGCGCTGCTGAAGTCGTCCCGGTGCCCTGCCGACGTCCTGCGTAAGGCCCTCGAAGTCAGGTCTCGACGGGCCACTCAGAACCGAGGCTAAACGCGACGCGTTTGAAAATGCCATTGAAATGAATGGGCTCCACGACGGCGTTTGAGCTTCGATTACTGCGCCACCTTCTGGCTGAATTGCACCAAATCGCTTAGCTGTCATCAGGGCCCCTTTAGGAAGAAGTGATCGAAATTTGGTGTCGATCGGAGCTGTGGTACTGGAGATATAAAATGCATGTAAGTGAATGGGAGTTTTTTTGATATATGATGAAGAGCGCCACCGCTTGGCAGATTGATACCAAATTAGACAGAGGCCTTCGGAGGTCATGTCGGATAAGGTCTCCAAGTTTGGTGTTGATCGGCCATTCCAAACCTTGTGAAAATGTGTGCTGGTTTGAAATCCCATTCATTTCAATGGGCTTTATGACGGCATTTCAGCTTCGATTATAGCGCCACCTTTTGTCCGAATTGCACCACATTTATGTGGTATCATCAGGGGCCCATGGGTAACAATTGACCCAAATTTGGTGTGAATCGGACTTGGCGGTTCTGGAGTTATAAAATTAATGTAAGTCAATGGAATTTTTGGGGGTAGCGCCAACTAGCGGCGAATTGCACGAAATTTTGCACAGCCCTTCAGGGGGTGTCCTACATAAGATACTCAAGTTTGGTGTTGATCGGCCACTCCTAACCTGATATCTGACATCACTTCCTTTACTAGCGTTTTTGCAAACGTTTGTTAGCTGTATAATTGCGACATTTTTTTGTCATATCAAAATTCTGTACAACAAAATTTGTAGAGCTCGGTCCAGAGATTATCTGTGCCAAGTTTCGTGTCGATAGGACTTGCGGCTTCGGAGGAGATGATTTCAGCCGGCTTGTCAGTTTTGCCATTTTTTCTCGAAAAGGCTTAAGCGGAAGTGGGCGTGGCCTACATCATGTGATTCAGCTCAATTCCCCGAACGCGCAGACATAAGATTTATGAATGTGCGATGTAGTTGGCCTTAGTTATGAAGAAAAATTTACTTTATTTGAAAATCCCATTGAAATGAATGGGGCATTTGAGCTTCAATTACAGCGCCACCTTTTGGCCGAACTGCACCAAATTTTTCTGGTGTCATCAGGGCCGCATGGGTAACAATTGACCCAAATTTGGTGTCAATCGGATTTGTGGTTATGGAGATATAAAATGAATGTAAGTCAATGGGATTTTGAAAACATTTTTAATTTGGAATAACAGCGCCACCTATGTGCACATTAGGGTCCCCTTTGGTGCCTGGCGTCAGGGTCCATGCTGAACAATTCTGCACTGGTTTCATGTCAATGTGACTTGTGGTTATAGAGGAACTAATTTTCTGGATTAAAGAGCGCCACCTAGGGGCGAGTTGCACCAAATTTTGCAGAGGCCCTGAGGGGACGTCCCAAATGAATGGTCCAAATTTGGTGTGGATCGCCATTCCAATCCGAAGTTATGCCCTCACTTCCTGTCAGTAGCGTGTTCGCAAATATTTGTTAGCGTATAATTGCGACATTTTTTTGTCATATCAAAATTCTGTACACAAAGTTTGTAGAGCTCGGTCCAGAGATTATCCGCGCCAAGTTTCGTGGTCGATCGGACTTGGCGGCTTCGGAGGAGATGATTTTAGCCGGCTCTTCAGTTTTTGCGATGTAGCTCGAAAAAAGTTTAGGCGGAAATGGGCGTGGCCTATACCAAGAGATTCAGCTGGATCCCCCGAACGCGTGGATATAATGTTTTTGATATCCGCCTTCGTAGTCGGGAGATCTAAGCCCAAACGCGTTGACCTCGCTTATAGCGCCCCCTAGCGGTAGAAGTGTGCGGATTTTTGCGCCTGAGTTACGTGCAGTGAATGTGACCTACCCTGTGAGTTTCGCGTCCCTAGCATTTACGGGTATGCTGCAGTATGCGTTTATGCACGGAAGAATAAGAATAATAAAAATCTTAGCGAAAACAATAGGTTCCCAGCCACTTCGTGGTATGGGAACCGCTGCTACTTGTAAACGCGGGTTCCCAGCCCACTTCGGGCTTGGACCCCTAATAAAAACGAGAACGATTACAATAGGGTTCCCAGCCACTTCGTGGTATGGGAACCGCGTTCCCTTGCAAACGCGGGTTCCCAGCCCACTTCGGGCTTGGACCCCTAATAATAAAAATCTTATCGAAAACAATAGGGTTCCTGCACCGCTGGTACAGTGAACCGCGATGCCTTGCATTCGCGGTTCCCAGCCCACTCGGGCTTGGACCCCTAATTATTACTTGTTTACATTGCTGTTGGACAAAGGAACAACAAAGAGATATCCTAGAGGCCATCCCTGAGTGTGTAAGCAGTTAGGTGTGACGAGGCTTTAATTGGCATCGCCACCCTTTCCACCTGGTGTGGCACACAGACGTATATTCCTTTAATTACAGATGTGTAGCTATGGTAAGTCCACAAACACACAGTAGTAATGTCTAAACAACCACATATGTTCACTGTTTAACTTCCCTGAAGGTAAAAATAGTAATATAGTGACTTAAATTGTACAATACAGACAGACATCAGTTAGACGCAACATTTATTCGAACCCCACCGGTTAGCTAACGTTAGCTGTGCTAATCTTTCTTCTTCTTGCCCCCGCAACAACTTGCGTTCTTCCGGCTGCTCAGCAGATGCATCACCCCTTCCTCAGTGGCAGCTGGCCTCTGGGGAAGTGCATTACAAAAGAAAACTCACGCAGATAGATAGATAGATAGATAGATAGATAGATAGATAGATAGATAGATAGATAGATAGATAGATAGATAGATAGATAGGATTTAGATCAGGGCTGATAGAAGGCCACCTTTATAGTCCAGTCTCCTTAGCTGTCTGTGGTCCATGTTCAGTGTGGTACACACCATGATACCAAACAGCACAGTGACTGTTTGGTAGTTAATTTTTAGTAAATTTATACTTATTATTACTTTTGTCAATTTCAAGTTATTTCAGGGACCGTTGTGTGAACTAAAACTAAGACAGATGGACGTCATCTCCTGCTAAATACAAGTACATAATGCTTTACAGTCAATGTAAAACATAAATAAGTTGAGATAAAATAAGAGCTAAAAGTAATAATAGGCTTCACACAGGGGTTTACAATGATCAATATATAAACATACAATAGATGAATAAAAAAAGATAAAAATTTGCATCAGTTATTCACAACAATCAGAAAATTAAAAATATGCAAATAAGCAAATTATATGAAGTATGATTATGCATACAAAACATGAACATGCATTTCAAGAAGGAAAATAATTGATCACATATTTTATACAATATATCATGGAATATATTGCATGGTATATATGTTGAAATCATTATATAATTATTATAAAAGTAAATTCAGGGTGAATCTGCTGATGCTGGTACTTATCATTCAACAAAGTCTAATTTCCTTTGAGTAATCTTTATATTTAATATATTTATATATATTTTCCAGGTGGACCCTTAGGCAAGGTCCTTAATGCTACTGGCCTACCTCAGGCATGAGTGAAACAGCAAATACAAGAGCCATACTGGCTCGGATGTCGCCCGGGTTAACAAGGTCCGCGTCAGGTGCAAGGGAACCAGGGTAACCTGATGAGAAATGGGCTACTGGAACAAGACATTCGTGGACTAGAGCAGAAAACATGGATCTGATGCTACACTACTATACAAGCAATCCCAGTGAGAGGGGTTATATGCAAAGTCTATGGGAGACATGGATGCTTCGAAACCCACCAATGCTCAGTGGTTAGTGGATCTAAGACCAGATCATAGTAATCTCCCAGAACAAGAACCAGTAACCATTACAACGGCAGACATCCAAGAAAGAGTGGCAGGTATGAAGAGCTGGACAGCACCAGGCCCTGACATGATCCACACCTACTGGCTGAAGAAACTAACTGCACTCCATTAACTGCTGATGGATGGGACCCACCCAGAATGGTTAACCCAAGGATGGACACCAGAGGAGCCAAGCACCAGCTGCTGGTGGATAGAGCAGTCACTCGAGACTGCAAGACCAGGCAGACTAATCTGTGCACTGCCTGGATTGACTACAAGAAAGCCTACGACTCAATGCCACATACATGGATACTGGAATGCTTGGAGATGTACAAGATCAACAAGACACTAATAGCCTTCATCAAGAACTCAATGAGGCTATGGAAAACAAGTCTGGAAGCCAACTCAAAGCCAATTTCACAAGTCATCATCAAGTGCGGCATATACCAAGGCGATGCACTATCCCCGCTGCTGTTCTGCATAAGCCTGAACCCCCTCAGCCAGATCATCACAAAGTCCGGTTATGAAGTGGTACAATCATCAGTCCCCTTCTCTACATGGATGACATCAAGCTGTATGCCAGAAATGAGCGAAACATCGACTCACTGATCCACACTACCAGGATCTACAGCAACGACATTGGAATGTTGTTCGGACTGGACAAGTGTGATCGCATGGTATCAAAAAGAGAGAAGATTATCAGAACCGAGGGGGTTGAACTACCAGAAGGCCACATTGAAGATGTTCAGGACAGCTACAAATACCATCCACCAGAGCCAAATACCTACAGAGAGCAAGGCAGGTCCAGAAAGGTCAGCTGAATGGGACAAACAAGCCATCAACACGTACACCCTGCCAGTCATCAGATACTCCGCTGGTATAATAAACTGGCCAAAGGAGGAGATAGAGGCGACATCAAGATGAGAAAGCTCCTCACAATGCATGGAGGGTTTTACCCCAAATCCAGCACCCTGAGACTGTGCACCAAGGGTAACGAGGGAGGCCGAGGGCTAGTGAGTGTCAATATCACTGTCCAGGATGAAACAATGAAGATTCAGGAGTACATCAGGAAGATGGCCCCAAAGATGAAGGGCTTAGTGAATACCCCAGGCAGCAGAAACCCAAAGGTGAGGACAAGGAAGATGAAGAACCTTCATGGAGGGACAAGCCGCTGCACGGCGTGTACCACAGACAAATAGAAGAAGTGGCTGATATCAAGAAATCCTACCAGTGGCTGGAAAAGGCTGGACTGAAGGACAGCACAGAAGCACTAATCATGGCGGCACAAGAACAGACAGAGAACAATACATGCAGATTGTTCAAAATGGACATTTCAACAGTTTGTTTAAAAGAAAAAAAAATGTTTTGCTTTGTCAGTGCCCAAAGGTCTAGAAAATACTCTTTATAATGTTATTAACCCAACAAACGTACAAAACCTGTGTCATCTTGTTTCATGTCTTCATTAAAGCTATTTGATGTTTACATGAGTGGAATTTGTCAAATATTTATATTCCAACACTGCCCAAAATTCATTGTCAGATATTTGGTGTATTTGAAAACTTTGGAATCGCTGCTGAAATTTCAAATAAAGTTGACGCTTTGAATGAAAACACAAAGAGGCAAAAATATATAGTTATGATGTATTTATTGATTATTAAGTACAATATTCTTTCATATACTACACAGCTGTTTCACAACTTTACAATCACAAACAATTTTAAAATGTCACTGCATCCACAGTTAAGATTGGTTGATCCTTCATCTCCTTTTTCATTTCTCTGACTTAATAAATATTAATTTAGATAAACACATGATACATAAATTAAGGAAAAAATACAATAAAATAAAAAAATGTATAGTACAATTAACCTATGAGTCCATCAGTCCTGACATGCTGATGTTGTTATGTTGTTCTTCACAGAAGCACAGCAGCGATGAGAGCCAGTGTGACAGAAATTAGACTGATTTTGTTGTTCACTGCAGCTGCTGTTGCTGAGTTGCTCCCTGTTCCTGTTTGTGTTTGTGTTCCTGCTCCTGAGCCTGTTCCTGATCCTGCTCCTGATCCTGCTCCTGAGCCTGCTCCTGATCCTGCTCCTGTTCCTGTTCCTGCTGCTGCTGTTGTTGTGTTGGCTGCTGCTGTTGTTGTATTTGCTGCTGCTGTTGTTGTATTTGCTGCTGGTGTTGCTCCTGTTGCTGCGTTGCCAGAGGCAGCTCCCGCCACAGCCCTTTCTGCTGCTACAGCTGATGTTGAAGCACCTGTTAGTGCTGCCTGTGCTGTTGATGCCATAATGGCTGCTAGGTTTGTTGCTGTTTGTGCTGTTGGTGCTGATAATAGCTCTGCTGCTGTTTCTGCTGCTGCTGTTGCTGCCATTGCTGTTCCTTGTGCAAGCTGTGCCACCAATTGTGCGTCTGTTACTGATGCACGCTCTGCTGCTGTTAACTCTGTGCCACTTGACAATATTTTCTGTAATTTGTCTGCTGCGTCTGCTGTGGCCACTGTTCTGAGAGCGTCTGCAACTGCTGCTAATGTTTCTTGCGTTGCATTTGCAGATGCTGCCATTGTTGCAGCTGTTGCTGCTGTTCTTGCTGCGTTTGATGATTTGAGTGCTGATGCAGCTAGTTGTGCTGCTAGTAAAGGTTTTGCTGCTAGGGACATTGCTTGTATTGCTGCTTGTGTTGCTGCCTCTGCTGCATCAGCTGCTTTATTGCTGCATCTGCTGCTACTTGCACTGGCGGCTGCCCTGCTGCAACTAACGTGGCAGCCATTACTGCTAACTTTGAAGCGTTTGCTGCATTTTCTGCTGCTGTGAATGCCGCTGGTCCTGCAGCTGCTGCTGCTGCCGCCGCTGCTGCTGTTTCTGCCGCTGCAGTTACTGCGGCTGCGACTGTGGACTTAACCACTGCTGCTTCCTTTGCTTTAGCTGCTGTTGTATTTGCTGCTGAGGTGGTGGAGCCAACTACTGCTGTTGCCTTTGCTGTAGTCACTGTTGTTGCCGCTGTTGTTGTCACCATTGTGCCTTGGGATGCCATTGGTACGGGCCTTCTGCTGCATTTGCTGCTGCTGTTGCAGCGTTGCTGCGCTGCAGCTGCTGACATCATCATTTTGTGCTGTCTGCTGCTGCAGCGTCTGCAAGTGTTTCTGCTGTAATTGCTGTTGATTCGCTATCTCTGCCACTGTTTCTGCTACGGCTATTGCTGAACGTGTTTCTTCTGTCATCTTTGCTGCTTTTTTCTGCTGGGACTGCTGATAATGCTTTTAATGCTCCTTCTGCTGCTTCTGACACTGTTTTGCAGCGTTTGCAGTTGCTGTAATGGCTTCCGTGTTGCAGCTCCAGAAGCTGCTTTTGTTGCCGCTGTTGCTGCTTGTCTTGCAGCCATTGCTGCTTTCGATGATGCCTCTGCTATTTGTGCTGCTACATCTGCCGTTGATGCTGGTGCTGTTAATGCTGCTTGCATTGCTGCTAGTGCTGCTGCTTCTGCTGCGTCTGCTGCATTTATGGCTGCTTTTGCTGCCATTGTTGCTGATGCTTCTCCTCCTGCTAGTAACGTGGCAGCTCTAGCTGCTACTTGTGCAGCTTTTACTGCAGCTTCTACTTCTTTGGATCTCACTGCTCCAGCAGCTGCTGCTGTTGTGGCTGCTACTGCTGTTGCTGCTGCTGCTGCTGCTGTGGATGCTGTCACTGCTGCAGTTTGGTTGTTGGTGTTTGGTGGTGCTTTTGTTGTTCCCATGCAAGGTGCTGTTGCTGCTGTTTTGGTTGTTGATGCTGCTGTTGTTGCTGCTGTTTTGGTTGTTGTTGCTGCTGCTGTGGATGCTGTCACTGCTGCAGTTTGGTTGTTGGTGTTTGGTGGTGCTTTTGTTGTTCCCATGCAAGGTGCTGTTGCTGCTGTTTTGGTTGTTGATGCTGCTGTTGTTGCTGCTGTTTTGGTTGTTGTTGCTGCTGCTGT